>NMRA01000007.1:1097646-1150664 GCA_002633005.1 Phoronis australis | reverse complement strand
TAGGATACCATAGGGGAGGTTCCCTGCCCCCGCCCCCCCCCCCCCTAAATTCGTCTATGGAAAACGAGCTCTTTCAGTTTTCGTGAAAACGTTGCAGAACTAACCTGTCTCTGTCCGTTGTGATACAAAGAACAGTAATACTCCACTTTACTCGTCTCGGCGTTTTGTCTTGTTTCTTCGATTGTCGTCAAAGGCTACTACCAAATCATATTCCCTCGAGGACATGCGAAGGACTTGTATTTCGTGTGATTCAGGGTTACAAGTCAGGGGACATGTCCGTTTAGCGGGACGCAAAATACCGNAGAAGCGTTTGTGGTTCTGGCGTGGGCGCATTTCAACGCTTAACGTTCCAGTCGGTCTTGTATGCAAGTACGCTTGAATCGCAAGAAATTGTCTCACTCAACTTTGCTTCGGCATTCAGCCACAATCGGCTTGTAAGAGAGTTTCATGACTCAGTGACTCATCCCTCGGTAGCTATAGTCCGGGGAGAACTTTCTGTTCGGATGAATCCGTCATAGAGTTTTGTTCTTCGTTGTCTGTTTGCAACTGAATTGTTTATTTTGATATGTCTGCTGTCTTTAAACATTCCACTATCTAGTTATGGTTGTTATTACGATACTCTGTTGCAAATCGATCTGTCGTGTGTCTTGGCTTAGCAGGGTATCGGGAATCATTGTCTTGTAAATAAATACCGACTATGACTGCCAAATGAGGATTGACTTTTCGTTTACAGTCCTTTACGTTATGTGTATATCTCACGACCCCAGTCTGTTATATGGGGCAAACGCAGTGGCGGATCTAGGATACCATAGGGGAGGTCCCCTGCCCCCGCCCCCCTAAATTCGTCTATGGAAAACGAGCTCTTTCAGTTTTCGTAAAAACGTTGCAGAACTAACCTGTCTCTGTCCGCTGTGATACAAAGAACAGTAATACTCCACTTTACTCGTCTCGGCGTTTTGTCTTGTTTCTTCGATTGTCGTCAAAGGCTACTACCAAATCATATTCCCTCGAGGACATGCGAAGGACTTGTATTTCGTGCGATTCAGGGTTACAAGTCAGGGGACATGTCCGTTTAGCGGGACGCAAAATTATGACCATGAAGCGGAGCCCTTACCAATGGTCCTCCACTAAACTCCAATCACTCATAAAGATATACAGGACAATTTTACCACGGACAAAAACTACGTGTTAACTGATCACCGGAGGCCACTGCTCGTGAGTTTGGCTGGAAGATTAATGTTATTAACGTTTGCCATCAATGAAAAGATATTCTTGTAAAGTCACTTTTGGAGGCAGTGGAGATTTCCTCGAGGTTTGCTCTATATAGCCGTTCTGATGAACTATACCTTATTCCTGGAACCATGTATCAATAGCGTCGAGAGTAGCGTGAGAGAAATAAGAAATTAGGAAATCTCCCAATAATTCAGCAGTCTTATTGCATTTGTTGGATTCACGGATACTTGATGTACGTGTGTAGGCGATCCAACATTGAAAACTATAATTGTGTGATCCAGTTAAGTGTAGAAGCTGCAGAATCTTTCATGTAAAAAGAAAATTAAACAGACAACAGTTGCGAATTCACGTATGCGCTTGTTTTACTTTGATACTGACGTGCATTCAGCTCAGTTACATACGTATTGTAAAATCTGCCACGGCTACACAGAGATCACTGTCTCTAGCTGGCCCAGTAGAGGGCGGTTTAGCTCGAGCTTTGTACACCGGAAGGTTTTCGGCGAATTATACTTTTTGCGCCTAGAGGGACACCTTAGGAGGCCGTGGATGTCTAATTCACCCTTCGAGCTCGACGAAATACTCCCGTTATCAAACTTATTTCTTCGAGCAGTCACTCGTTCAGTTCCCAAAATCGGTGACTCGTCATTTTTACACTGCACACGCCAGGGGATATGACGTCATTCCACCTGCCCCCCCTCTCCCCCTGTCCATCACAAAATCAGTGCTTACGCTGGCAACCAATATTTGTGGGACATTGAGAATCGAAAATAGCAGTCGAATGGTTCAAGAACAATTACATGTAGGCCGATCCTATCAATATATTTTTGTGTCGGTACGCAACACTTAAACTGGCTGTTGATGTATGTATTCATAAATGATATCTTTTTAGCATTTCATCCAAGTGTAAGGCTTTAATTCAAGGTGTTATCATAGACTGTAAACCTTCTTGCACTCAGTATGTGATTAGTATTTGTAAAAAAGCATCGGATTCCGCTAGTATGGTACTGTGGTGCGGCATCACAAAGTTTGAACCGGTTTAAAGAGTAAAACGCGTAAAGTATACTACGTCACATATTATTCAAAGTGGTTCTCTGCCGGGCCACAGGAACGGATGTCAAACTGTTCACCAGGTACTGTTAACGGTTTATTCGTAAAGATTTTGGAGTCTGTTGATGGTCAAGCATTTTTACTTAAGCTTCAACTTTCAAAAAAACATTTGTCAACTGCTCGTAAGTGCATCAATTTTTCTGTCCGAGGCTAAGCACATTTCCTCTTGGTATGGCAAGACATAGACGTAACACATTTCCCTTAATGTGACCTTAGAAATTTGATTTAAACACAACAATGGCGATTTCAGCCAGTCCGACTCTCTTGAGCGCATAGACCCGTGTCAGTGGCCATGCCCTCTCCCTAAAATTCTACCAGATACCATTTGGGAGTGCGAATTACTGACTAGCAAATGCACGCAACCAGATGGGCTCGGGTGGNGCACACTCGTCCTCTTAGTCCCTGGTTTATAACGCAAAAGACCGGGACACATAGAACCCGGGATACATAGAACCCGGGACACATACGTACATTATAGACTACAGATTCTTAACTCCGACATTTGCTTACTTAATATTGGGGGAAGCAGTACCCTCTAAACATAGCTTCCGGTTAGTGTATTGTGACGGTATACATAGGCGGATTTAGGGGGGGCCCGCCCGCCCCCTTGGCTGCCGCAAAAAAGCAAAACAGCGAGAGCGTAGGGAAATGTGGAGTTTATTAATTAACCCCGGTAATTAACATTATACGGATGAAACAAGATTTAAATGTGTGCAGTTTTAGTGTGTTTGGGGGGGGGCTCAGATCCAATTTCAAGTGTCAAATTCGGAACACGGCGCAATCGTAACGGAACTATGGCTAAGAATAGGCTCTCCCGCGATATCCCAGACGACCGGCAGTGGCGCTGCGCACTACGACTCTGCTTCCGTCGTCTGCTTCACTGTGCAATGAAGAAAATTACTTCATTTTTTAAAGAAAATGGAATCTGAGTGACAATGAAAAAACAGAAGCTACTGGTAAGATGTGTAATCGGAGCCTTAGTGAATATAGAAACTCATAATTCTGTCTTTGTCAAACCTAACTTAAGACGATTTCCAGAGCAATCGCGTCATTAATGCCAACACAAAAAACGGATTTGGTCTTTTGGACAATTGAAGAATATTTTAAATACAACAAATTTGTTACGAACTAATTGCACAAAATATGAAAAGTGTAACAAACATTACAAAAAGAAGTAGGTTTCGCGCGCAAACGCTGTGGACTGCAAGTCTCTTAGAATCAAATCACGAGTGAAATCGTGGTGGTGCAGTGGTAAAGCACGCGCGCTGTTTTTTTTTTTCTTGGATAATACTTCAGGAATCAAGGAAAATGATTGGTTTTTAGAGGAAAAAACAGAAAAATTTTCCTGGCGGGAGGGGGGCAAACCCCCTCCCGACCACCCCCAATCTGTGCTATGCGCATCTACAATCGTGCTTTGCGCAAATGTTTACAGACAAAATGTTGGGCCCCCCTTGTGATATCCTAGATCCGCCACTGGTATAAATTCTTGCATCTATTTTACTGTCACACGACGTACTTAGTGCCCGGAAGTAAAGCGTGCTATGTTTGTCAGGTGTCGCTCGCGAATAGCGACTTCACGGCTCATTACGGCGTCGTTTTCCCGTTGCTCCCAACTTGTTCGAATCTACTGCCCAACAACAAGTTGGGAAGTTTACCCCTGTAGCCAATGCTTACACTACTCATTAGGCTTAACTCCATTCCGGCGTTGGAGGGCCAGCTCTCTTTTCTTCGATAATTGCTCTCAGGCTAATCTTCGAAAAGGTTGTATCTCAGTAGCCCAATGACTGGGCTGTGCTGTTAAAAATAAAACATAAATCAATAGCATTTCTGAAATCCTCGTCTCATGTTGATCATGTTTAGTTTTTTAATCACCAAAATCCCCCAACTGCAACCGAAGTTACGATAATCTATTCTTTCTGCAATGTACCAATTCGCTATGGGTTTGACGGTGTTCACACGTGGTCTAAGCCTTGTAGATAATTAGCATGCCTGTTGTCATAACAGACAAAAGACTTTGCTTGGCAGTTAACAAACTGAAGCTAGAGTGTTATCACACGCTCAGAACCCCCTTCGTCTGGTAAAGTCACTGAACGGGAAAACTGTCATGTTATGCGTAATATATACTTCGGCAGTTGGTGTTCCATATAGGTTATCCCACACACAGGAATACTACTGCCATATTGAGAATTCATTTCACCTCAGTGCGTCCCAATGAGACCGAAGGTCGGTAAATAGTAATAGAGACTTTTACCCGTGTTGATCACAGTCGATTGAAAATAACGGTGGAAACCGGTGTTGATTTGCTGAACTTGAGGTAAGGACTGTAGGACTGTATTGCAAACTGAAAGCCGCAGATTTGACGCTAGCGATCGGCATCGGAATGCGCTGTGAACAGACGATATCGTCTAAGTAACTCGTAGCCAACTCGATATTAGGTCACAATCCTCTAAAGACCTCAGCTCTCAGTGTATATATACTGTATGCGTCCATAACGAAACGTTTCCATTGGATTTGAAATAGATTTTTGGCTGTTGGTCGGGAACACTATTGAGCTTGACCTATTTATGATGACCCAGATTGAAACTTCAGCATAGTACACGCATTGTTGGCTTACGTAGTAAATGTTCAGAGAGGCCAAAAATTATCTTTGGCCTCGCTGGTTCCCTGCGTGCCGCTAGGTGGGGCGGTAGCCGCGCCAGCGAGGTATCATTCAGTGGCGGATCTAGGTTATCACAAGGGGGGGCCCAACATTTTGTCCAGCTGTAAGCATTTGCGCAAACCACGATTGTAGATGCGCATAGCACCGAATGGGGGGAGGTCGGGAGTGGGGTTTGCCCCCCTCCCGCCCAGGAAATTTTTCTGTTTTTTCCTTTAAAAATCAAGCATTTTCCTTGATTTCTGATGTATTATTCAAGAAAAAAAGGCAAAAAAAAACAAAAAAAAAACACGGAGAATGTGTCACACAGGAAAAACTGCGAGGTCCACAGACTCGAACTCACGACCTGGCTGCTAGGACGCGCGTGCTTTACCACTACACCACGATTTCACAAATAAACTGAGACTAAGAGACCTACTTATTTATGGTCCACAGCGTTTGCGCGCGAAACCTACTTCTTTTTGTAATGCTTATTACACGCTTTATATTTTGTGCAATCGGTTTTTAACAATTTTTTTGTATTTAAAATAGTCTTCAAATGCCCAAAAGACCAAATCCGTTTCTCGTGTTGGCAATAATGACGGGATTGCTTTGGAAATCGTCACAAGTTAAGGTTTGACAAAGAGAGAATGAATGAGTTTCTGAGTGATTCACTAAGTCTTCGATTAAAATTCACATCTTACCAGCCGCTTCTGTTTTTTCATCGTCACTCAGGTTCCATTTTCTTTAAAAAATGAAGTAAATTTTCTTCATTGCACCATGCGCAGCGCCGCTGCCGGTCGCCTGGGATATCGCGGGAGAGCCTACACTTAGCCATAGTTCCGTTACGAATGCGCCGTGTTCCCGATTTGACACTTGAAATTGGATCTGAGCCCCCCCAAACACTAAAAATGCACACATTTAAATCTTTTTTCACCAGTATAATTTTAATTACCGGGGCAAATTAATAAACTCAACATTTCCCTACGCTCTTGCTGTTTTATTTTTTTTGCGGCAGCCGGGGGGGCGGGCCCCCTGGCCTCCCCCTAAATCCGCCTATGTCATTTCTCGCTAAAGCGCGTGCCACTGCGTAATACCTGCGTGCTGGCTGGGCTAAGAACGCAGGGAACCAGCGAGGGTATCACTTAGTTTTCCTCGGGATTTTTTTTACACCGGCGCTTCTGATTGGCTAGTCGAATTCTCAACAGGCTGCGCTTCGGCCGCAAACAAACTGGCATGACTGATGGACCGCAGTGTAAACTATAGTTGGGCAGACAAATCGGTGTTTAAAATTTATCATCAGGAAATGTGAATCCTAGAAATTGTGGTTGCGCCTTTTCGGAGTGCATCTCTCTGCTGTCGATGACTTTTGTTTACGATACTATCCTGTATTCACACACCGTTAAATCGGCCAGATATGTGTTTGTCGTACATGTATGTGCTTCAAGCACACGGCTATTAAACATCACTGCAGAAACGAAATAGTTGCTGCGACGCCACTTGCATGACAAGGCTAAAAATCGTTCACAGTCCGCCATTTTTTCACGGTGTTGCAATTGAAAGCTAACCAATGACTGCTTAGGTTACATCAACCAATGCTAAAGTGCGTGCCACAGCAACTGATACCTGCGTGATGGCACGTAGGGGACCAGCGAGAGCTCAAAAATAGCCGTCTGGCACCGTGCGTCAGCATTTTCATCGATCGGTTGGCTAAATCTTTTCGTTTCTAGAGCAATAAAACTGCTTTTTCAGGAACGACGCCTTCATTGGATTAAGGATTTAGGTAACGCAGATGAACGAGCCCAATAAAATTTGGCCTTGCACTCGCGAATTTACTCTACAGGATACTGCTCACCAACCATGAAATACTGCTTCTACCGTTGTATACTGATGGGCGCTACTTTCCCGTAATTCACAGTTAATAACGTGACGTAATACAACATCTATAGTTTCACATGTCAGTGTGGGATAAAGTCTATGATAGAACCCAGGACACAGAAAACTCGGGACACATAGAGCCCGGGACACAACAGAAGAACCCGAGACGCATAGAACCCGGGACGCAATGCTACTCCCCCCTTCATAACCTATTACAGAGCAATGGGCTTCCTGGCGTGGAACGCGAAAGCTCGTCAAAAATGTCTTTTAAACAATTTCTGACGAAAGTATCATCTCACAACGTCTAATACAGAGTAATTCACCTTTTCATTTGAGAAATTTTCCAGAAAAACATCACAAACTTCAGTATTTTACGTGCGACGGTAAACTTTTGTAGCCACCACAGCCGGTTTCTAATCTTCCTCACGCTTATGATGTATTTGCGCATGTGCTAACGGTCTTTCGACAAACATCAAAATTGGTTATCATGTATGATTGCACACCGATTCTCAGGAGACAGCACTGTATGAAGCAAGCCAATTAATGAAGCAGGAAATTTTCCAAAACAAATTCCAAGTGCATTTTAGAATGTATTTGAATACTATACTATCTTTATAATTAATTTTAATCAATTAGGACTGACCGTTGCATGAAGTCGCCAGTGTTTTTGTTTATATCAAAGATCACAGGTCACACTTTCCAAATAAGGTAAATGTGCTACGTCTATGTCTTGCCTTACTAAATAAAGAGACGTGTTTTGTTTTGTGAGAGAAAAATTAACAAAGTGGCGAGCAGCCGACGTATCGTTTTTTGAAATTTGAAACTAGAAGAAAAATGATTTGACATCAACAAAAATTGAAAATCTTTGAAAAGAAACATGACATTGGCCTACTGCTAACGTTTCATATAAATCGGAGTGTATCGTATCGCCACAAGCAGGATGTTGGGACTGCCAGGCTGCGTTCCTTAGACGCAAGACATTGGCCATGCACTTGTGGCGAGAATTCTTTACTTATGAAACAGAAACAATGAATTCTTTCTATCCAATAATTCATAAATTCCACCTCATAATTCCACATTCAAATTTATGTGGCGGCATAGATTATGGTGGCGGTCATTTTGCTACGTTACTCTATATGACAAGTTCTGAATAACATGCTTGCGATACACTCACGATTTTCGCTCCCATGATTTTACATGGTCTTGCTATTTGGCGAGATTTTTGGGTCTAGGGAGCGCACCCCTACATCCAATTGGCTGGGCACACTGGTGATTCGTCCTATGTCACGAGAAATACATTCGAGCTCGGGACTTTCTTGGCCCTTCTTGCAACGCATGCCAACTTTTCTCTTCACTAATACGTCAAGAATCAGCGTTTGAGTTAGTCATTACATACATACATACATACATACATACATACATACATACATACATACGCGCATGCATGCATGTGTGTGTGCGTGTGCCAGTGTCATTTATAGTAATGATTTGAGTGTGTACAAAATGAGACATATTTAGTATGGGTCAGAAATACCTGAAATGTTCAATTTTTACATGTAATAAGTTAAAAGTGTGTGATAAAAACTCGACACTTACCTCTGAACATCAGGGGTGGATCCAGGATTTTGAGTTAGGGGGCCAGGGCAGATCGAATGTTAGCCAGGATTTTTCCCGTCAGACATTCGCACCCCCGTACTGCCAAATAGGATCTGGGAGAATTTTAGAGGGCCATGGCCCCCTTGCCCCCCCATAAATCTGCCACTGACCATGACCATAAAAGTCACGCAACCAAATCGGAATGCAAAATAGTACCATTGCAAAATTAGTTAATGTCACTACAAACCGTCCTTCTATCACGAAGCCAGTACCTCTCACCGTTATCAGTGAAATTGGTCCCAATTTGTTCCTTTAGTCAAATTTAATTGGGGATGGTTTCAAGGCTTCGATTGAAATGAGGTTTGTCACTGCTTTGGATCAAGCTCAACAAGTTGGTTTGTCGCTGCGCCTTATCAGCGCGCTGAGCATGACCTCAGTAACTGTTACTTCTTTGGAAACTCAGACATCACTACTCATCTGAGTATGAAACAAGTTGGGACCAATGTTTTACAACCGTGTCTGTTTAAATCAAAAGTTCGCTTCCTAGACACCGAGGAATGTGATTTTCGCTTTAACAGTGGGGCCAAATATTAATTTTTAAAAACGTTGATCATTTAATAACAATGTTCATCCGTACTGAATCGATAAAGGAGTGCTTTAGGGAACTTATACTTACTACGGTAGTTATATATATTTATTGAAGAATACACAAGACATACAAAGACATGATGACAAACACAGAAATCGCGAAGCATTATATCTGGGTTGTAAACAATTCATAAATGAAACTAATATACATAGAGGTACATACATTTAAGTAGTATCTAATATAAGTATCCCAATATTTAGATATGCTATTGCGAATATATAAAAACAAAAACGTGTATAGATTCATGTATGGAAATCAGAAGCAGCAATATAGATAAACGGTACTTACTGAGCAACTTTATTCCAGTAACATCGGTCATGTTCAGAACTCAAAACTGGGTGGAAACGTTTTCACACCCCAAATTTGTATCCTTCAAAGTGTTTTACGAAATTAAGTTTTATGCCAGTATAATTAACCTGCTATTCTAAAAGCTTTTTTGTAAAGAAATGGAATCTCCACACGTTCGTTTCAAATTAAAAAAACGATTGTTATCTCCTTATTTGGAAGTGTGGCATCTTGACCCCGGGTTTTGACCCTAAGTTAAGGACATGTGACTTTGACAGAAGGCACATATATGAGCGCATATGTCATCTGTGGAATGGAAACTTGAAACTGGTTGTTCATGAAATTAATTGACCATAGAAACTTGGGTGCAAATATCAGTATAATTCACTTGTGGCGCCTGGTACCATAACTATGTGAGCACAGTAGAATTTTAAATAACCGTGGCCTTAATTTACATAAATTATGCAAATTCACGATGCATCCACCCTCAAACAACACATGAAAACGTCACATAATTGCCAGCAGTTCTTGGTAAGGAATTAGAGTTATAGGTGCATAATAGCGGCCTTTTAAAATCGTAATATTTAAATATGCCCAACGTCGTCAAGATAATAACCCAGTTAAGACCTTTCAAGGGGCCACCTGGACGTGAAACAATCTCTCACAATTTACTCCAAGGAGAAAAGGTTTTCCTCACCTTTAAAAGATATAGATTTGACACCAGTCGATCAAGCAAATCTGATCACGGTCAAGGTAAGCTGGGCGTTGTATGAAAACATGAACGTGGTTTACGGTAACTGACCTCATGCTGGCACTGCCTGGGAACAGATTCTTTCTTCTCGGCAAACTCAGTTAAAACCGCAGTGCCGACATAGCTCAACCCCGATGGGTGCAGTACCTGGCCTGAAAGCTGTCAAAACCTTTCACTGTCTTCGACTTAGGTTACTATAAGTATACAATTCAGGGCCAGAGTAGACTTGAATGTTCTGTGCAGCCCATATTGTTTCCTGACCTTGATCTACATGTAACCATAGATACCCGTTCATTTTCACAAAATCACATTCCAGATAAGTCATAGTTCCATATTTTACAGATGTTCTATTTATTTGTGATATTTACAACATATCCTTTTTATTAAGAGCATGTTCATACTCTGAAAGAGAGAAATGAACATTAGGTCTTGATGAGCATGCCTACCTTCATAGTCATGAGTATCACTTGTCAAGAAACTGGAGACTGAACACGTCAATTCGATATGTAGAGCACAATGTGTTGTGATTGAAAGTATTGGAATCCCTTTTGGTACCATTCGAGAAGCCCGTTTTAAATGAACGGCAAACAGGGTCGCGCTGCATTTGTTTGCGCGACAGTGTTACCCTCCCCCTCCTTTTCAGCCGTCTTGCAATATTTCACACCTGGCATGCGTTCAGTAGACGCTAGGACCTACGCTAGGACCTAGCTAAAACCTAGTCGAAGACACGTGTTCTAATTTAAAATGCACGGCAATATCTCACGTAATCTCGCGAAGTCTTGCTTTTTAGCGAGGTCCGAGCGTTACTGAACGGGAGGCTGGTGTGTCCCACTGATCCTGAATATCACACGGTCGCGGGAAGTGAACTTTGCCCTGCACATGTTAGACAAGTACGAACTACTGCCGCACGGACTCTGTCACCGATTTGCTTGAATCCACCGCCATACCCGACGACGTTCTCGGCCGGCGATCACCGGTGGCTAGTCTACATATCCGAATGATCATCACCTGATCAGATTCAGGTAGATCATGGGCGATGTATTGCGTAATTACGTGTACCTGGCCTAATCCTCACTGGGCAGGGACGTTGTGTTTGCCTCCTGTGTCTTGACTAAGGTAGATAGATTATCTTATCAGCTAGTCATAGCCATGGGGGTCTCGACATTCACATTCTGATTCACAAGGCTGCGCTAAGGAAGAAGGTATTTTCTTCATTTGATACGTAAGCCCGGTTAACGAGTTCAGTAAGACTAGTACGCTAGGACCTCGCTAAAATCTAGCCAAAATCACGTGTCCTCATAAATACACTGCAATATCTCACGTAATCTCGCGAAGTCTTGCTTTTTAGTGAGGTCCTAGCGCCTGAACTCTACCCTGTTCTTACGGTATGTCTCGGTGACAAACGCAATCATGCCGAGTCGAATAGCAAGCAACAGAATGGGAGCGCTCCTCCAAGTCCCATGTGAGATTTCTAGAATGCTGGTTGTTTTAAAACGGCTACCTAAAAGAAATTGAGAGTTCGTTATTGCTTGGGCTTTACGACATAGTGACTTGTCACGGCGTCTCATTATATTCGCCGATATAGTTTAGAGGGTAGCAATATCTTCCCCAGGATCCAAATTGTTCTTGCAACCACCTTCAGCAGCGTGAAAATTTGTTTACTACCGAGGTGAAAGGTTACAGGGCTGTCACTATGATCGAATCTCCCGGCGTCAGGTCCTTATGTATCTCCAGTGCTTCATTCAACATAACGCCATAATATTCATGCGCGGTCCCAGCCTTTGATATGGGGGGATCTAATTTCTGACGACGTGGACCTTTTGCTGACAAAAAGCGGGAGGACTAAAAAAACGGGTTACCACCTTCAAAACTGTGAACTGTGCGTCTGCGCCTTTTTAGTGGACTTTTGTCTCGTTTTCTCGGACTTTTTGTTTCTCTGAGGCGGACCTTCTTGCTCACCTCGCCAAACGGGGGGCTCACGAATGAGCCCCCTGAGCCCACCCCCTGGGTGCGCGCATGATATTGTGTCAGCTATTAAGTTGTACAACATAGCATAGAAATTAAAGATGAAACGAGGACAAAACATGTGACGGTAGTTTTTATCCGAGGGACTTGTACGTTTGCATGCATACGACCGTTGAGTCGGTTGACATTTCGCCGTTTCAATCTCGTTCTCGCGATGCGATTAGATTTGTATTGTTTCATTTTGTACATGGTTTGTTGATGCAATGAGCTCATTGCTTGATATTATCATTCTCCCCGGTGCGACCTCTGAGTGTACAATGAACTGTTGGACTAGTGCTCCGCCTTTTGACCAAGTTAACTCGAGATAAAAGAAACCGCACTTCAGTGATTAGTAAGTTAATTACTCAATGCAAATTCAGTTGAAGTTGCGCGTGAATGTTGAAATAACGAACATGGTAAAGGCACGTATAGGTTGTATTGGCCAAAAACAAGTTTTTACCTAATAGTTAGGCGATAATCGCCAGATTTTGAAGACTCGCGATGTTCTCCCATTTCGGCCTCGGCATATCGACTTAGTTTTAAACTTAGGAGCACGAGTTCTCGAAAACGGTTCTGTGAATTTCACTAAAACTTTCCATATTTAATACTTATTCATCATTCTCAAAATCACTATTAGGATTTTCCTTTCAAACGCCTAAGTTTTGCGTACCGTAAGACAGACGAACACGACTGTTGTTTTTTACAAAATTACCTCGTGTTTTGCGAGTTAATTTGCCGGGTATTGAAACAAAACTAACCGAGTAATCAAAAATTCCTGACAGCGTTTGTTGAAATAAATTGTTAAGTTTTCGTTTAAAAAGGAGTTATTTTGCTATGAGTGTACCTTTCTTAAAAATGAAATTTTGACTTAAAAAGGTGGCAACGTAATAATAATAATGACACATAAATACAAAACATATTTTTGTAATCACTGATCTTTTTTCTTTCAGAAGATATATACTTTTACTTGTTGACGTAGTCTGTTTTTTATGTATAAGTAGAATGAAGGTCACGAAACAGCGTTTGAGATGACCTTAAAACTAATGACTGGGTGTGTTTATTTCTCGTGTTATCAGAATGGCGACGAAAGTCGGAATTCTTGAGCGACTGAAGGCTGGGCCTGTTGTGGGAGATGGCAGCTATGTATTTACGCTGGAAAAAAGGGGTTATGTCCATGTCCCGTCTTGGACACCGGAAGTCGTTGTAGAGCATCCCGATGCCGGTAAGTCGACATATCACTAGTCTGGAATATAACACAGCTGTAGGCGAGGAACGAACCTCTGCGACGGTAGCTTGGGAAACATCGGTCAAGGAGAAGATCTCGAAGATCTCAGTTATTAGATGAATTTACGAGTAAGGGCCAGTAGGCTGAAATGAATATCAGTTATGAAAAGCTTAAATGTCTGCTTGGCATTGGTTTTGATGCCGGATAAGGCCAAAAACGAAAGCATATTCAGGGCCCGGGGTTTAATCTGGAAATGGAACTCGAAATTGTTTTTGTTATTTTCTATTCTACTTTTGTGCGAACTCCAGCTAAGTGTTTATTGTTCTATGCTCGAGTATATTATGGCTTACGTGTTACTAGCTTGCACTTGATGACCCCAGCATTAAGGCTAAAAGTTAGAGTCTAAACTCGAAATCTCGAGTTTCTATTCCAGCTCGAAAATCGACGACGATAAAAGCATTTACTCGATTCAAATAATCTGTCATTTGAAATAGGAAATCATATTAAACTGCTTTTATAAGTTAGTCAGTGTCATAAAATGCCGACTGCTTTAGGGCTTTAAGCCTTTATTTAAGGCTGCTTTAAAACCGCTTTAAAACCGCTTTAAAAACGTTTGGCTTACTGTTTCGAAATTGATTTCAGGACTTCAAAAGAACTGAAGACAATGGACCCATTCTGAGAAAACTGACTTATATAGCCAAGACATATCTTAAATTTGAGTCAAAACTTAATTTTCTCTTGAGTCCGTTTCAAGAAAGAGATCTTAAGTTTTGACTTAAGTTTATGACTTAAGTTTTGTCCTAATTTTGGCTATCTCACCGGATGTGGGTGTTTGAAAATTTGGAAGTTGAGACAAATTTTACGTGGTTTAGCGTCAACTTCGCTTCTAGGTCGCGGGTTTATGAGCGCTAGTTTCGTCACAACTTTATTTTATCATTTCTAGTCAGTGGTTTCTCACATTCCACGACAGTAATCGATAATGTTAGCCAACTCACTCTCACACCATTTCTTGTTTTTTCTTAGTGCGTGAGCTCCACAAGGAGTACTTGCGGGCAGGAGCCGATGTTCTACAGGCGTTTTCGTTCTTCGCCACTGGAGACAAATTAAAAACTGCCAGCGGACAGCACCATAGCGTACGTATGTGTTGGCGGTGAAATAAAGGAAATATGAATTGTTAAGAGTCAACGTTCGTACTATCGGCTGATCTCTGTTGTGAGTGAAAAACGTCCCTGTACGCCAAAGAAATCCAATAATCGATTCTTAATGTGAAATAGTCTCCATTCCATTTGTTTTCATCAGTTCAGAACATTGAATGAATCTCCCCAAACAAAAAATAATTGTTTACTAAAATACGAACACTTGTTGCATCGTGATATGTCGAAATGTACGCGGCGACACTAGCCGCGCGAGTTCCCAATTGATAGCTTCAAACTTGGTCCTTTATTGCTCAGTCTTGAAATTTCGAAAAAATCTCAGCAATGCACGGAAGGAACTGTGATGCCTGGAAAAATGCCCGGTAGCATCTTTGCTGCACCTTTGATGCCTTAAATTTTACAACGTTTCGTTTATGCAAACATCCAAAGCATTCGGAATGAAACCAACCAATGAAAACAGAAAGCAGTAGGTCTGGATGTCAGATATCCCAAACTTCTAATACAGTACAAAAGTCAATAGTATGTTTCAACAATTGGCTGAAGGACAAATGTTGCCCACTGTTTTGGATCGTTTCACGTTTTGCTTTGCATCTGATAAGTCTTTTTATTAGCAGGTGAAGCAGGTGAATACTTCCAAAGTAGATTGAACGAATTCGACAGTCACAGGGAGACATTTCAAGTTTTTAAGTTAATCTTTTGCAGTGTGAAGAAATTAACAGTGCAGCCTGCAAACTAGCCTTAGAAGTAGCGAGCACCGGAGACGCTTTAGTTTGCGGTGGCATATCACCTACTGAGACATACAAATCGAAGACAGCTACTAAAGAAGAGGTCCAAGCCGAGTTTCAACAGCAAGTTGATGCCTTTAAGAATCACAAAATCGACTTTTTATTAGGAGAGGTAAGTAGCTTCTGTTGGACTGACTCCATTTGTTAAGATTCATCGAAGTTTTTTTAAAAATGACGATTTTTTCATGATTGTCTACATGTAACAACGATCACATCGTTTGACGGGCATGTTTTTTAACGTTTACTTGCACCGTAGACTATTCTAGTTTATGCGTGCACACTCATCCATGACGGTGTGAAGGCACAAAATGTTGAAGTTTGTTAAATTTAAATTTCGGACTGCATTATTCTCATTTATTAACTCAAATTAAGGTACAATCAGCAAATTATTATTGCGTGGGAAATTAATTGTTGGATAGTCTCCAATTACGTCACAAGTGAACAACAAGTTGCTGAAGGGTAGTGGCTGATTGTTGAACTACGCTGTTGATATTGGAGGAAATGTATTCCTTTGAACACTGCCGATGAAATCTGACTTCTGCATTTCATTCTCATTGTGAGAATCTTCCAGTGACGGAATTATTTTATCCGTCTGCCGCAAGTATGAAAGGCTTTTCATTAACACTGTCTCATTCGTGTTCGTGTCGACCAATGGAGCGCAGCTGCGTAAAATTTTCCGAATCGGGCGCCGTAAGAGCACTAGCTAAATAAAATTCTTTGCAGGTTACGTTTGATGCAGTTTCACTTTTAATGTCACAGGACTCCCAACAGTGAATAGTTTGCAGGTAGAACCACACAACCCTATTTAGGTTACGGGTCACACCCAATGGGAGGATCTCAAACTGTAAAAATAATGTTTGAGACGATGTAGCTTTTGAGCCGCTCAAGCAATTGGTGCGTTCCATTCGGTCCATATTGGACTAGATACGTAAACTCGACATTTAAGACCTCTCAAAAGGGCTCCATCCCAAAACAACAAGCAAAATCTTTAGTGCTGTAGTTTACTGTAAATCTACATGCAGCGCCATCTTTGGTAACCATTTTTGGTTCAAGTTTTGGGCGGAACTTTTTATTTTGGTTCTGTAATACGGCGAGCTAAAAAGCGTAGTTAGGTACGACACAATGAAGTTTGCGATTTTGACTTGACCTAAATACTGCTGCTTGGAACTTCAAGAACTCTCCTCTTTTCTTTGTGTAGTTCTTCTTCGAAGTGAGAGAGGCAGAGTGGGGCATTGAAGTATTGAAGAAGTCGAACTTACCTGTTGGTGTTACTATGGCAGTGGGGCAAAACGGAGACACGGCGGGAGTGAGTGCCGGAGAGTGTGCGGTCAGAATGGCGCGTGCAGGTATATGTCAGGCAATAAGTGGAATGAAGATATAAAGTCGGTCTCATAATATTCCTTTCCGTAACAGGATTCCCAGATAACTGTTACAACAAGAACACCAAAACCATCGGCTACTCAAGAAAATGATTCTGACCTAATTCCGATTGGCCAAATCGAATTCGAAAATGGTGCATTTACGCGTTGCATGCGACTTGAGCTCGTAATGGAAGTGAAAGCTTGTCGGAACTAGTATTACCCTTTGATACAGCGCCACCTATACAGAAGTGTGGCCCTGTGGAAACATGATGAACAACACACGGAATTCCGTGCGTGGGCCTCAATGCGCATGCCTTGGTCGGAAGTATCACATCGCCACCACTAGCACACGTCTTTATATAATGTATTTGTGTGGCCGCTAAGCCAATGTATCGGGGTTCTCTTGATTTTCTTTACTTCAATCACAGCTCGTTTTAATGAATTGCAACTATTCAAGTCAAATGTCGTCGCCGAACTACGTAATAGTAAACTGAAAGGGGTTTGCTAGATTTCAACCAGTGGGAATGACTGAATGTTATGACGTCGGGTTCATTACTTTAACCAATTAAAAGCCATATTAAACAACATTCCACTGTGCTACCTTTCGTAGCACTGTGTAAAATAGCATGAGACCGATGTTATGAGAGTAAAAGTCTGATTTCGATGTTCGTGTTTTATCCAGCGAAACAACACAATCTTGTAGGTTTAAACTGTAAGTGGAAGAACTGCAAATGTTAAAATAATACTTATCGTCGAACAAATTCCCAATTTTGTAAATGTGGCGAAAGCCATGTCACCACACTAAACTGGTGTAAGTTTAACGTTTTACAAACGAAGAAATACACACAGCCGTCTCTATAATTGCCTGTCATCACAAAAACAACTTGATTTTTGTCACTTGCCGTCATGAAATTGATCTCAAAACGTTCTTTAGTCAAATTGATTTCATGGGCTCGAAAGTTCTGACGTGATTGGTTGGTAAGGTTGGAGTGTACTGTTGAATTGTGGGATTTTTTGTGGCAAGTGGAACCATAGATTGAGGACAACAGATTCGCAACTCTGACATTTTCTTATGTATTATCTTAGAGGAGGCGCCGCTCTCCTAAATTATCTGTTTCAGTTTCTGGTTAGTGTATTGTGACGTGAAATTCTCGCATCTCTTTTAATGTTCAGTACAACGGAAAAAAATAACTTCGGCATTGAAATGCTGTTCAAAGTCTTCCAATAGTAGAACTATTGATATCGTGAGTACTTTTAGCAACGCTTCTACCACCTGACCACACAAGAGCCGACCATGATTAGCAGATGACGTACTTGCCGGAAATAAAATTCGGTAATTTGGCCAGGTGACGTGAATAATGAAGTAACGGCTGGCTTGGTGCGTAAGACCACAGATTTCGTCCATTGAAAGCATATGGAGTTGGCGGTCCATGTCTATGGTGCAAGTTCAAAAAATGTCTTACGGCCTACGAAGCGACCCCTGGTGTCTTTCATGAAACGTGACTTTAATCGAGACCAGGCTCTACAAGTTGGCTTATCACGGCTTGTCATTTTACGCGCCTGGCATGGTCTCGAGGAGTATCGAGCTGTCAGTTCTTTGTAAACCCAGAAATTCTCTTCTCATCTGAGTAAGGGACAAGATCAATCAGAAGTTCGCGTTTTGAATGAAACATGGATTTGTATCCACTGTAAGTCATTCAAACTCAAAAATTTATTGAGATACCTCGATAAAAGTTTGATGTTACTGCGCTTTAGCGAGACATAGTCTCCCGTAAATCTAAAAATGTCTCTTGACAGTTCAGAGGCGCCATTGGTTTTGTCGTGTATTGAAAGTAAAATATGTTAAAGAAATTGTTGCCTATTATTTGCAAGTTGCGTAGGCAGTTTTGGAGCATAATGATAACGTTATGCTTTCACTGTGAATTCTCGCAATAACTTTCATTACATTCGTTAAGGCGCTGACATCGTCGGTGTTAACTGTCACTACGACTACAAAATTACCCTGGGTACCATTAAGCTGATGAAGGAAGCCCTGGATGCGGCAGGTTTACGTCCTTATCTCATGACGCAACCTCTCGGATTCCACGTGCCGGAAGTTAAGAATCTACCCTTTGGCTACATGCACCTGCCTGAATACCCATTCGGTAAATATTTTGAATGTAAAATACTTAGGAGTACTCAATTTATGTGACACGTGTTTTCAACGGGTTAACCATAGGTTCTTTCTAGAAGAAATTTCGGGCGCTTCTTGGAGGAGCAACACGTGTGAGCGGGAGATTTGACAAATGTTGACAACCATTTAACATCTTGATAATTTGCGTAACAATAACTCCGGTTCAATATTATGGTATTTTAGACACATATTCACCGTCGGAGCTGAGGGAGTCGCTAACTGACTTTTTTCGCTTTTAAGCTCTAGAGCCCCGACTGATGACAAGGTGGGACGCAAGAACGTATGCACGTGAGGCATACGATGCAGGTGTCCGATACATAGGAGGGTGCTGTGGATTTGAACCGCACCACATCCGAGAAATCGCCGAGGAGGTATTGGTTTACGCTTTCGGTGCTTTTGTTTCGTTCACAGCCGCTGTAAATCGCTAAACTGCTGTCAAAAACATCTTTCTTTAATGGAATGATTATTTTGCTTTTCCAAAGCAACGACGATGCATCATTACCCGGTTGTTTGAATTGAAATTGGTTGGAATCTGTAAGTCGCCTGCAATTCCCTTCCGTAGACCCAAGACAATCGCGCTGCGCTTTCGGCCGAAATTTTTTTTTATGGAACAGAAATTAAATTTAACATTTCAACTTCGTCGATCAGTCACCTGAGTGGTCGCTTTTTTGCTGGTGTACACCGGGAATGTCCCAGGGTACTCGCGAAAATATTGATTATAACTCGCGCGGTCTTGCGTGAACTTGCTTTTCGCGAGCTTTTTGCGTCTAAAGAACGCAGTTGTAGGTAGGGTACTCATGCGCATTGACTCACTTCCACTTACTTAGCTCTTTGATAAATCAAAATCAAATCTTGGTTATTCATTCCTACAAAATCGATTTTAAAATTTTCCCGTCCAGGACAAGACAAAAAAGACCCTCGAGAAAGTCAAAGAGCTGGCCACCCTTTAAAAAATTTGATCTCTCACCGAAGCCTACTTCTGAATTCCAACTGGAGTGAATGTTTATAACGACCCTGTCACATTAAGAACGCTTTCGTTCAGTTTTGTTAATTTGGATCACGATTGGTAGAAAATGCAATGAAAGCGCAGAAAATGCAATGAAAGCGCTAGTTTAACATTCTGTAATGTTAATATTCTCTTTATCAAACAGCTGGCACCGGAGAGAGGTAAGCGTCCACCAGGTGCGGACAAAAGCACTATATATGGAAGTGGATACAACAAATCTAATTATCCGTTCTTGAAAATCAGGTAAGTCGGCAAAATCGGGCAAAACGCTGTTAATTAGACTGCTCGACTTTGGCAAGGAACTGTTTAAGTTAAGATTTTGATATATTACTGTCAACGGCACCTAGCCGGCTCATGTAAACATTATGATAAATATAGCCATTAATATCCTGTACACTCGCTAAACACCTTTTGAAATAGTTTGAGAACCAATGAGGAATTCTAATATATTCTTCTTCTCTCACTTTCTGTTTTATTCTTCATCAAAGCCGACACGCATACAACCCGCGTGCTTAAGAAACCGACTGGCGGTCACTTTGCTAAGCACCTTATGAAGCTGTATAAATACGCATCTCAGACAAAAATTATTGCCGCAACTGGGGTGTAACGTACAGGGAGTACTTTAATCCTGTTTCAATATTTTTGTTAATAAACCAAAAAATTTAAAATGTGAGTAAGTTTCTTTTGGGTGCCACAGTTGACTCTCGTTGCATGCGCAAAGATCGTCAACAAGTTTCCAATTCTCGCTCCAAACGCAACCGGTCCTGCAGTTCCAGCTCAGTTATGGAGGATTTTTCCACAAACGCCAAGAAGGAGAACAATTAAAACAACCATTACTATGATTTTTAGAATGGAAATTGTGTTCGATTTAAACGTAGGGTCCAGTAGTTGAATGAGAAATGCTCGTTCTCTTGAGCATACGTAGGCTGTATGAGAATCAGCTGTGCAGAGGCTGAAAAATCCGATCCTCGTTTTGCTGCAGTAATAGCCACCTGACAGTTTCCCTAACTTCTATGCCTTGCAAAGGAAAGTTTGGGATTTCTGAAATACGAAAAACACACACCATTAGTTGCCATTAAAACCATTCTCGGGTTTTCATATTTTGAGTGTCCTGTTAACATTTTGTGGCATCTTAGATTTCATGCATTGAAACACGCCTTTGTATCGTTTTAACAGGAATAACAAAGACTATTGGATGAACATAAAACCATCATTTGGACGACCAGACAACCCTGTACTCGGTAACACCGTTGACATACCACTGGATAGGACTTTGGAACTATGACCAGCGTTGTATGTGCCATCACCAGACAAGAAAGATCATTATGTTCTTTAGATATTATTAGCTCCTGTGTTTTCAAACTTTGTAATTTTCATTGATTTCTTGGTATTTAATGTTTACAGTGAACTTGGTATACCCACTGAGCAATCGAAAGAATCATGGACAGCACATTGTATTTTTTCAATTCCGGCCTGTGGTTCCATCTGTCATTGTGAAATATTATTATAGGAACGACTTCGACCCATGCTTGGACACGTCATAACCTCCCAAAGCATACCTGTCTTTATATGGTGAGCATCATTTCGTCTTCTAAAAATATCACCAAAACAGTTGGTAAGCTAAGAGAAATAGTAACATTAACACTCATGTTTGTATGATTTTCATGTTGTTCTTGTATCCATTTACTTTGAAAATGAATACGAAAATTCAAATTAGTAAAGGTGCTTCAAGAATAACTCATTATCATGTGAACGTCACGCTTTACACATAAAATGGATTTTCACCAGGTGTTTGGGCTTTAAGCAGACAAAAGATGTCGCTTCTTGTTCAATTAAATTTAAGTAAACATTCTTGTCAACATCTGCGGTTGATCACAACGCAGAACAAATATATGCTAATGGAACATTTAATTAAGATTATACAATCGGCGACTATGAAACAAGAATAAAATGCGTAAATGTGAACAAAAGTGTTCGAATTTATCTGCGACAACTCTTCGACAGTTGCTCTGAGTGTTTTCATAAAAATATTTCGATTATCTTACGTGAATGTGCTTTCTTTTGCTTTTGTTTTCGCAAAAATCTGCGAGGCCAAATGACTCGGCCTACGCGTTGAACCACGTGACTTTCAAGTACCGCCTTGCTAGTAAGCTCACTTTGCCCGGCGCGCTATCTGGTGTCCGACAACACAGTACTACGGTGGTAGTTACATCCAAAACTGCATAGGTTAACAATTATATTATCAATTCAGGTTACGGGCTCTTCAACGGATTTAACATGGGCGGCGCAGCACTGAAAAAAGTGAGGGGGGAGCTACAGCCCCCCTGTCCCCTTTGGTGCGCCACCCGATCTTTGTCTAATTAGACCACCGAATAGCCGAGAGACGGAGATCACTCGAAATGTTGGAGAATCAGCTAGGTCATAGGAAGCGGGGGGGGGGCACAGGCGCCCCCAAAAATTTTCAGGCTTCTGGGTTAAACCGTGGCAACCGACATTGGCGTGGTGCCGGGGACAGTGGAGAAAAGAAAGACTGCGAAAAACGGATAAAAGAAAAAATTTAAGAGGACATTTAACAAATCTGCATCAGTGCATGGTTTACCTTTTGAGGACCCTGGCCAGGACACTGTCGTTAGGGTCTTCGCTTTTGCAGCACAGGTCGTCTAAACGCACACATATATTTCGAAAAATCGAGAACATTTGTAAAGCGAAGCTTTTGCAGAGCGTACTAATTTACTGGATGTTTAAATTCAATAAGTCAATTTTGCGAATGCAAAAACTATATTTTTCCAGAGTCCCCTGTCTGGCAAGGGATAACGGAAATTACTTTCGCTTTATTTTTTTCTCGAAACTGTATATCACTTGAGAAAAATTGATGACCTGACAGATAACATCAATTACCGCGCATTTTCTGATATACATGTATTTTCATATTTAGGAGCCCCGCCCTTGAAGGAGGCCATTGATGACATTCAAGTGGCCAACTTTTTGTGTTTTTATTGACAAATTCTTATGGGGCCGCTCACGGAGGGCCCATTGTTGGAATCGATTACCTCTATTTTCCTGCTTTTGTGAAATCGTGCTTTCATGTTGAAGGAGGTCACTACCTGCCTCGTTTTGGGACCACACGACGGTGGAATGAACTGTCACTTTTTCCCAAGCTTAATGATGTTTAGCCTTTCATCTTAAGGTGCCCCATTTCAGACGGTGCCCTCTCTCGGTGAAGCAATTAGGGGTGAATGTCCCTTTGTCCCTCTATATACATGTATATCTGCGCGTGCAGGACAAGTGCACACAGGCACTATATCTGCGCGTGCACGACAGGTGTACACAGACAGTATGTCTGCCCGTGCACGACAGGGGCACACAATCAATTATGGTTGATAAAATTTATTACAAATGATTCTTTAAAATAGATAAATTTCGACTGTTTCTAAGAATGGTATGACATGTTATAAGATGTTGATAGGAGTTAATATTAACGAATGGTGTAATATAGAATCTAAGTTTTTTCATCAACCCCAGTGATTTATACGAATTCTTGTCACTGACCAAAAACGATCCTAGGAATAATGCTGTAAACGATGATCAGACGGATAAATGTGAACGATGATCAGTCTCATCAGAATTCATATCAACCAAAATGGAGGTGCGAGATTTTTACACAAGCATTACTTATTCTAAGTTTAGAAAATATGATTACTACAGTGAAGAAGACGAACACTACACAATGTCTATTTTGTTACGTACAACTTCATTAAGATTGACGGTAAATGTGAGGGGCAAAACTAAGCCTTTGAACAAGCAAGGAGCAATGTATAATGCCTACAGAAGTATGCAACAGTCAGGGCACGGACTTCTGGGAGGGAGAGGCGACACAACAATTTGTAATCAGCGGCACTAAACATTTTAGCATCAGAAATATTGCATAGATTCATTCAAATAAGTCAGGCAAACGCATTTTAATTAATAATTCACTGGTGCCACCTGCCGGCCCGAAGTGTTGTACCAGAGGGTTNCTACACAATGTCTATTTTGTTACGTACAACTTCATTAAGATTGACGGTAAATGTGAGGGGCAAAACTAAGCCTTTGAACAAGCAAGGAGCAATGTATAATGCCTACAGAAGTATGCAACAGTCAGGGCACGGACTTCTGGGAGGGAGAGGCGACACAACAATTTGTAATCAGCGGCACTAAACATTTTAGCATCAGAAATATTGCATAGATTCATTCAAATAAGTCAGGCAAACGCATTTTAATTAATAATTCACTAGTGCCACCTGCCGGCCCGAAGTGTGTACCAGAGGGTTCCAGTTCAATCCCGTCCTGCAGCCATTCTATTACTGCTGATGAATTTCTGTAATTACTTCACGTTTCGTCTCTTATAGTTGCTAAACGTAAATTGAAACATTAAAACTTTCTAGAAACCATGTGTAGTTAGTTGTTGCAACAAGAGGGGGGTTACATATATGAAACTTGACGAATATCCGTGGCAGTGGCGCATTGAATTTTGGAATTAAATGCTGAATGACGTCAATATGAACATGTGTCTTAAAACGCTACGCAATATTGCCACAAGTCAAACTTTAATAATTCTGCTAAAACTAATGATTGCCTAAAGGTATTTCAATAAACACAATATACATTCATTGACTGACCTTGGTGCATTACAAGCTTCAAGGTGTAAGACATCAAATCCAAATAGAAAAAAATATTCCCGAAAGAGTTCGTCTCACCCACTTGTTAGACAAAGTACAGGCGCTAGTTCCTATGTTTTGGTTATACTAAGTGTCGTAGCTCGCTATATAAATATAGACAATCTAAATCCGTGGTCATGACCTTAATATGGAATAGCGGTACATAGGTAGACACTCTATATCCATGGTCATGACCATAAATATAGAATAGCCCACTAACCCCTGTATGTAATCCCGACACTGCCAAGTATTCACGAGGGAAGCTGAGATTCCAAATTCATCAAAAAAAAAAACACAAAACATACTTGCACAGCACTGACAATCGACCCAAACAATCAATAATTTGAAAATATACAGTAGGATTGCCGCCATCGAAAGGGTGAAATTTTGAAGAACGTAAAGACCACTACATGTGAATTAGACAAAATGACCATTTCCGATGGTTAGTTATAAAATAATGTTACTGTTTCCGGTAGTATCACAAGAATAGTATTTCTTGACGAGTTTTATTATGAGTTGTTTGTAAGGAATTCACACTTGTGGAAAACACTGCTGTCTAGGCTGCTATTTGTAATGATCGTGTGCACGTCGAAAGGGGTACTCAAAGAACTCAATCAATCATAAACAACGATTTCAACGTTTTTTTTTGTCAGTGAAGTTAAAGTTTACCTCGTGAACCGTTAAAGGTACCTCTGAAAACACACATTAATACGAATACCCCATCTCCCATATTCCCCCGGTTACCCGTCAAAAGTCTGCGAGCATGCATGCGGAAATTGCGCATAACATTCCTGTTTGATAAAAAAATTCGTTGGTTTCTGATTTACTTGTTTATGTGTCTACGAACATCGATAGATTCATAGATGATTTTTGACAATTAGAAGCTAATTTTGTAAGAATTGGTGATAATTCAGTGAATTTAATTGCTGCCTGAAGTTGGAAAAACTCTATAATCCGATCCCCAAATAGTAAAGTACACTTAGTCGATTTTTGCATATCTAGAATAACTCTCAAAGACACTGATGAAATTCGTACACACAAACTGTAGATAGAAAAAAAAACGTTTTAAAAATCCTTAAATAAATAAAATTAAACTCATTTCTTGGAAAGGTTGTCATCGCAGTTCCTTGGTGTTTTTAGTTTCCAGTAGCATTGAGTAATGAATTTTTTTCTTCAAACCTGAATTGATTGCTTTTCCTTATTGACGTATCCACGTTAAAAATAACATGTAACCATGCAGTAGGACGTGCAGACTCTCAGTGATAACCACAAGGAATGAATTCGAACTGCAAGTGTTCAGGAAGTGTGTACATTTTTGGAACACACTATGATCGTTTTCCCCAGCCACCAGAAACTGAAAAAACGGTCGTGTTTCAACTGGGGATTTTGAAACAACCCCAAAGGCACTATACCAGGGACTTCGGGACCCCATATCTTTTCAAAAAAACTTTCAAAGAATGACCATAGTAAAATATAGTTTTCCAGAAACTGGATCACAACATAACAAATCTTGACCTTAGAACGAACGCAGACGGCCGGTACGAGCTGCCTGTCTCAAGTGAATCATAGTTGAGCTGACCAGCAACTAGCTTTAGTTCATCGGGAATTTCGTATTTTCACAGTTAGATCTCAGCTATCTACTTGAGGCAACTCCTCGCTACAGGTCAGTGTACTGGTCCTAAGCCCATTCTTATTCTCCGTGTTGGTTCACGGTTACTCAATTCTTAATGGCTGGACCCCCGGGATTGTTCGAGAGGCGGATCCATGATTTTGAGTGGGGAGGGGGGGGTAGGGCAGAGTATTAGTCAGGGTTTTACCAGTCAGAAATTGGCACCTCCAAACTGCCAAATGAAATCTGGGAGAATTTTAGGGGGGTCATTGCCTCTTGGCCCCCTAACTCCCCACGTGGGAGATTCTGTATAAATATGGTGGCATCGGAAGGACGGGAGCGAGGGGGGGGGGGGGGGGGTAGCGGAGGTGGTGGCGTGTTATTTGGCGACGTCGAAATGGTTTGTGTCCCCCCCCCAATAATTTTTGCCTTCCTACGGGCCTGTGAGGTCAAATAAGGGAAATGTACTACGCCTATGTCTTGCCATACCAAATAAGGAGGCGTGCTTAGCCTTGTGGAAGAAAAATCGACGAAGTGGCGAACAGTTGACAGATGGCTTTTTTAAATATGAAACTAAAAGAAAATGCTTTGATATGAACAGAAAATAGAAATCTTTACGAACAAACCATAAAAATACCTGGTGAGCAGGTTCAATTCTGTTTCAGTGGCAGATAACCGCTTTCAATATTGCAACTTCGTCTGTTTAACTCGTTGCAGGCCTCTTAATAAGATTGATTGAAAAGCGGTGAGGGATTTTTGACGCAAATTTGAAATATTCCTTAAAAATGAACTTGGCAACAAAATCTTGTTACATGTAACGCTTCACCTTTTTGGACATACGTTCAATAGCACGCTGAACAACCGTGGGAATTGCACAAGAAATTTACAAAAGTGTTGCTAAATACGCGATATAGAGTGCGCTAAGTACTCAAATTCAAAATGTCAAGGTACCGATGAAAGGGTTCAAACTTTAGGTCACACTTCCCTGAACAATTTTCCATCAAGACAGTATATGACGTCACAGAACTTTTTAACAAATAACCCGTGTGGAGTCGTCTGCGCGATGACCAGTGGGAAATCTACCCTCTGTCACAGCGCACGGAAATGGTAGCACTGGGAACGCTGGTATGGGAAGAGTGCAAACTCTCAGTAAAGTAGCTAGCGAGAAAGCATACTCAGACGTAGAGACGTGTGGCGCTTTCAATTTTAAGTTTCCCATAAACCTTTCTCTCAGACGCGAACAAGTACTTTTCAGAGATTTGGAGAAAGGTCAGTATTAGTTGGATTAGGGAACAAGTCACAGTTAACGCGTTTAAAATTCTATGAAAATGTTTACAAACTCTATTTCAATGTACGGTCGACGCACATCCCAAAAACGATCATCGTAGCATTTATGGTAGTTACTGGAGGGGCAGAGAAGGTACACGTACGTTCGGACAATTACATCAAAATATTACTTCTCTTGATTACGGGCGCTCGTACACCAACGACGTACCCCTGTTCATGCTCTTGAACCTCTGTTTTGTTCCAGTTAATGCACATATAAATAAACCTTCATATTAATTCTATATTATGTTGAAGTTCTTAATTGCTTGAAACACGTGTGGAAAATATTAATCAATAGTCGCTCTGTGCTAATAAATGCCTCAAATGTCTTATTGAACACAGTGTTACTACAAAAAGAACATCTGTCGCGCTCCTGGCTGCGTGATTGCACTTTTGCCAGTTGATATAGGCTACTAGATGGAAAATGATACCATGAATTCACCAGTGTCTCTTATTCTTTGCTTGAGTATATTGGGTATTTTATGGTTTACGTGGAGGACTGTCTAATCCTAGTTTGCACCTGATGACCCCAGCGTTAAAGCTGTAAGTTCGAGTTATCAAATGAAGTCTAAATTTACTGCTTCATTTTCGTTTTTGTTCAAAAAGCGAGACTCGTGAGGAACCGTTCCAGGCAACCCAGTGATTTCTTGTCAAAATAAGTAAAAAAACGACAATTGCAATGGTCATTCGGTATGGAGTGTTTGAAATTACGTCATCAGTATCCGTGTTGGACAAGCAAAGGCGATGGTTAAGGATAGCGTGCTGAGTTAGCGCGAGTTGTTCGCTGCTGGTGATCGGCTTACGTATGACCATTATTGCCATTTATCGGAGGCTTAGCACCTTATAAAATTCCGCCATCGAAATGGGGGAAAATCGAGGCGGGGAACATAGCAACATAGGGACAAAGAAACGGGGGAACATATTGCTCAAGTTTAAAAATTTTAACGCCCGTGAAAAGTTAATTTGTGAAATAAAACTCTCATTAATTGGTCCAGAAACATCCACTGTCCTAATTTCAAAAAATTTGCTCGGACTTCAACTATATTTTCATACACCACGGGACGTTTGCACTCGACCTCGAGTTCAAAATTCACCCCACGCTAAATGGACGGTATCGGCAATTGACCAATTTTGCCTTATTTCGGCAATAGAATAGGCTCAATAAAAAGGTGTGAAAATAAGGTCAAAATTCTTGAATCAGAACAAGTCTCATTTTAGTAATATTTTAATTTATGAATCGGAAAATCCCACATCAAAAAATGAAAATAAAATTTCCTTCGTCCAATTTTGAGAGCCCAACCCCCTTCTAAATAAAGCACCAATCGATTGTATACATGTAACCGAAGAATTGTGGGCGTGTAACCGAAGAATTGTGGGCGCGAAGATAAATTTGACGCTTTTGAAATTTATGAATTTTCAAATGAATGGGCAATTCACAGTGAAATAATGAATCTTCCTTATATTTTTAGCACAAAAGCCTGAAAACTGTACAGCGTTGCTTTTTTATAAAAGCGTTTATCAAAGTGTATCATGGTTAAATCTTCACGGATTACAAAGTAGCCGGTTGAACGTGTCTGTATTGTGAGCTCTTGATCTCTCAATAAGTAACATCTGCGTGACTTAATTCTAGTAAAAGGCATCGAATCGTACAGAATAGTAGGTCAAGATATGTCTCAATAAATTTCCCTGTAAACTATTGGTGAAAATAATTTATAAAGAGTTTTAGACTCGTTACTTATGCCGCTGTCGTCCAAGATGGCCGAACCGATCCAAACAAGTGACCCAAATTTCGCCACAAAAGTTGCAATATTTTTGCATTACTCAACCCGAATTTGATATTTTGTTGTGTGGGAGGCATTATCTTTCCGATGATATTGAAGAATTTCTTCAAAAGGAAAAAAATTGGTTCGACTGCCCTATTCCGAGACTACCCTTCGGTTTATTCCCCTTGATGGTCAATATCATTTGGAAAACGATAGAACTACGAAACATCTCTGTCACCCCTACTCGAGCACCCAACTATTGCACAAAAATTCACTATTATGCTGAGTAAAGTATGCCGAGAATTCAGCTTAGAAACGTGTCTGCTTCACGATACCGCAACCATATTGAAATTGTTTGAGTGATGGATTTATTTCAAAATACAATACTTGAACTCTTTGTCACTTTATTTTCTCAGTCCCAAGTTCACAAACTTCAGGAACCACGCCGCCTTCGGAACCTCCGCTTTCTGCAATGTCGTCTCCTGCACTTATTTTCCGACTGCAGTGCAATAGATAAAACACGCATTCAAAAAATCAGGCCACAGAAATGTGACGGTGGTTTTGCCAACACTCCCAATTCGATTTAGAAGGGAAGCTCTCGGATTTTGAACAATTCTCATACCTCACGGAAAGGTGTCAGGTTCTCCCTACTTTGATGAAATTTCCCCGACTTAGTTTTCTGGAAATGTATTTTGCCGGGTTACCGCGGATGCCGTGGCGACGGAAAGGACAGTGTGCCTCACAGGGTTAATTTGCTGCCTACGGTTACTGGGTATTTGTGTGTGATCTTGAAATAATAAAAAAATGCAAGCCATGTTTTGCGTTAGCAGATTTTATCAATGTCGCTGGCAGTTGTTGTTGTGTGCCCTGGTGCTTAATTGAAATTTCTCAAAACTTAGCTTAGTAGAGCAGTAGGCGCTTACCGTATTTCCTAAAAAATCAAAGATGTTATAGACGAATACTATATGTGAATGTTTGCGGCAATAAGAAACGAAATGACTGCAATAGTGAGAAATGCTATTACGACGATACAATTTCTTGGATCAAACTGCTTCGCCTAGGCCTGTCTGTGTAGATATAGTTTCCACCTACCTGCAGTGTATAGCCACCCGAATAATTTTGTTTCTACACTGGCCAGCTTTAGCCGGAACAAAATTCTTCCCATAAAATCGAGCCTGAAAAATCTACGTGGTAGACTGGCGACCTGGGAAATGAAAATTGGCGCTAGTAGGAGGGGGTTGTAAGGAGAGAAGAATAAAAAAGATCGCTGGAAGGTGGCTACTGGCCTCGAACATCGAGCCTAGAGCCACGCGATTCTGGGTAACATTGGGCTCAATCAATATCGCAAAGCAACGGGTCTTTTATAACCCCACGGGGTCTAAGTTCCTTGTTAAGTAAATTAACACCTGGGTCGCTGAAACTTAACTGGTACAGAGTCGAGCAGGTGTGCGTTCAGTGACGCTAGGACCTACACTAGGACCTAGCTAAAATCTAGCCAAAGTCACGTGCTCTCATTTAAAATACGTGACAATATCTCACGTCAAGAATCTCGCGAAGTCTCGTTTTTAGCGAGGTCCTAGCGTTAATGAATGGGAGGCAGGTATAATCTCTCAGCACTGTCGGTATTCTCGTGGATGTGCGACTTTGAAGTGTATGTTCCCACGCTTGAATCGCTGGAGTGCAAGTTACATTGACAGCAACATATGTGAGTGACAGGTGACTTGCCGCCAAAAGCTAGTCTAGGCTCGCGTTCTTAGGAATTTCCAGGTCGCATGTGCGACTTGATACGAAATGACTAGTCTCGGCTCGCATTTCCAAATTTCAGGTAGCGCATGTCTAGCGCCGAATTGATTACAACCGACACCGAACTAGCGCGTACTCGCTGAGTAGGCATTGCTGGTTAGAGCTAGTCACCGATTACCCGAATAATTGGCGATTTGATTACAAGTTATTTTTACCGACAAAGATACGTGTACAAACTATTTTTCGCTCGACCACCTACTGTACGAAGTATTTTTTCCCTAAGACCCCCACTGTCATAAAATATTAAGCAAATACTTGGCTATTGAGTAATGCCCTTGCAGTAACTTTTGATTGACGACTGGCTCATGTCCGCTTACCTCCGGTTCTCATCTTCAAGATTGCACGCGCGAACTTCGCCACGTGAGAAAAGTTGCAATCAAACTGGAGCACTGCATAGTCATGTGTTGTCTGCGCACTACTGTCACCGGAATCAGCTCTAACAAGACTACGGGACAGCACGGTACTGTTCCTCCGCAGTTTTGTAAATTTATTCCTGTAGTACTAATCTGGGGTAACAGATCCTTGTTGGGAAAATCCGCCGTTATGACATTCTGGAAAATCTTAGCGCTATTTCCCCATTTTCTGTTGCCAAAAATGGCGATCTGAAAAACGACTTTTCGAGCTCTATGCTAGTGTAGTAAAGCAAATAACGGGTTACGATCACCTGATTAGAATTGGCGCTTATTGATTTGTGTTCTTTTATAAGAATGAAAATTATCGTTTTACCGACCCAAAAAGCTTGTACGAATTATTTCTCCGATGCAAATATGTGTACGAACTATTTTTCCCTCGGACGCCTACTGTACGAACTATTGGAGACAAACGGCATGTTTCAAGGGTCCTGTACGAACTAATACAGTGTACGAATTAATAGAATAAACACCGTACCCTGTATGTACTCGATCGTTCGTATAAACCAAACACAGCTGACAGTGTGTGTGCTCTGTAATTACACTTCTCCACTACTGCATTTGACAAACGGAGCTCGGGCACAAATGCCTTTTTTCAAAGTAACTTGTACTAAATTTTTGGTCTCGGTATTCTGTACCTTTATTGTGGCCATGAGTTTGTTTTGGAACATGGATACAAAAACCTGGATATCAAGGAAGCGAGAAAAAGTATGGCACGTGAAAAGAATTTTTGATCCGCCGGGAGCCAAATTTTATCCTGGATCAGCGAACAACTCTCTTGCTTTGTTTCATCATTACCCAATTAATGTGGATTTGGATGACATTATTTACCACGTACGGAATGGCCACAAAACTGACATTCGTCCACTCAACGTGATCCACCAAGACATTCTTTTACATCCTCCTGCGTGCGACGATAATATTCCGCCGTTTATGATTTATCTCGTGAAATCTACGCCGCTTGCCCTTGATCGCCGTCAAGCTATTCGACAAACTTGGGGCAACGAGAAAGTTTTACCTGGAGTTAAGCTGAAGCGAGTATTTCTCATAGCAAGATCTGCCTCCAACAAAGCGGATAGGAACGTTGAGAAGGAGCATAAGATTAACCACGATATACTTCAAATGGGCTTCATCGATAGCTACGAAAGATCAACTTTGAAAGTTATGATGGCCATACAGTGGACTACTAAACATTGTGCCAATGCTAAATACGTTATTTTTTCTGACGACGACGTTCTTTTAAACCCGTGGAACACAGTTAACACGTTGAGTTCCCCTTTCATTGTTCAAATGAAAAGACTTCATATGGGATGGTTCAAAGGTTATTACAAGCCATACAGAATCAATGATACAAGTAAGAAACTGTCTGTTTCTCCAGAGACGTACCCCTTTTCTGACTACCCTCCCATTGCCCCCGGTGGTACTCTAATATTCAATATGCAATACACACAGGACATGAACATTGCTATGAACTATATACAGGCCGTTGACCATGACGACGTTTATCTAAGCCTCGTTGCCAAAAAACTTCGAATTCCTCTCGTTAGCACGGACAGGATTGTGTTTATCCGAACCGGGCAGGAGTTCTTGAGAAACCCAGAAACAATAGCAACATGCGAAGAATGTATGTCGTTTTGTTTTGAACTGCCACCAGCAAAGATTAGATCACACTGGGAGAGAATGAAAGCTCACTTTATGGGACGGCAAGTTCATCAGATTCGACGTAACAAGAAATACGCACTAGATATACCTCGTTATACAAAAATATAGAGACTGAATAAATGAAGGGTGAAAACAGGAAATTCATCCGGCAGTGGTCGCTACATGTAAGCTACTCGTATATAACAAAGAAAAAATCAATCGAATGGTTTTCAAACAACCTTTTTCGTATTAAGTCTTTTCTCAATTCCTGCTTTGGAAGCTAATGTTGGACAAAAAGGGGCTTGCATGGAGGGGTTGTTTGTGACTACTAATGTTCTTATTACGCAGGTGGGTCGATCGAGGATTTCAAACGGGGTATTCATAATGTTATTTTCTGAACAAATCAAAAGTGCATACGTGTACATTTACGTGGAACCGGACACCTCTCTGGGCCCATCAGTTTACAGAGGGTCTCAAAACTTACAGAGTGGAAGAAGCTCACCGTTCCATCGAAAAACAAGTTATAATATGACAAAAATCTATTAACGAAGCTTTGATTATTTTGTTCTATTGTCTGAGCGTTTGCACTTGTATGGGAAACTAGGTCGCAAGCTGGTCGCATAGAGATCGGTAGATTGACGTATTCATTGGCCACTTTGTTTGTCATTGTTATAATAAGAATAACGGCAAGCGTTCATCGGTAACCGACTGATGTGCACCAACGTACCATATCTATGCTACCTGTATTGTAATATCCAACAAAGGAAAACAATAGTAGTGTCCCATAGGTGATAACCATGCTGACGCCCGTCGCATGAATGTCGCAAGTTAAACAATACCTTGCGACCTCTATACGACGTCGTTAGGTATGGGAGTGCAAGTGTTCTTGAATAATTGTTTTTCAAAATGGTCAACAAGAAATCCATTTATGTGGAAGGAGGTTCATAACACATTTCGTTCGGAGTGAAAGATGTTGCAATGGAAAATATTGGATATTCAATACCGCAAACCTTGAAACTAGTTAAATTTGAACAAGAAGAATTGAAAGTATATGCGAAGAACTGGTCGTTCATCCAATTCCTCCTGAAGTGTAAACAGATTTATTCCAAAGTCTAAACATAAAATTTACAAAAACACCACTAGTATCTCTCGTGTATCCCTTTAAAAATACTTACCAAAGATATTGATATATTGCATAATGCGATTCTGGTTAAGGTCAGATATACCTCTAATTAAACTAGTATCTTTTTCTTAAAAATCTAAGTAACTAGCGACTGTCAATTCATAAAAGTCTATATTATTTTCTGAAACTAGAAATCAATAAAAATCTATATGTATGCTATTCACACCGTGCTGTGGCGGATTTAGAGGGGGCCAAGGGGGCCATGGCCCCCCTAACATTCTCCCCGATTCCATTTGGCAGTTCGAGGGTGCGAATGTCTGATGGGCAACTCTGCCCTGTCCCCCCTCCTAACTCCTCAAAATCCTGGATCCGCCCCTGCACTGTGGTCATGTGACTACGCATTCCTTGCAAAATGTCATTGTTTGAAAGATACAATGATAGGGAAATTTCCGTCACCGGCATTCATCGAAGTTTCTGCATTTATTATGTGCCCACATATTTATATGTGCATGGGCGCATTATTCCGTCATCTCCGTCCGTCCGCCGGCGTCCGGCGTCCGCTGCTCTATCTCCAAAACCCTTGACGTATGTTCATGAAATTTTGCACATGTGTTCCTTTTATGAATGGAACGGCATGAGCGAACTTTCGGACGGATCCGACTACCGGTTTGCCCCCTAGTGGTAATTTTAGTTTTTCATGTTTTCCTCTGTATCTTTAAAGATCCTCAACGCATTTTCATAAAATTTGGTATATAGGCATCTATTAGTGAGATGACGCTTTCCTCCCGTTTTCGAATGTATTCGACGTAGTTTGCGCCAACTCAGTGGCCGTTTTTACGGTTTTCGAATATGTTTTTTGGCGTCCACCTCTCTATCAAACAAACTGCTCTAAGGATGATTGTGAAAATTGGCATGTATGTTCTTACTATAAAGAGGACGGCTGACGATGATTTTCCGGCGACTTCCGACTAATGTGGCACCTCCTAGTGGCAGTTTTGTTCTTTTTGCACCTGTGACTGTTTGCAGGATCTTTACTTAATTTATCAAGGGTATTTATATGTTGTTGACAACGGACGACGACAACTTTCGGACGGATATGACTATCGGTGTGCCCTCTAGTGGCAATTTTATTTTTTTACGTTTACCTCCGTATCTTCAAAGGTCTTCAACGGATTTTCATAAAATTTTGAGTATAGCCTTCTATTGGTGAAATGACGCTATCTTTGATGGAATCGAGGTATTTTGCGCCACCTAGTGGCCATTTTTGCGGTTTTCGAGTCGGTTTTTAGCATCCACCACTCCATTAACCAAACCATTCTAAGGATGGTTTTGAAAATTGGCGTGTTTGTTCTCAGTGTTAAGAGGACGGTTGACGATGACGACTTTGACTACTGTGGCGTCTCCTAGGGGTAGTTTTGTTTTGCGCCCATAGCTGTATCTTCTAAAGCCACTGCAGGATCTTTATTAAATTTAGTAAGTGTATTTATATGAAGCTAACAATAGACAACGACGACTTTCAGGTGGATCCAACGAACGCTGTGCCCCCTAGTGGCAATTTCATTTTATTCCGTTTTCCTTTGTTTCTCTGAAGTTCATTGACAGATTTTGAGGAAATTTGGTGAATAGCTTTCTATTAAAGAAGCAATGATGTTCCCGTTTTCGAATGAAGTGGGCGTTTTTGCTCCATCTATAGTGGCCATCTTTATGATACAAATAAGCGACCGTAAAAGCACACCATTTGCGTTGCATTCGTGGGCACATTTCAACGCTCCACGTTGCTTTTGCATGAAAACTTTCGCCGTGTCTCGGATTTTATGTAACTAGAACCGATGCTTTTTTAAAATATCGCAAAATACGTTCAATGCTCAGCACTTTTCTAAGAATAATGAGACTCTTGGTTTTAAATTAAATACAAAAATAAAGAAAGCTCAAGAAACATCGGAGTTTTTTACGTCAAGACATTATACTGCTACAAAATTCAAACGCGATTAAAATCGGCGGAGTCTTATCCGAGATCTATTATTCTGAAGTTTAGAATAGTGCCCAAAGGTGGCCAGTAAGTCGTCCTTTTGTTAAATAACGAGTGAGATTATCCATTGTACAGTGGCTGGGAAAGGAGATGAGAATTTATTTTTTCCTTACTCGAGAGCTGTTTCTGAAATGAGGGCTAAGTTTCTAAATGAGAGCCTCTGGACAAGTCCCATTCTGTTCAAATTTCGTAGATTGTTACGTAATCTTGTTACCTCAGTTGTTAAATATGTATACTACGCATCTAAAAATGGAACAGCTTGTGTATTTCTGACTAGTGTGTTTAGCGCTACAATGAACTTGTTTATATGTTGTCCTTTGGGTCGATGGCCATGTGTACAATAAATAAATAAATACATACATATGTGTATTCAACGCAAGCAGTAGCGAACTTTCTTTTCAGAGAGTGCTTAATAACAGAATCAACTTGAAGTCAACAGATTCCAGAATTTCCTTTTCTATACGTACGAGTCGGTTTAAACACTGTTGCCCTAATTGTATTGCGAATGTATTTTTACTCAAGTTTCAGACCAAAAAACGAAACTACGTACGTTCTCCTGTAGAGTTTGTCACCATATACACAAATACACTCTGGGAGCAATTTCAGCGTTTGGAAAGAATGATTTAAGTTGCCCAAAAATTGCTTTTCTGTACAATCCAGAACGAGCATCACAGTTGCCACTATGCGTTATAGAGAAACTAGCTGCAACCGGTGCTTTGGGAAATGTTGAGGGCAAATAGCTACACCTGCAAGTAAGCATTAGTGTTCATCGCAAGAGACAGGAATGTTTCTTGAAAAGACCGTTTTATTTTAAAGCTTCAATCAGAATTTGTGTCAGATTTAGGCAGGGAGTTCACAAGTGGAAGGAAATGCTTCTATTTTGAACTTCCACTGAGAAGTAGGTGCTCTTCTGATCCATCATGCCTAGTAAGACGATCGCTGAAAAAATGATTTCCGTCAAATCACCCAGTCCCGTTTTGATTTAGAGACATTTTGTATTTAGTATCATGTCATTCGACTGCTTGGGACGAAGCCCAATTTTAATCTTAAATGACGATAAACAAAATATATAAATCCTGGAGATTGGAAAAGGCGTAGCTTTTCCGATACATGACAGGCGTAGCAGCTGTACTTGATCACAAAATGACAACAATTTTCCAAGCATTTCAAACTTATTCTCTGCTAATATTTATAGAAACGGGATTCACTGAAATCCTCTCTTTACATTGACATTTCATTTTAACCCATTTCTCTGAAACCGGGAACTCGTACTGTTAAATCAATCATGACTTCCGTTTTCTCACTCCTCTCACCGTAAGCAAAGATTCTCAAGTCTCAGGGATTTCCTACTGCACACAAGGATGTCTCATTACGGGCAGCCTCAGAGAGAATCCAACGGGGCTCATTATCAACATGACCAATTTATTTTGTTTACTTACAAGCATCCTTCTTTACAGACAGGTTGTGTGTACAGTGTCATAACTTATGTCTAATGAATAGCATTGACTCTGTTACAGCTGCTTATAGCAAGACAGGTCAGGATTCCAGAGGCGGATCTACGGGGGGTGTTCAGGGGGTTCAAACCCCCCTCTTGGGACAGGGTTAAAAATAAAAATTTTAAAAAATGTCGACAGGAAAACGAAATCAGCTACAAAAAACAAAAATATTACACGGTAGGGGAGAAACCCCTTCCCGACCTTCCCTCCGCTGGGCGCTATGCGCCTCGGATTTGCGCGAATCCTAACCCCCCTTACTGAAAACGTAGATCTGCCACTGAGGATACAACCTAAAAATAACCCAGGGCAAAAAAGTTCGTTCAAAATGAAAGGCTGTAGGTTAATCCGTCTAATTCTTGAAGTAACGTTATCTGTGAGAAAAGTGATTTTCTGAAATCAGCCTCATCGAACTTGGAACTTCCGTGGTCGCGGAGCTAAACCGCACGAGATAAACGGCAGAATATTTTAAGAGTTTTTGACTGAAATCACTGGCCTTGATTCTAGCGAATGTCTGACAGTCAACGGTGAAAACTCAGTGATTTGAAATAAAATCACAAAAACACAACGGGTTTTGTTGAACACAAAGTTATTAACTAGTAGTATAGTAAGAGGTTTAGACGCCCCGTTTTGCGGCTCCTCGGTGAAAGGTCATCTATGTGAAAGGAAAAGGTCAAATGTCACGTGGGATAACTACATTTGTAAGGGACACCATCCTCCTACCAGACGGATGTGTCAATGACGTTACACCTCATGACGTAATAGGTTTAATTGGACCCGTTAGAGAGGCACCTCGATGCCAGTTTTGCGGCTCCTAGCAACGGATCGAGAATCGAAACAAAAGAGGGATGCTGAATAAGAACAAAACTTTGTCCCCCGAGTGTCGTCGTTGTATATTGTGTGTTCTGTCTCATCAAAAACAAAGGCGTATACAAAAGGGGATAACCACCCAACTCAACAACAGATGTCGCGTAAAGTCTAACCCAGGCCCCGACGGTACTATAAGCGAATCGTACTCATAATAATAAGAAGCGACCAGCTAACACAGAACATAAAACTGATAGCGTTTAAACGTGTATTAATGACAAACCAACACTACAAAAATCATCATTCGAATATAAAATCATCAAAACATTCAGAAAAGTAGTCTATAGCAAATTTATCAAATGTCCGAATTAAATGTTCAAAGGTCCAGTGGTGACGCCGTCGTCGAACACTTGTCGTTTGGAATAAAAGTAGGTGAACGCGCACCTCTCTTGCATAGTGTTATCACCGCCTAACCGGAATCCTTTGTTGAGGGCCGAGCTACTCTTTGTGGTCTGTAATACTTTGAGATACCTCGCCTTGTCGATTGCATTTCTTTGTCTTTGCACTCCTTTACAGCTAAAATGGGATTGACCGTCGTCCGCCCTCAGGTTTTAGAGCAAAGGGCGATGCAGTAGTCCCCTTCAAATTCCAGTTTCAATAAGTCGGGTGTGCGCGTGTCGTAAGCTTCGTTTTCTTCCGTGTCCGTTCGCGGAAACCAAAGATGTTTTTTCCCTCTCGAAAGCTGCTCGCATGTCTGGTTTAATTACGTCCTCAAGACAGTTACCGGATATAGCCATGTACGCCGAGTCCGTGTCCATTTCGCAATATTTGATGTCGGACCTGTCGACGAATCTTAACATTGTAATGTTCTGCGTTGGACAGACAAAATCAAAGTCCGAGTTTGACGAGATGATTTTATTTAGTAATTCCACTTGGAACCTCAGTGAAAACCTTGAATCCTTGTGAGATCCGTGTGAGAACTATGTGAGAACCGTGTGAGAACTGTAAATCTAGTATGAAAATACACAAAATACTCTAAATACATGACAATATTATATAAAACCGAACCTAAATTAAACTGTTAACAATAGACACTCTAAGAAACTAGTCAAAATTACTCAAATCTAACTGAATCGGCATATGAACTTTAAATCACATTTACCAAACCAACATTTATCTTAAAACACATTATATCTTAGAATATTTCATAGCTCATAAACTCTAATGAGACTTACGGAAATTGCTACCTTTGATCTTATCCACGCATGAACATCCCATTCTTGTTTTGTGTATCAGTATGATCCTTGTCAGTGACTGAATACACTTCTTGAAACTCTACAGACTGCCTAAAATACTTGATTCTCCAAAGTTACTGAGCTTCCTTGTCTCCTAACTTTTTCTTTTGAGAATGACGCTTCTGTTTGCTCCAGAAATATTTATACTCTAAGATATTACTAAACATCACATGGACACTGGTCAAGGCGTAAGTACATCGGTATGGGTGTTCCTTAGAATCAACCCACCTAAAGTTGACCACTCCAAAACATGTTTTGATGACCATATCCTGTTTGTCAGAACTGCACTGAGAACTTAACAGAACTAAAGCTTTTCTGAAGAAATTGCGCAATACTCAAGTTTACCACAACAAGTTGTTTACGATAACAAGTCCTGTTCTAAAATATTTGTGACTTTCAAAATAGTTAACTGATATTAATTAACACATTTGTTCATAAATTTAATCATCGATTTATAATAAATCGTTACATAATTCTAACATTTTTCATCAAAAATGTTACAAACATGAAGTCGTAATAAAACTCCAACATACGCAACTTTGCGAACTGATAAACGAAAAAGCCTATTTGAAGCGGCAGGTTCAGGCGGATGGTCTTCTTTTCATCTCCAATTCGTAGGTTCCGTCCCCGATGTAGTTGACGTGTCTAAATTCCGGGAATTGGACTTCCCGTCGAGCCTTAGCCTCTCCGCAATTCTTTACGTCACGATGTCTTTCTTGATTCCTTACCGTCTTNTAGGGTATCGTCTTGAAGTTTCAAATCCTCAAATTCGCATTCCCAAATCTCTTCGTAATCAAAGCCTTGATCGATGATGTAATCTCTAATTTTTTGGTGTTTTCCATAAGCTCACTCATGGCGACGTTTCGAGTTTCGTTCCTTGTCCTCGGAGTCCCGTCGTCATTTTTCGTGAGACGACAGTCGTGGCCGTGCCAGTAACATCCTTGGAATTGGAACACTTTGTGCGACTGACGACAGAAACCGTCCACTGGAATACGACGCTGACCCACCCTTTTTCAACCCCGTTGAACTGATGTCGGATACTAATTCCTCGTTGCCACGCTACGTAATCCAACCAAGCCGTTGCCTTTCGCACCCTAGGGTGGGAAAATTCTCGTTAGAAATTATTTTCTTGCCTACGACGAATAAACGGTCCGGTCGGTTGCTCGTTCATGATGCTACGAAGGTAAAGAGCATTTACATCGAAACCCAGAATCTTTTACACCGTCTTTGGTATTTTTCCCGCTTTCTCCATCTCCCTCTGGCGTATAAACGTCTTTCCCTTTTCGTGGTATCTGTGGAAAACAATATTAGAACCTCCTACGATATTCTGTTTAAAGGTATAATATAAATCTTTGTGTTTTTCCTCAAAGAGCGTAAAGAATACGTTACCGACATTTTTGAAGAGAATCTTCATGGTCAGTCCGGGTACGCTTGTGCCATCCGTGAAGAGGTCGACGCCCTTTTCCCTGTAGAATGCCGCCATGGTATCGACGGCTTCCAGCATGGGTCCGGTGTCTTTGTTATTGTACCGTACCAAAAAATCTTTCAGACTCTTCATGTTGTTGTCTTTCCATGCCCTCTGACAGAGGGCGTAATCGTCGTCGGTTATCCCCTCCCCTTTCAAATTGCTGTAAAAAGCCGTTTGCGGTGGTAGAACCGTTTCCTCTAATTTACCCAAGTTGTCTACGTACTCGTAGGGAAAGAAACCTTTCTCTTCGGTCGTCTCGTACGCCTTCAAAAATTTTGCGTAGCTACAACCCGGGGCCAAGTAATTGACAATGTCGAGAAATTTAAGTCGGTCCGTTGTTAAGCACAAAAAATTATTGTTGCGCTTAATCACGAACCTCAATTCTTGCATGGATAAAAGTATTGGAAAAAATTGCTTCTTCATCGTATTCAGGTCGTAATTTCCCGAATTGAAACCAACCCATGGGTATATATAGCAGCAGGCGAGCTGACGCCAGATCGACCAAATTTTTAATGCTGCCTATCTGACCATCGGCTCCAAACGCTGACAAAAGGCCTAACTCTTTTCAAGAGTCTGCCGGTCAGTGCCGGCAATTTTTCATTACAGTATGGTAAACTCCATACACCCCGACGCTACGCTAGATATTACATACTCTTTGGTAGTCACAGAGCAAACGTCAACCAAATCCAAACCGTCCAGCGGGCAGCTTGGCAAGAAATAACAACAAAGAAATTAAGATACTCAGGCGATGTAGATTATGATATAAACTGAGCTGAGCCTGGCTGTGAAGGTTGAGGCGAAACTGAGCTGAGCCTGGCTGTGAAGGTTGAGGCGTAGTTTAAAAGCTGGTATGTTGTGAAAAACAAGTGAAATGTGTAAAAATTGTTATCTGAGCACAAGCAGATATAAATTTTTTGGTATTGAGACTTTGTCTTTCATGGACAAATGACCATCAGGAGTAACCTAGTTATGCAGATTGCTGATGAGGAACCCGGTTGTAAATGCAGAGGTAATTCTAAACATCTGCCCCTACCAATAGAGGTAGTGTGACACCTGTTGTGGATGACATCTCTGATTTTTCTACGTCGATGTACCTATCATCACAGTCTAAAACGCTGAAAGCAGTGCTGTAGTGGTAAAATTAGAGGTAAGTAGGCGCCCAAAGCCCACCGTATCACCTTGAGCACTGCACGTAACTTACGGTGCGTAGGCGCTACGTTCAAATGCCAAAAGGTGGTTGGCTGCGCCTACGTGCGCCTACGCCCCACTAAAGCACTGGCTGAAAGACTACCAGTGAATACAAGAGCAACGCAGAGCGTTGAAATGCACCCACAATTGCACCGTATACGGTATCCTTCTAGGGTTGTTTATTGGTACCATAAAGTGGCCAGTAGAGGGCATATATGTAGTATGTTGTACTTTGCAAAATGGAAAGGCATGGTCATTGTCTCCTCAATAGGCTAGGGGCAAAATGTGAGTGATCTTCATAATACAAGCACATCCTATACATCAGCTGCTTAAAGCACCACAGAAACATAGAATTAAAAACAAATTTACCAACATACGAGATTAGCACAGCATTAGAATGCCAGAAACAAATTTCTACTTGGAACTTTTCCTTCATAGTCACGAAGTAACACAAAGTATATACCTGAAGACCTATGAAAATACAGAGGTCAATGTAAAATACTAAAATTGCCACTAGAGGCATACCGGTAGTCAGAATCATCCTAAAGTCGTCATCGTCCGTTGTCAACATCACATAAATACACTTGCTAAATTTAGTAAAGATCCTGCAAACGGTTTGGGAGATACAGCCATGGGCGCAAAAAAAAATCCCACTAGGAGGCGCCACAGTAATCAAAGTCATGGGAAATTCAGCGTCAACCGTCCTCTTCATAGTAAGAACATACATGCCAATTTTCACAATCATACTTAGAGCGGTTTGGTTGATAGAGGGGTGGACGCCAAAAAACAGACTCAAAAACAGTAAAAATGGCCACCAGGTGGCGCAAACTATGTCGAATCCATCTGAAAACGGGAGGATAGCGTCATCTCACTAATAGGTGCCTACATACCAAATTTCATGAAAATCCGTTCAGGACTTTTGAAGATACAAAGGTAAGCGTAAAAAACTAAAATTGCCACTAAGGGGCACACCGGTAGTCGGATTCGTCCGAAAGTTTGCACATGCCGTCCCATTCATGAATGGAACATATGTGCCAAATTTCATGAACCTATGTCAAAGGGTTTTGGAGATAAAGCAGCGGACGCCAGACGCCGCCCGGACGGACGGACGGACGGACGGACGGACGGAGATGACGGCATAATGCGTCCACACATAAATGTGGGCGCATAAAAATGACCCTCTCCATGAGCTTGCTCGAACAAACATGAGGACGATTTTCAATATTCATCAATATGAGTTTTTACCTGCCGACCAGACTCTCTTACATAAGAGGATTGTCAAGAAGCACAACCCACGTGGTATGTACCACCGCACTTGATCACTGCAGAGCCCGACAACGAGCTCGACGCCTTGTATGCTGCACACTAGACTTTCCAGTTTAGTTGGGCACGTTATCAGTGACGTCAGAATGTGAACCCTGGGAACCAAGTTAGCTTGACGCCAAGGGAAATCTGAAGTCAACAAAACTGACGTCAGGATTACTAACTTAGTAAATACACTGAAAAAAACGTACCGATAGTGGCGTAGACGAAGTAATATCCCACTCGACATTATTCCGCATAATAATGTCGAGTGCGATATACTTCTTGTACGCCAATCGAGGTACGTTTTGCATTTATCCCATACGCTTTGAATTCCTAACTTTCTTTCATTTTTTCTTCGCAGATTTTTTAAATACTTCACTCATCGACTGTTTACGATGCGTCTCACATCCTATATACATGTACTTGCGCGTTAGGTTCCAAGTTTTCTGTAGTAAAAGAAACAGTTTTAAATGTAACGATTTATGACCTGAAAAGAGATAACAAAGATGAACACAACGGTAACTGTGCATTGAACTTGTAACATCTCCTGAAAAATAACAACAATATTTGATATTGTAGTTACCTAGGAATCGGTGCCTGATCGAGTTGCAGACGATATAATATTTAGCTATTGAAAACTGAGACAGAACTGTCATATAATTAACAGTCCTGTTCCAGTTGTTACGATTGGGACCTGGTTGCATGTTGAGTGTTACTTACACTCCTGCAATTGTATTACTATTTTCGGAAACTTTGATGATCGAACCGGCTAACGACATCAAGTCGACATTGACCTACTTTTTGAACTTTCCATGTCAGAGGTCACTGTTGAAGTAGTGCGAGAGGTGAATACGGAAAACATTATTACATGGCCGCATTGCATTTGACTGATTCAACGTGTAAGGGATAAAAATATGTCCTATCCAGTCTCTAATCAATCCCTCCTGCCAACGAAGATAGAATGCCGATAACCGCATACACTGGAGGCGCATGTTTCACCGATCTTGCCCGATTAGCTGTGCGCCTATCACAGGGTTTGCATCACCATCATTTGCTGCCACCTATTGGTGGAAGTGTGAATACACAGAACACGCTATGAACGCACACGTCATGGCTGAATTTGGGTGACAGCTATTCACCTTTGGCTTGAATTTAGAGGCTTGGAGAGATTGCACTGCTTCTGAAGCAGTTCTAGTTGATTCTTTTAGTTGTTTCAAATAGTGTGCGAATCATGGAATTAAGAAGTCGTCGGTATCATTAGTAAACAATTAGGCTGGATCACAAATGGATAGGTATCCCAGTGATGTAGCCTATAGGGTGCTGCAAGGAACAGCTATTGACCTATTGTTTTTCACTGTGCACATCAATGACGTCTAAGAACATTTAGATTCTCAAGTCGTGTCTTCAATGAAATATGTATGCGACAAAGATTACTGCCAAATTATAGTGATTCTTAAGTAAGACTATGACTTTCTTTGTTACCAAGAGATTGGCTCTCCGTCAGATTGTGACATCCTACAGAGAAGATCCGATAGACTGAGTCAACGAACTTGGTACATGAGATATTCCAACCACCATGGCGTTGTCAAAAAAGGAACATGTTAACAACCGGAAATATTCAGTGATGAGCTGAGTTGTACACTTTCTGATATTAAAGCGTGCTTCCTGTCAAAAACGAGTATTGACCTAGGCCAGCTACCTCTAAAAAATTGGTCTCGATTTCAGGGTTTCTTAACAAACTCATACAGCTTCACCCTGTCAGCTACATTTATTCAGAAGGTGCAGCGAAAGATATATACACTGCATCAAATTATCGTAATCATGGGTTATGTTAAGGAGGCATTTCGCTACTGCTGCATTTACCTGTCAATTATGATGTTGACATCTCAATCCGGGAGCATTTAAAAACATTACCACGCTCATCCGAGTCACAGGCAATGAGTACATGCGCTGTTTTCGCTGAATTCGCAATTTTAGAGTTGGCAAACAACGGTAAATTCTGGAGTTGCTGATGATTTCGATGTTCTTGTCATTGCTAACGAAAATAAACTTCAATAACGGTAAGGAATGTCATGAAACCGATTTTATGAGAGTAGAAGACCTAATTCAACTTTCGCTTGTTAGTCAACCAAAAAGGTCGACATGCATGGATTTACACCATCTCCTCCTGCATCACATATACTCTAAAATTAGCCTTCGAAACAAGCGAATCATCGCCGTGTAGGCTAGGATTCCTACCTCACAGACTCATACACGAGCAAGAAGGACTGAGGGAACAAGGGCGGATCCGTGATTTTGAGTTGGGGGGGGGCAGGGCAGAGTATTATCCAGCACTTTGTCCGTCAGACATTCGCACCCCCGAACTGCCAAATAGAAGCTGGGATAATTTTAGAGGGGCATGGTCCCCTTGGCCCTCCCTCTAAATCCCGCCACTGAAAACGATTCACACATTAGATTCATTCGGACCAACATTGACACCTTCAAGTGTCTACTGCAGGGTGAGCAAACCAATATGGCGGAAATTCAGCAAGAGCGAAATTTTGCCATTTTCCATGATTTTCACAACCTCATATCTTTTAGCATACTAAGTGGTGGAAAATGAAAAGTTGCCATTTAATTTTTTTCTTTCTGTTACAAAAATTTGGGCATTAAAGAGTATTTTTAAAAATTGAAGTAAAGCGAGCACTTCACAAATTTTTCACTCACCGGTAAATTCTTGTGACTTTCAGTAGGGGTCAAACTTTTAGCTGTTAGATGGCCGTTACTAATCGATTTTAATGATATTTATATCAAACTGCTTGCTACAAAATATTGCTTTCAACCATGAGTGTACACTTTTTTATTTTTTTGACAAAAATATGAGAAAATGTACTTTTTTAATTTACTGCCTCGCTTCTCTCTCACCTGGAAAAATCCTGAAAGTGTACACTCAATGTTATAATCACCAATCATGTCCTAATCCATTCCTGATCAAAATTTTTCACTTTATCTCACCATTTCCATTTAGGAACACTTCTAAAAAGGTAACTTCAGTCATTTTTCAAGAACCCTCTTGACCTTTCCAGGGTTCACACTAAACTCGAACCTGATTGGTTAAATGTATTCAACAGAACCAGTCAAAAGATCTCTAAATTACAAAAAGTGGCCCAAACCTGGTGAAATATTTCCATTAAAATAATATAGAATACTTTTAAAATTTAATTTACTTCAATTTTGGGAATAGGGTCATTTTTTCTATTTTCTTCAACAATATTTGTTGTTACACTTTTACAACCTCGTGGTGGCGCTATGATCAGTTTCATTTTTAGAAAATTACATATTTCACAAAAATAAATGTTCAGTCAATACTGCAGTGCATCAAAATACTTTAGAATACAAATATGCTCTTTTTGGGTAGTTACCAACACAACACCTCTCAGTTTCTATATTATTTGATAGAAATGAAATTGTTTTAAAATTCGTTGAAATTTTAGGGTCCAATTTAATTTTGTTTAATTAAAAATGCATATTATCATTTTTGGTCATTTGATGTGCAACTTAAGATTGTGAAAGCATTGATCTTACTTGGGAAAAAATTAATTTACATAACCTCACAGGTTTTTAAATAAATAACGAAATACTCTGAAAAAGACTAGTTTTCTGGTTTTTGCTCATTTTGAATTCATTTGTTATGCAAGTTTCATTTTTAGAATTATTTCAATATCTTTTGGAGCAAAAGAAACATGTTCACTAAACCATAGTAATTCTTTAGTGTTTTGTCATTTTCAAGGTAAAAAGTTGCTCTCTTTTGAAAACATCACTTGTTAAACTTAGCTTCAAGGGCAAAAATGTCCTGTCACAAATCGAAAAAAATAAGTCGGTGGTGAATTTTTCAATTTTTGTTGTTCTTGTTCGTGCAAAATATAATAATTTGTGGTTTGGTGTCTATGCCATGTTGTTAACCTACTTGCAAAGGACTCTTCATCTTGTTTTAAGAACAATGTGAGCTATGGATAACCACGTATAGTTGTCTAAACTTGCCATTTTCTGTGGCTTGAAATTTCTGGGTGCTGTTTGCAGAAAAAAGGGCCATTTTGAGGCTCTAAAATTCAAATAACTCGAGAACCGCCGAACCGATTTGAAAATTCAAAAAAATGTATAAATGGCTTGTCTAAAGCTATCATTTAACACTCTTTTCAAGTGTTTCTGATGAAATTTGTATTTGGGTTTGCTCACTGGAACAATAGCGACAATGCTGTACTTTTTTAAGCATGAAGTCGAAATTGATTAACTCGTAAACGCCGGGGCCGTGCAGCGTAAATAACATAATGTACTAATGTCTAAATAAGTGTCATTCAACCATCAATATCATAGGCGGATTTAGGGAGGGTCCAAGGGCCCCGCCCCCCCCCCTTTGGCTGCCCCCAAAAAATAAAACAGCAAGAGCGTCTAGGGAAATGTTGAGTTGATTAATTAACCCCGGTAATTAAAATTATACGGATGAAACAAGATTTAAATGTGTGCAGTTTTAGTGTTTGGGGGAGGGGGGGAGCTCAGATCCAATTTCAAGTGTCAAATTCGGAACACGGCGCATTCGTAACGGAATTCTGGCTAAGTATAGGCTCTCCCGCGATATCCCAGGCGACCGGCAGTGGCGCTGCGCACTACGACTCCGTTTCCGTCGTCTGCTCCACTGTGCAATGAAGAAAATTTACTTCATTTTTTAAAGAAAATGGAACCTGAGTGACGATGAAAAAACAGAAGCTGCTGGTAAGATGTGAATTTTAATCGAAGCCTTAGTGAATCACTCAGAAACTCATAATTCTCTCTTTCTCAAACCTTAACTTAAGACTATTTCCAAAGCAATTCCGTCATTATTGCCAACACGAAAAACGGATTTGGTCTTTTGGGCATTTGAAGACTATTTTAAATACAACAAATTTGTTAAGAACCGATTGCACAAAATATAAAACGTGTAATAAGCATTACAAAAAGAAGTGGATTTAGCGCGCAAACGCTGTGGATCATAAACAAGTAGGTCTCTTATTAGGAGATAAGTCGTGGTGGTGTAGTGGTAAAGTACTCGCGCTCTGTCCGCCAGGTCGTGAGTTCGTGTCTCTGGTACTTCCAGTTTTTCCTGTTTGACACGTTCTCCGTGTTTCTTTTGTCTTTTTTCTTGGATAATACTTCAGGAATAAAGGAAAATGCTTGATTTTTAGAGGAAAAAACAGAAAAATTTCCTGGGCGGGAGGGGAGCCCACCCCCTCCCGACCTCCCCCCATTCGGTGCTATGCGCATCTACAAACGTAGTTTGCGCAATTGCTTACAGCTGGACGAAATGTTGGGCCCCCCATGGGATATCCTACATCCGCCACTGAATATGAAGGTGACTGCGTTTTGGCATCTTAAAGCTTTCAGTGATTGGCTGTCGTATGTGTCGCCGACAGTTGCAGTGCGATATAATCCCGACTTATGTCTGACATAAATCGGATTATGTCTGGCGTAAATTAATTTATATCTGACATAATTTTCGAACAATATCGTGCATAATCCATTAATGTCAATCATTATTCTATTTATTAATTAATTTATTTATATCCGATATAAATTGTATTTATGTCTTACACGCGTCAGCCAATGAGAATCGTCGATACATTCATTGATTCAGCCCGCATTGTTTCCAGTTGATTCAGCAACCTGTTAACGTTTTCCATGTTTACGCTTTCATCAATGAATGAAAGTCTAAAACACTCGTTCACAACTCCTTTAAATTTTGCAGAAAAACAACAGCGTCCGTAAGAAGCGCCATATTTGGGTAGTAAGCGTGGAGAATGTATCGACGAATCTTATCGGCCGACTCATATCAGACATCAATACAATTAATGTCAGATATAAATAGAATAATGGTGGTTATTAATCTGATTTACATCTGATATAAATAGGATTATTTTTGGCATTAATGAATTATGTACGATATTATTCGAGAGTTATGTCAGACAAATTATTTTTGTCTGACATAATCCAGATTTATGTCAGACATCATTCTGATTTGTGTCAGATATAATTTGGATTTATGTCAAATAATTTCGATTTATGTCATACACAAATTGGAATTAAGTAGCACTGCGCCTACCATACACGAAAAGACATTTTCGCTCATGGGTCACCCGCGAAGACACTGCCTACCTTGATACATTTTCCTGTGCGCGGCAGGCAAACAAAGGCGCCTACATTTCTTTTAAAAATTTTATAAAACAATAAGTGTAAGGATTTTTAATCGTAATGAACACACACAATTAAATCACTTAATTGATTTTCGTCTATTTGTAAATAGCTGCTTATAGAAAGTGGGCGCTATAGCCCCCCCCCATATTTTCAAACCACCCCGCATCAATATCCAGAGACTGGTGGAATAAAACAATTAACTAATGTCCAGTGTCTTCTCTTCGCCATTTCTCGACGCAGCTGTTAGCTATACAGACGTTGCACGAAGATGTACGTTTTTAAAAGATCTAAACTAAAAATATTATTTGTTTCTTGTATTTTCACTGCTGCAGTCTGTATATTTTGGAAGAGCAATTTAAGCCATTGGATGTCAAGATTCGAAAGCGAAAAGGTATGGCACGTGAAAAGAATCGTTGATAAACCTGGAACCAAATTTCATCCTGGAGCAGGGAACAACTCTCTTGATTTGTTTCATCATTACCCACTTAATGTGGACTTGGATGACATGATTTACCACGTGCGGAATGGCCACAAAACTGACATTCGTCCAATCAACGTGGTCCACCAAGACATTGTTTTGCATCCTTCCTTCTGTGACGATAACCTTCCACTTTTTATGATTTATCTCATCAAGTCTACGCCGCTTTCCGCTGATCGCCGTCAGGCTATTCGCCAAACATGGGGCAATGAGAACGTTTTGCAGGGAATTAAATTAAAGCGAGTTTTTCTTGTCGCAAAATCCTCGTCTGACCAAACGGAAAAGGCCCTGAAGAAGGAAAACGAAATCAACAACGATATACTACAATGGGATTTTTTTGACAGCTACGAAAAAACGACATGGAAATTTATATTGACTGTACAGTGGGTTACCATGCATTGTGCCAACGTCAAGTATCTTGTGTTTGCCGATGATGATGTTCTTTTAAACCCGTGGAACATCGCTGGGACTCTGAGCTCAGATGCTATTGCTCAGATGAGAAGACTCTATTTGGGATGGTTCAAAGGGGTTTACAAACCTCGTAGAGCCAAAGACCCTAGTGGTAAACTTTTGGTCCTTCCCGCCGAGAAGTATCCCTTTTCCAAATTCCCTCCGCTTACGCCAGCGGGTACTTTCATTATCAATATACAGTATGCAAAAGACTTGAATATTGCTATGGAGTACATAGATGCTGTTGATCATGACGATGTCTATTTAAGCTTTGTTGCGAGAAAACTTCAAGTTCCACTCGTTGACACCGACAGGATCGTGCATGAAAGGGTGGGGAAAGAGTTTGTGAAAAACCCTTTGTTAATGGCCACATGCGAGGACTGTTTGTCATTTTGCTTTGAACTGTCGCCTGTGAACCTAACATTGCTTTGGTCGAAAATGTCGAATCACTTCCGTAGACGAAAGGTTCTTAAAGTGGATCATTTTTTTTCAATCACAAAACTATAGCAGAGTCTGATCGACAATCGTGAAAACATTCCTATACATTGGTCAGTGGCCACTATTTGAACGTGTATAATAGCAACTGAGCAAGGTAGCAGACCACTCAGCCTTCTGCCACTTACCGGTAGTAACAAAATGATCATCGATACATGTTCCACTTTTAATTTCAAATAGTTATTGGCTTTGCCAAAGGCTAATATACAGCATGGTCCTCTTCAGGATGCAATGCAAAATTGGTTTCCTCTTAACTGAAGGCTCAGAAGCAGGCTGCCAGACTTGTTCTAGATGTACCTTTTGAAACTTCATCAACGCATATGTTTAACAGACTATAGAACTGTGAAGGTTAAAGGTGTAACTGGAGAAGTTTACTTATGTTAATTTATTTTAGCCTGTGGTTTATTGCAGAGAATTTATCGCTCATGCGATAATAGCTCCGCACAAAAAAACCGTAGCAGTGAAACTGGCCGATCGAGTTTGTACTGTATTTCATTGATTCGCAGTGGGTGGTTCCGGTACAGATATATATAAAGAGTTGTCAACAGTTCAAAATGGCTGTGTATTGCATTTTGGCATTCTGTAAATAGTCATTTTGTTAAGTTTAAAACCATACTCAAAATATTTTTAACAACCTTTCTTAAAAACTTTTAAGCGTATTGTTGCCATGGTAAGCAGGCATTTTAGAATTAGAACAGGGTAGAGTTCAGTAACGCTAGGACTTCGCTAAAATTTAATCAAAATAACGTGTTCTCATTTAAAACACACGGCAATATCTCACGTAGTCTCGCGAAGTCTTGCTTTTTAGCGAGATCTTAACGTTACTGAACTCTGCCAAGTGTTGTAAGCTGCGCTCGCAACATACTTACGAAATTTTAAACAATTTGAATTGTTTGTTTGCTTTGTCAAAGATCCACCTTAACCAGTAGAACAAAAACCAAAAAACGGTTGCCAAGACAAAGGATGCACACAAACCAGTGGAAACAGTTTTTTCAACAACATTTAAAGCTACGTTTACCTAAAGCAGTGGATTTGCACAAATCAATTTCTAAAATAAAATATTATGGCATGTATGTCAAAGCCGGTAAAACAATTTATGGTTTTTTCAAAGGTGTGACATGATTTATTTGTATACACGGACATTGGCCAGAAGAACAACATATATACATGATAAACATGTAGAATGAATGTTCATAGCTGGAGCCGTTGAATAGTAGTAACCAGCCAGAGTTGAATACAGACAGTGGTTACGAATTATCTGCCATTTGCCAGTGACAACCACCAGGTGGTGTTTGACGACCACCAAGCACCGCCCACAGGCCACGTGACACGGAACCTCCGTCAGTGAGTGCCCCGACGAAGAGCCCAAGGTGTGCCGGAAAGCTAGGCTCTCAAATATAACCAGGGCCCGGTCTCCAATCTCCGTACTCAGACTCGAATCATGCTCAAACTCACACTTCATACTCAACTCGAGTACAGACTCAGCTTTGGTGTATTCAATGTCATACTCGAAAAATCTGTACTCGAAATTTCGAGCACGTACTCAGTTTTCGAGTGTACTCGAACTGAAGTGTATCTCATCTATATTTCGA
>NMRA01000007.1:708259-1096788 GCA_002633005.1 Phoronis australis | reverse complement strand
GAATCAGCGCGGCTTTGCGTGATTTTGCATTTCACATCATAAAGAGTTCCATAGCAACTCGAGTATGAGTGTCAGATTTGAGTACGTTTGGAGTCTACTCGAAATACGACATTAGATACGCTTTTTTGAGTACGACTCCAGTGAGCACGATTTTGAGTATGAAATCTCGAGTATGAGTATGAGTCTGAGTACGGAGATTGGAGACCGGGCCCAGGCCTCCGATAGGTAAATATTTATTTCAATAAAAACAGTTGTGCATACTATGTGCACTAGCATCCCTCATTTTGGAGGCTTAACATACATATTTCACAACTGAGATGATAGGTTTATTTACAAGTTTATAGAATTACAGTTTTAATATACCTTAGTGGTATGCCTGCCTCTGTGGCAACTTTTGGTGTATTTCTCCCTAGACTAAGCATAAGCTTGCAGGATTTGTTAAGTACAATTCAACATCCGGTGCTGGGTGAAATTTCCAAATTTCTATGATGGCACATGTTCAAAGGAAAAGTACTAAGTAATTTGGTATGAAAAGGCTATTTTCTGCCTTCCCAAAGCTGTTCCCAAACCCAGATGTCTTGTATTGTTCCGAAACATTAGCTATCTAATTTAAATATGTTTATTTCGTTGTTGTACAAAGCTCATTGACCCAAAACTTACGTATCTACATCGTCTCTTCTGATACCAGCTGCTAACAAATATTTAGATAACATAAAATTTACACACTTCAGACTGACATTTTCTAAAATAATTTCACAGTTCATAAAGTGGGCACTTAATTAAAAATGATATTCGTCTTCTACAAAGTATAGGACACAAACAGAACATAATCTGTTCTCTTTAAGGAATTTCCAATGTCTTCCAGTACTTAATAATTAACGAAAATCTTAATGTTAACATAGTGTGTTTCCTCAGTTTCCCCCTGGTCTCTAAGTTAGGGGTATTTTGCCCAAGGCCTGCTGAGAATATACAGAGCTCAGTACGTAAAATTTTCACATCCGCAGCGGTATGAAAATCTCATATCTCTGAAACACATTGCAATATTAAAAATGTGCAGTCAAGGGATTACCGTTACCCCAGTCTTCAAACTGGAATATGTGACAGCTTATTATCCAAAATGACTCATTCTCATTAAAAAGCGGGGTCCTCATACAAATATAGTGGGTCCACCAGACGGCAGTCAACAAGTGGGCCACTTATTTTAATATGGAGGGCCCCGCTCTTGGTGGTTTTCGAGCGGGACCGCCTGTATTAATACAGAGAGCCACACTTCTTAGGCTCGAAAATAAATGTTGTTTACGTCATATTTATAACAATAAGTCATTTGACTCATTGTTATTAAAATGACATAAGCAAAAATCCATTTTCGAACGAATAAAAACAAATATTTACATCTGTCAAAAATGGCTTCCGTTGAAGCAAACATGTCTTTGTATGTGGCCTTGCTTTTCATTGGCTAAAGCACAGATTGACCAATGAGAATAGTGCTTTCTTAGTCACGTGGGGTGTAGTACTGAGAGAAGTAAATTGGGAATTTTAAATTGTTGAGGTTAATTCCAACAATGAATACTTGGGAGTTACATTCTTTTGTAGACTCAAGTGGAGTCAGTGTCGTAAATTATACCAAGAGAAGCAAGGCAAGGTGGTCTCGACATGATTAAGCCCTATCTAACAGTCCTGTAATTCTCCAACACTACGAAGTAGAAGTATGGTGTACACCACATTGAAAATGTTCACGACTTTTGTAAATATGTTCTGAGATTAGGCAAAAAACGCCGAACGCTTCGGCAGAAGGGAATGTGGCAGACAAATGCTGTTTACAAACTATATGAGTAAATCCATCTACATACCCGTTTGAGTGTAAGAGCATGTTAAGGCGACAGCGACAGAACGGTGGAATTCAGAATTAAGCATATTTAGTAAAACTGGCTGACTATTGGTGATTAAAGGACTTGGGTAGGACTTCGGATATTAAACATAGTGACCGGGGCTTTTAAACTGACAGCTCACAAAGTCGGCCATAGCAACTATCGTTCTGTTAGCAGCATGTTGCAGAACATTGGTTTCCAGCATTTGAGACATCAACAGATTTTTGAGCGTGCAATTTGCCTTGGCGAGTTTGACAACCCGCGACTTCGCTGGTATTCATTAGGGAACCGGGCCCTTTGTTGTGTCATCTAATTGGACAATGCTTTTTATCAACCGGGGAAGCCAGTGTCGCCGTCAGCCCTTGATGTCACGAATGTTGTGACATTGCTTACATTAAACAGGCATAGAACGTGAAAAACAGTCAAACTTGCGTTATTCAAAGTGGTTTTCTGTCACTGAATCAGAAGTCAATCCGTTCACCAGGTGATTTTTACAATTTGTTCGTAAAGATTTTGAATTTCTGTCGATGTCCAAGCATTTTCCTTTTCATTTCAAATTTCAAAAGAAATACGATTTGTCAACTACTCGTCACTTTGCCAATTTTTCTTCCACGCGGCAAAGCAAGTTTCCTTATATGTTATTGAAAGGCATAGCCGTTGCACATTTCCCTTGTATGGAAAATGTGACCTCTGACACCAGTGAGATTTTGTTAAGCGCATGCGCGCATATATAATACAAGGGCGGAGAATATTTGAAAACTGCATTGGAATGTGTTTCAAAAATAGTGAATCTGATGATTTTTCAAGATTTTTTTGCAATATTCAAAGTGGGTAACTCTCACGTTAGCATACCCAAGAATTAAATTCGCGAAGATCTGTTTAAAAGGAATTTTTACGAGTTTGTGTCGTGTTCCATGCCTCTTAAATGTTTTCATTTAGCGTGGTAGATAATTAGCGCTTGTGCCATGACATCAGACAAAAGAGTGCGCTTGTCGATTATAAAAAGAAAGGTTGATATCATGCCTCTGAAAATTGGTATCGTCTGGAATACGGACAAAACGGGAGTTAGTTGTCATGAAAGTGCTGTAGTGGTAAAATTAGATGTAAGTAGGCGCTCAAAGCCCAGCGTATCGCCTTGAGCTCTGAATTTTAAAAGTCCATTGAACTCGAAAAACCTGACTCAGAAACATGTAGGCCTATTTTTGACTCACGAGTGGGTATTTAGTTCGAGTCTGCAGTGGCGGATCTAGGATGTCGCAGAAAGGGGGCCCAACCACACATATTTGAACGCAGAGATTTACGCGCATTCCAATCGGTCTCTGAAGAGGGGGCCCAAACACAATTATAAAGGAGAATAGGCCCGAAACGCCCAGAAACGATATACTGGTGGCGTTTTAGTCCTCCGGGCCCCCTTTATCTGCCTATGGTATAACACCATAATTGTTACTTTATCTTGAAATATTAATTTAAAATTTCATAACTCGGCAAACATATGATACTCTGCACGCTTAAAAGACTAATTACACAAAAACGATGTTACACAAGCGCTGACGTTTTATTAATGAGGTGAACGCTATAAACAATGCGCACATGTTCGTGCGCTTATATATAATGCATAAACTACAAGTAGGGCTTTCTTGCAAGCAGCTGTTCTTATTTTTCATTTAGTTTTTAAAGTTGGCAAAATTCAGATTGATTTCGCTGGATCCTCGCTCACTTTCAGCTGTAGTGCAAGGAAGAGTCTAATGCAGAGGTCTAGTTGTCGCAGAGCACTTGGTAGGTTCTCTACTCTAACCGCCTCCTCCATTGCTACGAACTCACGCATTCCCTTGATTGCCGTTGTGGCAACAAGCCCAAACCTCTCGCAAATACCCTTGACATCGTGTTCGCCACGTCTTATCCCAGATCCCATCGGCCACGTTTTGGGGTCCAAGATGCTCAGAAAAGAGTAAAGTGACTGATCATCATTGTCAAGTGAACGCCACTCCAAGTTCACAACAACATTTTGAATAACATGTCCAGAACGCATGGTCACTTTTGTTCCTTTAGGGTTTCCTTAAAGTTCCAAACCTCTTCTCTTGAGCTCATGTCTGTACAGTGGCTAATGCCTGCCCGGTATTATCAAGCATAGACTAACCCACTAAGGGCACAAACCATCCGACGAATAAGCTTTTCTGCTCGTGGTATTGTTGTGTTTCTGCACAGGCTTGATAGCTCTTCTAGCACACGGAGCATCAGCGCAAGATTCTGAATGAAAGTGGGACTTTCCAAGTATCGCAGTAATCCAAAAAACATGCTCCGATCTCTCGAATCATTGTTTCTGTCTTCACTTGCTAACTCGAAACGTTGATGTTGTGCGTTCAATGAAATGGAGCTGTTTACTTTTGACGACTTATAGCCGAGTTGTGCCAATCATGATCTTATCTAAGCATTCCTGGCGGTCGCGCGCGCCTAAATGTTGGGCAACAATGCTGTCGTCAGCGTAGTGCTACGCTGACGACAGCATTGTATGCAGCGCATCGATACCGTAAGCTATCATATCAAGAAGACTACGTCCCACTATACCGTCACTTAAATTACGTGCGTATGGGCTACGTTAAAATGTAAAAAGGAAGTTGGCTGCGCCTACGTCCCACTATATACCGTAACTTACGGTGCGTAGGCGCTACGTTAAATTGCAAAAGAGTGGTTGACTGGCTGCGCCTACGTGCGGCTACGCCCCATTACAGCACTGTCATGCGCGGAAGAAATAAAATGTACCCCGGTTACCGGAGTTAACCGCGCTAAGCTTCAGAAACAGATGATTGATACACAAGGGATATATATTGCTTGGTTCATCGATAAGTGGCGAAAACGCTAGCGAAAATGTTAGCGTTTTAACCAGCGACAGACGAGTTGTCAGTGAAGGAGGCAATTTTCACCAGCAGTTAGTTTGTTTCCTCACCTCCCTAGTCTCTCTTAAAAGGGTACCAAACCCGGTTTTGATTAAAAAACGACGTCTCCATCTAGTTCTCTGAAATAAAATAATGCCCTGTAACCATTGACTACCCTCAAATGTTTCGAGCAAAAGATGAAAATCCTTTGCCAAGTTTGCTAAACGGCCAAGCAAGCGTGACTTACGCTTACGTGAGTTACGTGACAACTGAAGGGAAAGACCCCCCACCAAGATCCAAAATATCCTATCCGTGACAAAGAAAGTACGAATTTTTATTTGAACCCTGCTTTTATCGCTCCAGTGGGACGCTAACGTTGCACTAACTGGACAGAGCGAGCGGGATTGGTTGAAATCTTCAAAACAGGGTTTATCATCCTTTAATATAAAATCCATGTCAAAACTCGTTCAGGCCTTATGCCATAAACTAATTAATGTGTCGATAAACAAAGGTCTCTTAGCTCTGCGAATGTGTACCTTGAAGTAAGTGGCCTAGCTACAAAATTGCTAACGGAAATCGCCAGAAGTTTTGGGGTATCTGGGACTTCTTGCAAAGCACTAGCAAAATTGGCCGTCACGACCGTTCATATTACTCAGGCGTTTTTTTTTTCATATTAACATTTTATTTCTAAATACACCAAGATATACAACAATGAGATATATGCGAATGAAACACAGGCACACACACACTCGCACACACACACGCTAATATCAAAGTAGTAGAACTTCACGGTTGATCTAATCTAAATAAGTATTGAGGGTTTCCCAAAAGGCAGTTTTACGGGGTTGTATATTTTTTGCTTTACAATAATTATACAAGAAACATTGAAATTGTGAATATCAAGGAATAATCTGGTCTCTAGAACATTTATGAATGAAATACTGGCAACCAGTTTATATGGTATTGATATCTTCAAAATTACATCAAAAATATGCTGTCAAAATAACATTTTTATCTAAGATTAAATCGTGTTGTGCAGTTACGTAAATTAATAGTTTCTGAATTTCGCACCACGTTTTTCACAGAACCACATTCCGCAAACATATGATAAATGTCTTAATAGTTCCACAAGATGTACACTTGTCATCACTTACTAAGTTCATCTTTTTCAAATTAAGTTTTGTAAACACTTTTCTATGAATATAGAAATATTTAAAGGTTTTAACATAAGGAGGTAACAAGAGTTTGTGTGGAAGAACATAAATTTGTTGTCTAGAGTAAATATCAGTTAAGCTGTACTCTGTATCAGGAGGCGAAACAATTTTGGAAAACAAAATATTTCTAGAAAACACGTTAGTAATAATAATAATAATAATAATAATAATAATAATAATAACAACAACAACAACAGCAACAACAACAATAATAATAATAATAATAACAATAATAATAATAACAACAACAACAACAACAGCAACAACAACAATAATAATAATAATAATAATAACAATAACAATAATAACAACAACAATAACAATAATAATAATAATAATAATAATAATAATAATAATGTTTATTGTACATCGTAAGCTTTGCCTACTCATACATAAATACATAAATTCAAACGTATATTCAGAATATTTACACGGAGAGCAGTTCTTCTCTTAAAGCCATAGCCTTCTGGATATACAATGCGAGGCGCTGGATGCAGTCATGATTTTTCTGTTGGAATAACCTAACAAGAGAATAGTTAACATTGACAAGCTCTGGAACAAGATTCCTTCTAAGGTGTGCAAGAACAGGGCATCGACACATGAAATGAGGCTCATCTTCAATTTCACCCAGACAGCATATGCCGCATATTCTCTCACCTCTAGGAATACCCATATGTCTACCTTTCTCTATATTAAGTGAGTGACCTGAACACCGAAATTGCGCAAGTATTTTTCTAGAATAGGCGCTTAAGCAATTCACATATTGCTCTCAGACAAGATCACGTTTAATAAGACTATAAAATTCATATTTATTTGAGCTATCTATTTCCAGTTGCCATTCCTGTACGCCACAATCCAGTAATCTCTGTTTGAATACTATAATAAACTCAACACTATTGCCTGGGCCAAATAACCCCACTTCTCCATAGCCGTACCTGTACAAAATTTCTTTGACACGGTGTGCCCAGTTACAATTACCATTTTCACTTCGTTCCTTAAGCATACTATAACACTTCAGTGGGTACCTATGTTCTTCCATATCCAGTAATTTTGTCCAATAGATAATTGGTTTACACATATATTTTGTAATTAACAATTGTCACATTAGTAATTCGGCTTGACTGGGGATGTATGCATTTTGAAATCAAAGGATAAGCTTTCAAATTAATCGCAGGTCTCAAAGCAGCATAATGAATCCAATTTGAAAGCTCATGTCTATTTTTCAAAGCCTTCCATGTCAGAAATTTATTTTCAAAATTCAAAAGATCCTTCACAAAAATAATACCAGCCTCAAAGAAACTATTAAAGAATACAGTCCTCCTATTAATCAATATGTTTGTTATTCCACACTGCGTACTGGAGAATTTTAACTTCAGTTTTCCCAACATTTATGCCTTTAATTAAATTACACTTTCGTATATAATTGGCCATAACTTCAACAGCTAAGCAAAATAATGGACCCGACAATGAATCACCCTGTCTTACACCCCTTTCTAAACGAAAATAATCTGTTGTAAAACCATTATTGACAACACAAGCAGTTTGTTTATTGCAGATTATTTCTACCCATCTTGTAAAACCCTGTCCAAAATTAAAAGCCTTCGAAGCTTGAAAAATAAAAAGTCCCATTTTATTGTGTCATACGCCTTGCAAAAGTCCAAAAATAAAATGTGTCCTTGACCATCAGTAATGTTTGTAAGAAATTATATACTGAATGATACGAATATTGTATCCTATATATCGTCCTTTAACAGCTGTTTGACCTGGATGAAGCAGTTTTCCCATGATATCATTTATACGGGCTGTATGAACTTTTGTAAGTATTTTATAATCAGTATTCAATGGAGATATTAGACGCCAATAATCCAAGGACTGGAGCTAGACATCATCTTTTGACTTGGGTAGGAGCGTTATTGCTCCTTGCCTCTGTGACGTAGATAATTCCCCCACTGAAAAACTACATTCAAAAGCTTCAAGTAAAGAGTGTTTAACTTCATGCCAGAAACATTTATAAAATTTGTAAGTTAGCCCGTCATTTCCTGGAGGCTTATTATTTTTACAAGTTTTTAAAACTTCATAAAATTCACCCTCTCTTAAGGGTTCATCCAGTTCTTCAAAATCACTGGGTAGTACATCACTGGCGATATTAAATAGATCTGGTATAGTGGATGATGTTTTCCATTTGACGATCTATGAAAACAGAGGAGTAATAATGAGTCAATTCTGCCCAGATTTATTTTTAAGGATACTAATACACTTTTTCTTAAAATTTCTTTTCTCCAATGAGGCAAAAACTTTTGGGCTACTCCCCCCTTCCTCAATTAACTGGGCTTTACTTCTTAACACTTGTCCACGTACTCTATGAGTTTGTATACGTTGCAAATTGGACTTGGCTCTTTCCAAATTCTGTACAATTCATCATCAACATCATTTAGTTCTCCTGTTAAGTTGTTGATAATTTCAATCAATTTCTCTTCCTCAGCATTTTCTAATTTTTCTTTTCGAGTATCTCATAGTATATTCCCCTATTTTCATTTTAACCATTTCCCATTTGGTATGTTTATTACTTAGATAAACATACTCTTCAACACAGGTATTTATAATTATTTTTAAATTAGTTACATATTCTTCATCTTCGAAAAAGTCTATAATCCAGGCCCTCTCGGTACAGAGTCTTAAAGTGAACAATGAAGTTTGACTACCGAGTGATCCGAAAAGTTATAATGACTTTTAATGGAACAATTCAGATGATCTTTGACGTTTTTTGAAACCAACCAGTAATCAATTCTGCTTTGTAATCTGTAGGAAATAGTTATGCCATGTATATTGCTTTTTGCCTGGACTTTCCCAAACGTCAAATAGATGGAAAGACTCTGCAAAACCTTTAAGCTTGTCAATGACTGCTTATTTATCTGTAATATCTCTTATTCCTTGTTTATCAATTTTCCTAATGGGCAATTAAAATCACCAACACAAAAAGTATTACCGTTATTTACATATCTTTGGAAAGTATTATTTAACTTGTCCAAAAACATTAATTAAGATCTATTTTCATTTGGAAAAAAAACGTCTATGAAAATATAATTATGACCGTCCACATCTGCGTCAATGCTCAAATAACGACCATCAGGATCTTCGCTACATCTATTAACTGTAACATTTAAGTTGTTGTTAAACATGATGGCAACACCCCTGCTGTGCTCAGGCGTTTTTGCTGCTAACGAAAGTACTAGCGAAAACTCTTCCATTTTAGCCAGCATGTGAATTGAGTATATGATCTGGGAAAGTATTATTTTTCACATGAGACCACCTGTTGCTGAAGCTCGAGCGCGGCCAACATGGTGCTATGATGTATATCGTAGAACAATTTACATTCTGTGGACAACGGACCACTCTGTCCAATGAGATTAACTACTTTATTTGAAAATTTAAGCAGTAAATTCGGCAATCACTTTCACAAAAATAGCCCAAATTCGTTGCAAAAATACCTTTCATAAAGCAGGTCGGAGGGTACCACTGGTTTTGTTGTGTACAAAATATTCAATTTCCGACATATTGTAACCTTTTCTGACCAAAGGCAGGTGTAATTGAGAATATCTATTAGATCTGCATTCACAATTCATAAACCACCATCTTTCGAATGCAACATTAATTTTGATTTGTGATATTGACTAATTTCTTGAGCAGGTGGAGTCTCCAATTTCAAATCATAAAGGACAAGACGGGATGACGTTGATTTGGAACAGCAGATACTCCTGCGAAAGAGTCTAAAGCCACTGAAAATCTCACACCAAGTTTACAATTTGTTACTCTCATCACAGTAATCATTACCTTTCATATTTGGCGCTCGTGAGGGCAAATCACGACAAAAGCACGGTAGTCTGCGAGGGATGCAAACCGAGGGGCGTAACAACAGCGGAAAGTGTGTGATGCGTTAACAATTGCAAGGCATGTCTCGAGTAACTCGAAAGACATTAGACCCTGGGTCCATAAGTCTAAATGTTTGTAAAGTAAGATGCAACGTTGTTTGTTTCAAATGGCCAAACTATTTCAAGTGAAGTTGTAATACATGTTTTGATACAGTGGAAATGCTGTTGAGGTAGGCTAGGCTTATTCAATAACTTGGGTAGCTTGACTTAACGAAATACATGGGCGGCGCACCATAGGGGGCTGGGGGGCTATAGCCCCACCACTTTTTTCATTGTTCCGGCCCGCATGGTTTATGGGCGGTGTACCTCAAAGGAGCTGGGGGCTATAACCCCACCACTTTTTCCGTTCTGCGCCGCCCATCAACTAGTTTGTGTGATACAACTGTTAAGCCATAATACGAAATTTCACCTTTTTTCAATCATAGGATTATTATCGAGTATTAAGTCCCGTGCGCTAGTAATTGAAGACACATCTATATCCGGACCTAGGCGCATGCACTTATACGTGAACCACTTGAGTAAAACCCACGCTAGAAAGTGATGCACTGAATATAGGCACGCCCATTTATTATTTTTAATATTCTCATCAATCATTTGACTCGTGGAATGTCTCGAAAATGCAAATCATAGGCCTACAGGCTCGCCGAACACTTCCGCACGTACGTACTACATATACATGTGTTTTTTGAGTAACTTTGTTTTGAACACTTGATTTTTCAGTTGAAAACTGTTAGCATTATTCCTTTTTTGCAGGAGAGGTCATTTAAGTGGTTTAAAGGCCTATGGTCCGAGTTATAGAAGAAAAAAACCTCTTAACGCCGGTTTCATGCTTAGGCGGACGACCATTGGGTAACCGAGTATAATGTAAAACCTTCATGAGTTCGAACATACAGTCTTGTCCTCATTGTTTCTCACCTATCGAACGAGTCGCTTACAGGTACACGGTTTATTGGTAATGCCGCTTTTTGTACTGGCTAACACGTCTTTTTTTGAATCTCGTAGAGAAAGACGACTGCGTTTCGCCTTCCGACGTTCACTACATAGACCTACTAGTACTAGTCTCCGCCATTTGCATAAATTCTGTTGACCTCTACATCTGTGGCTGCGCATGCGTTGTTGTAATGTTTACATCTATTAGAACATCCCGGATGTTATATTCTTTGTAAACATTTCATTCGTTTGTAGTATTTACAACGATTTTTTCAAAATTTTTACACGCGTTGAAAGTTAATAACTTTTTGAACTTCATGTCACATAAAAAACCGGCTTAAACGGCGTTAAGAGGTTTTTTTCTTCTATAACTCGGACCATAGGCCTTTAAGAGGCAATTGGTGCAAGTCCTAACAGCTTAGAATTAGTTATAAATGTGTTGCAGTATTCACTTGGGCCCAACTATAAAATTACGATTGGGGGAATAGATGAATAAAACTAAATAAATTAGAGGAAACCAATCTAAAAAGCAGTGGATATGGTGTTCACTCCCTCAGCAGTGACAATTGAAGCAGGTCACTCCCTAAAATCTTTTGGGAGACTGTCCCATAAAAAAGGCCTTTATATTGAATTGACTGTATTTCAGAATGTTTTCTTGAACTCGTACACAATGAGGGTTTTCTTGGCACGTAATGTACAGTCAAACAGTCAAAAGAGAAAAGTTAGAAATCAACAAAGTTTACGAATCTTGTCGACTTAAAATGTTAAGAGATTTGCTCTGCTCAACGGGCCAGAATATGAGCCGGTATAAAGGCATTGATTTCCGGGTCTCTTTACAGTTGACCCTACCCAGTCTTTCAGTAGAAGTCGTGCTCGTGACAAAATGCCACACTAGTGAACAATAATTAAATTTTCACAAAATAAATGACTTGTATAGCTACACGGTCATTCAAGTCAACCCGTATAACCAGCCAATCTGCGATGGCCAGCGTGTCAAGGTTATTTTCTTCTAATAATAATCCGATCTACAAAGGTTTTGATTCACATGTTTTCCTTTCAGACGGAAATCGATGGATTCATAAACAGTAGTAGACTAGCATGGGCTTATCTTGTAAGACATCGTTGACGATTCAAAGATATTTGATGAAATTTGATATAAATTGCATCATCATACTTCAAACAACACTTTGATACAAAAGGTGATTTTTCAGTGTCTATCTGAAATAGCCGGCCACCTGAGAAATTTTGAACTTTGACGTAGAACGAGGAAATTCGGGAACCTCAATATGGCACTGGTCCCTTGGGGGGTTGCAGCCATCAGATTCCAAAATTGGGTCCCCATTTTCAAAAAGGGATTTTGAAACATTCCTTAGGGAGGGTCATAGTGACCGCGGAGCCGCCGCACCCTTTCCAAGTGCACCACGTCAAAGTGACGACCCCAATGAAGTAAATTTTCTCCAAAGAGAACCCTAAAAAGTAAATTTAGAGCCCATTTTCATCCTACTGTAACAGAGGTTTGCGACACAAAGCTCCATCTACTCCCCCTGAGGTCAGTGATAATGCTTCCTTCCCATATTTTTCCGGATCTTCGCAACCCGCGATTTTGGTAGTACCTCTTTTGTGCAACACTGAAGTTCATAAAAGACATCCCCTACATCTCAAATTCATACCCAACATGCGTAATCGTCGCATAATCAAATCTTAATTGTTAACCTTTTTCGTGAAAGTTTGTTGAAACATGCATGGTAACCAACTTTCTGGTGGCTCCCTCCACGGGAATTGTCCAAATAACAAAGTCTAGTGCACGCCTGTAGCGATAGGGTGCGAAACTGACGACAATTCGCCGGGAAGGATGAACTAGTATCATAAGGTAGTCTGACTTTGAGACAACCGGTTCAAAAGATCAAGGTAGTCTATATGTGCCCCTCTATCCCAATGATACTATTCTATACGGTGACTACAGGCCGGGGGCGGGGTTGGGGATTGAGGTTAACAGGTTGGAGGTTAAACGGTTTTGACTGCCGAGGAGTAAACCTGCCTCCTGTTCAGTAACACTAGGACCTCGCTAAAGCAAGACTCCGCGGGATTACATGAGACATTGCCGTGTATCTTAAATGAGAGCTAGTGACTTTGGCTAGATTTTAGCCAGGTCCTTGCGTAGGTCCTAGCGTTACTCAGACGGCACGCCTGGTGTCGCGACCTCGAGCGACGAAGCTGGTGGTGACGGACGAACGGGCGCGCCGAAACTGGGGGTTGCGCAATGGCTCACATTTGTGTCACCTGTCCACCCCCGCCCCCACCCCTCTAATTCATACCTTCCTATGGTGAGGATAAATCAATGGTTTTGGCCTGTGTGTCAACGCTAAAATATGTCGTCCTGCATGGTAGTCAACAAAATAGGACCCCTAGAAAATGTCCAAACTTGGTAAACTTTGGCCAGCGTGACATCGTCATATCTCAAAAACGGCTGTTCAGTTTTACAAGAAATTTTTATATATTATACAAAATGCTGACCAGGAAATATTTTATTTTGGAAATGCTCCACTTTTGTATGATCGAGATGGGATCTCAAAAATAAGATTTTTATTCAGTAAAAAAATCAAAATTTGAATAACATAAAAATACAATAATTGAATCTAAAAGTTTGGAGGAGAGCGCTCCCGGACCGTATCTCTCTTTGACAATACCTCTCCCCTCACGAATCGTACACTGGATTGCATTCTACAGTGGCGGATCTACGTTTTCACCAAGGGGGGTTTAGGATTCCCACCAAGGTCGAATCCTAGGCGCGTGCGCCGAGCGTGGGGAGGTCGGGAGGGGGGTTTCCCCTACCGTGTAAGATATTTTTTGTTTTTGTAGCCAAATAGTGAAATTTCCATGCACCCTGGTAAGTTTCTGGCACTTAACATGTCTCTGGAGTTTTTCTTAAGATAATTAAAAACCCTTCTCGATTTCATCACATGAACTTGGCACATAAGTTTCGTGAAACCATATTGTGCACATCTGGGTATGAGTCACGCCACCAGCAAAAATTTTTATTGGAACATCTGCTTACACACACCTTTTTAGCATACGAAAAGTCGTATACGAAAAAGTGTGGTGTGTATACAGGGGTTTAGACAATTTCCAAATATTCAGGAGCATAATTAAGGAGCACCGACGGGGCGTAAAAACTTGAATATCAGATAATCGCGTAACAGCAGCCACAAGTTGTTTAACTGGAACGAAGACCTGTACTGTTAGTCCGGAAATAAACATGTGTTCTGTCTCGTTACGAGAAAAACTGGTGAACGATGATGCTCTCAACTCATAAGCGACAATAAATAATTAGGTATCACTTTATTAAGCTGAATCACGTTGACAACAATTGAAAAACGTCAAATCTATCAGGAAACAAATCATCTGAAAACAGTTTCACGAAACCAAAACATCCTGTGCACAGTGGTGAAAAGATACACTGGACTAGTTTGCAGAGGGACCAGATGTACACTGAGAGTACACAAAAAGCTGACCTGGTCCGTCACGAGACCAAGAGTACACCTGTGCTTATTATCCCTATAAAAATAGTCGATCTGTCGCGGGACCAAACAGTACTGGCTGAGATAAATAGTTTTACAAAGCACACTTTGGTAAAAAAATCACAAGACTAGTTCGCCGAGGGACCAGAAGTACACTGAAACTCAGCATCTACACAAATCAAGCTGGCCTGGTCCGTCGCGAGACCTAAAGCGTACTATGCAAAAAATTTTGAATTGAAAACCTCTCTCTAAAATTTTAATCCCCAGTGGTTACTCATACGTTAGTCCTATCCTTCTGTTGTCTAGACTGCCGAGGAATTTGTATATCGGATCCAATGATTTGCTCGTCTTGGAACCATTCTACCCAGATATCTTCGATGTTTCTTCCCAACGCTTGCACTTCGTCAACTGCTGTGTCAATGAGCTTGTAAGCCTCTACAATGTCAGCATCTCGTTTCGCAGCTCAGTTGGCACTAAGACCCTTGAGGTTGCCAAGTCCATTCAAAAGACTTACATGGGCAACTAAATTTGATCCGTTCATCATGGACTACTTCAAATCTTGACGAAGAATCCCAGGACCTATTTGCATCTCTTGCAATTTTCGAANATATTGCGCAAGACAACTTTACTATACATCAGTTACAAACAAACGTGTGGAGTGTAATAGAATGACACGGCATGACAGATAAGGTAAAAACGTTACGTTGCACGTCAATTTGCCTGAATATCAGGGTTGCGGCACCGCAGTATTTCCCCTAATGAAATCAAAATATATCTAAGAGTACTAAAGAAGCTAGTTACCTAAAGAAATCAGCTATAGAACTGATCTTTCAGCGCTGAATCCATCTAAAATGCTTGGCCACTTCAGAAGTGTCGACGGAAGCGCGCGCACAATAAATCCCGCGCGTTTTGCCGATGAGCCACAAAGACTCAGCAGTTCACAATGCAACCCCCCCTCAATTTTTTCCAAGTTGGTTTACTTGGGGTTTACACACGCTGGCGTTGCCGTTTTTGTTTTGCTGGAGACGCTTTTTTTTTTTTTAATTTTTGGGTCCTGGCCCGAGGGGGGGTTNCCCCCCCCCCCGTAGATCCGCCACTGTTCTAATAGACTATAAGTGGTCCTGTGATCAACGAGTGCCTCAGCAAAAGCGTGCGAAATAATAAAATGGGAAGTTATCTCCCCCGTGGTTAGTTAGGTGGCGCTAGAGTAGAACTAAAAAGAAATGGCGTCCAGACGTGTGCTTTCTGACGACCTTAAAAATGTTGAGTTTGAGACCAGTGAGGATGTCGATGTTACTCCAACATTTGATTCTATGAAGCTTCGAGATGACTTAATTCGTGGGATTTATGCCTATGGTAAGTAACTCCATCTAGTCTTTGCTGGCTACATTTATTTTTACTTGCTGTCGTTCGTCTGTCGTCGGCGTCATTCTCCACTGCGCAGAACAATCGGCAGGTCTAAATGAATGGTTTTGGTATCGTTGCATTCCTCAGACATCTGGCTATCCGTACAAGTCCTTTTCAGGACCCTCAATTACTCTTATTGTCACAGACACAGTCGGAAGTCGAACAGCGTGCTCTAATTGAAAACAAGCGAAACCATAACACAAATCAGTCGCTCTACAACGAAAAATTGCAGCCTTCGGGGCACTAGTCGGATATAATGGACCCTAACTTATTCCAAATAAATCCACTAAATGTAGGTCTAAATGAATGATTTTGGTATCGCTGCATTCCTCAGACATCTGGTTATCCGTACGTACAAATCCTTTTCACGACCCTCAATTACTCTAGTCTATAACTACGCTTTTCTGAACTTGGTCCACTTTAGCCATGCGCATTGTGAAATCGGCAGCCATTTCAGGGAACTTACTATATCTAGCGCCATCTATCGGCGATTTGCTACAACACGCGCTGTTCCTTTTTCATCAGTCAACATGGGCGACGATAACATGATGATGACAGATACGATCGGGAGAGAGACGACGAAGGTGATGACGAGAGCAGACGTACGATGATTAATAACGATTGTCGTGAATTATTGACGAAATCAACCAATGACGTTGACTGATGAAAAAGGAACAGCGTGTGTTGTAGCAAATCGCCGATAGATATCGCTAGATACAGTAAGTTCCCTGAAATGGCTGCCGATTTCACGATGTGCGTGGCTAAAGTGGACCGAGTTCGGAACAGCGTAGTTATAGACTAGAGTAATTGAGGCTCGTGAAAAGCATTTGTACGGATAGCCAGATGTCTGAGGAATGCAACGATACCAAAATCATTCATTTAGACGTACATTTAGTGGATTTATTTGGAATAAGTTAGGGTCCATTATATCCGACTAGTGCCCCGAAGGCTGCAATTTTTCGTTGTAGAGCAGTATTTATTCATAGTTGGTTTCTCAAAACATTTGCACTCACAACACTCCAACAAAGACATTACAAATTGCATCTACTGAGACAGGCTTTGACACTTTGTTTCAGTTTCATATAACCCTTGGTTAGGGTGAGAATAATTCATTTTGAAACAGAAGCACAATAGATAATAAAGGTCAACATGGCAACTTACAATCTAACTACTGCGAGCTGCTTCTGAAGCATTTTGGATTCTCGAGGATATTGAAAAAAAACGATATACCCGCTTTCCAACACAGCTTCATAGTTCACACAAGCGGCTATGATGCACACACTCAGCTGAAGAACCACTGATGTCGCTGTGTTGTGTACTCACCTTCCTCATAGGTTAACGCGACACCTCTCGGCCAGGTGAGATCGACTATATACGAGGTGATGTGGATATAGACCGATTAAGATGGTAAAAAAGCAAATTAAATCGGGTGGCACTCTCCTTTAAACTCTTCCCAGCTCAACCAATCCCACAATGAAACTTTTTTCGAACGGAGCTTTGTTCAGTTGCCCAAATCGACAACTGGCCATGTTTAGGCTGTTGGCGCCAGGGGATATGACATCAAAGTGTGCATGCTTGTGAGTATCTGTGAGGCGGTGTCTGAAGGTGACCTGGTAAGTTAAAGGTCACTGGCCTCGCAGTTTTTTTTTGAAAATAAAAGGAAAAGAAAAACTGTGCGGCTGTTTGTGTGAGTCATTGTTGCAGTATCTCCTTCAGTTACATTATGTTTGTCTTGTAGGATTTGAGAAGCCTTCCGCCATTCAGCAGAGAGCCATTAAACCTGTTACGAAAGGCAGAGACGTTATTGCGCAGTAAGTTGCTCTACTGGACAGACATTTTTGAAGATTTTGATTTTTATTTGAATAGTCCTTCAGTTTTGGGTGGTCCAGATCAACACAATACCAAAAACAGTTGTTGGATACCCTGACTTTTTTCCCAGTCTCATGTTCATCGAACATTGAATGTAGTCAAAACGCATTCACCCAACTTTAGTCATTGTAACAGGAGACTTCTTATTCCCACTTAAAAGATGAAGTTGATGCTATACCGTATCATGAACTACGCTTTGATGTTAGGCAGATGTGACCCTCAGGTATGATAGTCAATCAGATTAGAACACAATATGGAGACGGAACGATCAGTTCACATCCCATTATTTATTTGACATATACTGTGATGTGAGATGAGCATTCTGTTACGGTATTCTGTTTTATTCTGTTTGTCTATTGTTCCTCAGTTTGATATTTGCCTATTATCAAAGCATCGTTCATGCTGCACTCTAGCGTCATTTCAAGTTCCTGACAGGCAGCAAAGGAACTTGCTGATAAGTTTGACATCAGTGTACTGTTGATTATAGAGACAACTGTACCACTTACATCTTGCTCAGTGTCAGTTTGAGTTGGGTGTCTGGGAGTGATATCACAGCGTGAGTCAAGTTTGTCTATGTCTTTCTAGTCAGCCGCATACTAGTAAGCTTTCTTGTATACAACTTTCCACATTATAAGTAATGAGTTACTAAGGGAATATGCGGTAATTTTTCATCCATTTAATCCCACTCAGTTGTTCTGTCACAGGCGTGGCGATGTCCCTGGATGCGACCGAAATAATTCTGAAGTTGGAATATAATTTTGGCATGAACAACTTTTGTTCAAAGTTGCTGACTCACTGAACTTGGATTGCGCGATGTAGTTGTTTCACACGTCTCTTTGTATTGAACAGGGCCCAGTCTGGTACTGGTAAGACAGCAACCTTCTCCATATCCATCCTGCAGAGCTTAGACACACAAGCGCGTGAAACACAGGCATTGGTGTTGTCACCGACCAGAGAACTCGCTACCCAGATACAAAAGGTAAATTGTTTTCTCTGTTCGATTGTAGCATCAGAATCGAAGATGCAACTTTTTTATGAATATGGAAATCTTGAAGCGGCATGGAAGCATAGATCGCAAAGATTCTTGAGTCTGGTCCGCACGCCACCTATTGGCCACATCGCGTGACCTAATGAACATAAGTCTGAAAAGATTTCTGTCCTAACTGGGACTCAAACCCGGGACATGCTGCTAACCGTGCAGACACTCAAGTCGACTAAACCATCGGGTCCACTGGTCGAACACAGAAGTCCAATCAGTCTTAGCAGTAACTCCTGAATGTATATGATTATGTATACCTTAAACCAGCGTGGAAATATAGTCTAGTCTGCACGCCACACTTTTCATGATAAGATTCCTGTCTGCATCCATTATATTCAGTCAGGTGTTAAGGTTTGTACCCGAAGCATTGTAAAGTAAATGTAATGAACAAAACTAAAGAATGTGCTTGTAAAATATACTTAAACGATTCAAATGTGCACATACTTTCTGGACATAAGAAAGACCAAAAGTGGTCATTTTTAACCTGGCCTAATTTCTAGGTTTCAATTTAATACTGTCCTGTGAGACATCACAATTAAAAGAGTTAAGTTTAGTTTTGATGTTGAGTCCGTTCCACAAATACTTTGCCTGGTGCGTAACACGTTTTTTTCTCATCTTGAGTGATTAAATGTTATTTTCAAAATATGATTCATTGCGGCATTGTCTGCCATCTTCCAATTGTCTGTTTCGGCCTGTGTAAGTCATTCTTGACTTTACTGATTGCAGTAAAAGTTCTACTTTTTGGGAAGAAAAGAATTGCAGAGTGCAATTTGCGGAGAGGTTAGTTTTGATGAGAACTTTGGCAAAACATAATTTCACTTGTCTATCTCTCACATTGTGTCCCAAACTGAAGAAATTTTACTGCTACAATACGTTATTTCTGAACCATAGGTCATGTTTTGCCTCACGTGATTATATGTTATTTCTCAACCCTAGGTCATCCTGGCTTTAGGTGATTACATGAACGTGCAGTGTCATGCATGTATTGGAGGAACAAACATCGGCGAGGACATCAGAAAGCTCGACTATGGACAGCATGTTGTCTCTGGAACCCCTGGTCGCGTATTCGGTGAGTGACAAGGCAGTTCCACACCAGAGTTCGGAGTGTGATCTCTATATTCGAAACTCGTCTAGAAATTGACCAATTGCCTGTCAGGCTTTGAGTAAACTTTCAAATTTGTACTCTAATCATGTAGCGTGATTGGTTAAATTTCAAGAGTCTCCGGTTCAGAGTTTAGATCATGGACCCTGGGCTCTTTCCGCATATATGGATTCATGGGAGTTTGGTGAAATTATGCAAGGCAACTCAGAACTGGGCTCAGAGAGTGCCAATACTTGTGCCAGCATAAGAAAAAGCAACTCTGTTGAGATTTGAAGCCACTCTGTTGTAGACAGGGCCTGCAGGTGTGGTCTAAGCACACCTCGTGTATCATAAAAGGCATCAGGTGACCTGCCAATTTTATTTGCAGACATGCATTACGCACGAGAATCATTGCATTGCCGAAGATTGTTTGGTTAGTCACAGAAATTACGCACTTTGTAATCTATGGTTATTGCAAGCGTCAAAAGTCTGAATTTTAACTCAAGATTACCTGCAAAGTGAAAATTTAATCGAGCACTGGTTTGTATTTGTCAAACTTTGAACGATGTAGTTGTAAAATCGCTGCTGCGTTTTATCACTAACAAGGTATTGAGAGCAAGTAGGGAAAATTTGCGGACTATAACTGCCACTTTCTCAGTACGGACATAGTTATATTCATGTAGTAATTGAACAGGATAATCGCGAATTTCACAGTCATACTTGAATCTCACTGTATTTAACCACAGTGGCCCGATTTCCGTCAAGCACTTTAGTAGCCTTACGATTTCCGTGCCATTGGAGTTCTTTGTTGTTGTCGTTTTCCTTACAAGTTTTTCTCTGCTCCATTATTCTATTCATCCTTGAAGTATTACTGCTGTGGTGTGGGCTGCAACTTCAAAAGTAGAAAGTTGGATAAACTTGGCTATTACCTATGAATGTGTGGTGTTAAGTTCTTCACCTTCCCGACATTCAAAGACTACAAAATGCGGAGCGAGTGGATAAAGGAAGTTTGTCAGATTAATTTTGAACCCACCAGAATAACTTTTCTTGACGACACCTTTCAATTCCGATACCCGTTCAGTTGGAGTAGTGTTTTTATGAGAGCTCTCCTGAAATGTAACTTTCAGTATCTAGTGTAATTGCAAAAGCTGCCCAGTTCAAGTTGCTGTTGGATCTCATGATTGTGTGCCATTTCCTTAAACTGGTTTCTTTTTTTTCAAATCAAGACATGATTCGCAGGCGGAACTTAAGAACGAGATCCATCAAGATGTTGGTACTTGATGAAGCCGACGAGATGCTTAACAAAGGTGAGTAGCTTAACTTGTTAGTGCATCCACTCTCTCTAAAGGAGAACGTTAAATGCTTTGAAAACCATTCTGGTCTATTTGGCATATTTTACTTATAGTATAAAAGGTATTTTGAATATTTTAATAATTTGTCTCTATAAAAGAAACTTGATAATAATTTCTCAAACCAGATGTGTGACACAGTGAATAAGTTCAAATATCCTGTTTCCTTGCTCTTCCATTCAAGTAATTGTGCTTAATGGCCAAGACATCTGTTGATTTTCAGTCCCAGCTTGTTAGGAACAATTTGCCATTTGACTTGAGCAATAGTGCCGAAGACAGCGACTCAGCCAGTAAAACGGATAGTGTTGTTTGCATTGTGCGACTTTACTCTCAGCATCAGTGTTATGGTTTGGAGAATTGCCGTTTTTCTAAAAAAATCTAAATGCCTTCTGGAGCAATTAAGATATTGTAACTTCACCAAAAATTTCAAAAATAGAAAATATTCCCCTTTAAGACAAAACACTGTGATGAACTAGTCTATGAAATTTGTGCATCAGTCCGCAAACACAATCCAATAATGGGATCTTATGTTATGTTGGGCCTTATCGACAACTCTGTTCATTTAGAAAAAACTAAATATTTTAACACAGTAAAAGTATATATTTTATGAAAGTAGAGTCTGTAGAATTTGATTTTTGACTTTTTACCGATCTGTTATTAATTGGGTCACATAACTTTTTAGTAGAATTTAGCCACAAAGAAAGTATATCGATAACTAAGCAATGATGTCATTAATACGGTCAAATTTTATTTGACATTAATGTTCAAGGTAAACTATCAAAAACACTTGCAGTTTGTTATTAATAGCCCTTATGCAACAGTGGAACATTTGTATGCCACCTAGTGGTCATTTTTATTACTTTTTTGAGCCTGGTTTTTGGCATCCGCCTCTCTGGTGGCCAAACTACTCTAAGGATCATTATGAAAATTAGCATATACGTTTATTCTTGGAAGTACGTAGCTGATGATGATTTTCGGATAGTTGCGCGTGCTGTGGTCTCTCCTAGTGGCAATTTTGCCCGTGGTTCAATGTCTACCATCTTCTTTGATGGATCTTCATAAAATTTGTGTGTGTTATATATTGGGGAAAGTAAATTAATGTGGATTTTGGATCAAATCTGACCGCTGTAGAGTCCCTAGTGGCATTTTTTTTTGCATTTGTCTTATGTTTAATTACATATGTTTGGCAAATTAGCCAAATAAGTTTCTTTCACCCAGATAACAGTACAAGCTCTGTTTCAGACAGATTTAACCTACATTTTGCCCCCTACTGGCTACTTTATTGTTTTTTTGTATGTGCATTCCTATTGGGGAGAGCACTGGTGACTTGCCATTCCTCTCGAGGCTAATTAAGCTTTACTAGCATTGCTCCCTTTTATGGGAGTGGTCATGAATCTTGTTAAGTGAACTTTTTGGTGTAAATGTTATGAGTATCCTTATTAATCACTAGTAAGATGTCGTTTCGAAAACGTGAGCATACAAATTGCATTTGACACGTGTCTTGTCCTGCAGGTTTCAAAGAGCAGATCTACGACGTATACCGCTACCTACCACCAGCTACCCAGGTGGTACTAATGTCTGCCACGCTGCCTCACGAGATTTTGGAGATGACGCAAAAGTTTATGACAGATCCTATTCGCATTCTGGTGAAACGGTGAGGGCATAAGTCACATACAAGGGCCCCAGATTTCGAGAACCAATTTTATTACTGCTGGTCAGTAAGTGGAGGAAACTGGTTCTCAAAATCTGGGCTTCATTGATGTTGCTACAAAAAATTCTTGATTTCGTATTTAAGCAGAAAGTGGAAGGGAAGCCGAAGCTTAAACATTTCGAATGCCATCCATTCCAACATTATGAGGTCTTTCCATGCAATTTGTTTTTGTCTCTTGTTTTTTCCAAAACAAAGCTGAAGAGCATACATAGACAAAGTTTCGTGCGAGAGAGGCAACATCTCTCAAGACCTTGCAAAACTGCACGTGAACAGGTACTAGTCTTTTGTTGGTATGCTCTGGATCTTGCCAACCTTCCCTTGCAAAATGGCCGCCACTGAAGTGATTGGTCGGTGAGGTTGGAGTGTTGAATTGTGGGAATGTCTTACAGTCTACGAGACGACCCCTGGTGTCTGTTTCATGAAACGTGACTTAAGATTGAAGTCAGAAATTTGGTCTCAAACTCCCACTTCACAATTTCTGAATAAAGACTTAGCCATGTAGTTATTTGTGTATCACAGTTGTGAATAAAGACTTAGCCATGTAGTTATTTGTGTATCACAATTGTGAATAAAAACTTAGCCATGTAGTTATTTGTGTATCACAGTTGTGAATAAAGACTTAGCCATGTAGTTATTTGTGTATCACAGGTGTGAATAAAGACTTAGCCATGTAGTTATTTGTGTATCACAGTTCTGAATAAAGACTTAGCCATGTAGTTATTTGTGTATCACAGGTGTGAATAAAGACTTAGCCATGTAGTTATTTGTGTATCACAGGTGTGATCAAATTTATACAAATCATCTCAGTGGTTGCGAGTTATGAGTATATTCACAGAAACTTTGTGCCTTTGCTAAAGTCAGAGATCATTATTTTTCTAAAATGCGTGAAGCATAAAATCAAATTTCTTACTTAGTCTTAAATCACTTGTCATGAAACAGACCCTGGGTTCCCCTTCTGCTGCTTGTTCATATTCAAACTGAATTCCTTTTTTGTCCTTTCTTATGAGTAACTGTTGTGCTTGCAGTGATGAGTTGACACTAGAGGGCATTAAGCAGTTCTTCGTGGCGGTGGAGAGGGAGGAGTGGAAGTTTGACACACTGTGTGACCTCTACGATACATTGACCATCACACAAGCAGTCATCTTCTGCAACACAAAGAGAAAGGTAATAATGTAATGCACACTCCTTCCATAGGTTCACTTGATGTGGTGTCCTCACTAGGCTCTACACAATACCCAGTCATGGGTTATTATACTTTAGTTATATTTCTTTGGATTTCCAAAATAGTGTTCACTATAGCTGTCAGTTATCGTTGACTGCCAAAGGGCTTGTGGGCACTCTGAAATAGGCTTACTCAAGGTGTTTTATCTCAGTCACCCATCTTTGTATTTAAGTACTGATCCACGAGTTAATTAGCGGAGAGATATGTGATTTTTTTCCTGTTCTTTCGAGAGCTCCAGTTTGTTCTCTGAGTCGATTTTCATGAAACGAGTAGCATGTCATTTTCTCCCATGTCTGACGAATCTTTTGCCACTGATTGCATAGGTGGACTGGCTGACAGAGAAGATGAGGGAAGCCAACTTCACTGTGTCTTCCATGCACGGTGATATGCTGCAGAAGGAGAGAGAGGCCATCATGAAGGAATTCCGGTCGGGAGGAAGGTAAGGGAACGTCAATTAAACAACGTCACACTACATGAGGGCTCATTACAAAGGTCCTGGATTTTGAGAACCAGTTTTGTGCTGGTTATTTGGTGGATAAAACTGGTTCTCTGTGTGACTAGTACTACACAATGAATGGAAGATTTCAGAATTTGAAGGTTTTTACACTGGTCTGAATTCGCATTACCAGTAGTGACTTGTAAAATAGTATGTTGAGTTATCTTAAAAGTAACCTGCAAGCATTCACATAGGTCTGTATTCTGACCTTTGTTGTGTACTGATCTTTGACTTGATTGTCAGCTTGTGTACATTGAATACAATTTTGTTTCACATTTGAACTACCGGTCTGTGTTTCATCATTAGATACCCATTCTTAGTGGCAGTATGAGGTTGTATTTAAATAATATAGCCCCAGCAAAATGAAGAACACATTTCACCGCTTTGGAAATCTCAAATGCATATTTCAACACTTAGTGCAAACACACACCCAGGTGCTTCACTTCACATTTCAGCCGTGTCCTGATCACAACAGATGTGTGGGCCCGCGGTATTGATGTCCAACAGGTGTCGCTGGTTATCAACTATGACCTGCCCAACAACCGTGAGTTGTACATCCACAGGTGAGTTGGTCAGAATTTTCTATGAATTCGAAGCTGTAATAGGTTTATAGCGGCATTGTAGTAGAATTTGAGCCACACAGCACTTGTGCTTAATGACTCTCCATATTGGTACATTCCATCCTGTTCCTGGTCTTGGACATGTTTGCTTAGTGCTGGGATAATTAACATTATTGACCCTATTCACGTGGTTGCCATTTCGGTAGTGAGACTCTCTTTAGGTTTAAAACAGTGTATTTGAGACATGAATATTATGAGGCAAGCAAAAAATCACGTTTTGCACTGTATTTAAGTGCAAAATGTACTGTTTTTAAAACCTAACAAGAGGCTCATTTTTAAAATGACTACTGCGTGAATATTGTGTATATTTGTTGATTGATAACGAGTCCAGTATCGTTGCTTTCCCAGGCCGTCACACAGGTTAGGTAATAGAATGATTGTCTGTCTGAATAGGAAATGGTCAGGAGCTACTGTTGCACAATCTCCAGGATTTATGGCTTCAGTAAAATATGGCAGGAGGAAAGAAATGATAGATGTGACTTATGAATTAAAAATCAGACATTTTTGACCGTATTTTCCAGTTACGACTCCAGTTCTATTACTGTAGATTCAGTCTTTGGGCATTTTGATTTTGGCATTTGTTAATTAGTCTTACGGTGTGATACACCTAATCATATTTGATTAGGATATGACATGTGAATCGCCTTGATCATGAAAAAGTTCCAGTGTGATTCCATGGTCTCGGTCAAATCAGTTACATGCGAAATCGCCATGGAATCAACATGGTGTGCGTTTAGTCCCGTAATTCAACATTTCAGCCTTGCCGATCAGTCACTTCAGTGGCAGCTATTTTGCTAGTTTACACTTAGAAGCAGCCTTGCTTACTCACGAAACACCTTTCATTCGTGAGATTTTGAGTGGTTTTTGCATGATTTTATTTTTCTCGCATGAATCTTGGTCTCTGGAAAGCACCGCTGTCATGTGCACTGTGCCATATTTTCAGTATAATGCAAGCGACACAATTCTGTGGAATCACACTAATAAATCCATCTAAAAGGATGATTGCACTGTAGTTGTGGTTTAAATAAGGGCAACAAATACTGTCAGGAACCTCCAACCATGAATTTAGCCAACTGTTGACTTGAAATTACGTTGTCAAGTATATTGGATGGTGTTCCGTACAATTTCACGTGGTTCTTTTGTATGTTTCTACATCACTGTTTGCACTTCCTTTCAGGATTGGTCGTTCTGGTCGATTTGGACGTAAGGGTGTAGCCATCAACTTCGTTAAACAGGATGATATCCGTATCCTACGGGATATTGAACAGTACTACTCCACACAGATTGATGAAATGCCCATGAACGGTAAGCACCGATACAGTGTCACCTAAAGCGGCTTTTCCTTCCTACAGTACAAGCGAAAATAAATTGGTCAAATGACCTGTATTCCCCGTCATGGCGACTGAGGGCTAAAAGAGTTCCCATCTGTGACGGTTAGGTGTAAACAGAATTGACCATCATAGTAGCCACCCATCGTGATGGGCAAGCTATTCACTAATCCTACAGTTCAGATCTAACCATAAACAAACATGTTCTCATTATATGCTGTGCGTTGCAAACGGAGAAGACCACTGTAATTAGGTCTGGTGTTCCCACATTACTGCACGTGAGAATCGCCATTTCTGTCGAAAGTTGCATCGGATTCAATCTGCTACATGAGGACCTTGTAGTACTGTCGTCCCTATTGAAATGCTCAATCCAATGAGTAAAACGCCATGTTCACGATGCCCTGTTTGGATAGGCCAATTACTAGGGAGTGTAAATTAATCATTTAGGGTGGCCGTGCTTGCAAAATTCCCAACCGCTCTAGAATATTCCTGCGGACATTCTTTATCTCTTGGACAAACATTGATCCCATGCATATATTTTTGAAAATTGGTTATCATTTTTTGTGATTTGACCGAGTTCTATGCATGCGTCGGCCTTATACTGGGGTTGAATGACGTCCGCTTTTGGTATTGAAAAGACTCACAGAATTGACCGGAAAAACTGCTAGCAGGATTGACCGTCACAATGCTGGCAGGATTGACCGTCACAATGCTGGCTTGTAGTGTACACACTACTTCATTATGAAAATAATCAGTGTTATTGTCTCCATGACACTAATCTCGGGGGTTTTTCTTTGCCACGGTGGCTTTTGGTTTCTCTTTTCGGAAGGAATCTAGAGGCAAGCTGCGCTCGACTTGAAGCAGTTCCATTTTAGAAGGGACTGCCAACCTTGTCAAGGTTGATTACTTTTTCACTCATGCTTACTTGCCAGTTCCATAAATGATCACTTGCATTTAAGTTACTGTAGAAACTTAAATGGACAATTCCTTCAATTTCAGTATGGACCCATCTTCATGATGTATCTCACATGCTACTTGAATTATTCTTCAACTTATTACCACATAGTTATCACATAACTGTATTAAGTAAAAGTGGATTTACAAATTACAAACACCTGTTAAGAAATTTGTCACTTGCACCATCCGTGGTTAGGTTAATGAATTTCCATTTTGTCACTGGTAGTCAGTCTGTTTTTTTTTGTTAAGGCAGATGATACTTGGATTTTGCTCTCTGTTCTCGTGGCTACTGAAGGTAGTAGTTATCTCTGAATAATCGCTTGAGATCAGTTGCAATGTTTCGCTCTCTTAAAAACACTGTTTTGCATTCGCAATATTGTGCTTACGACCGTGCACTTGATGTACTTGACTATAATCTTTTTGCGTTTTCAGTTGCCGATCTGATTTAAAGAGCCAGGACTTGGAAGAAGTGGGGGTAGCAGACGCCTGTGTGGTTATAGAGTGGTCACCTAAAAGGACCAACATTACATATGATGTACATAGCAATAGCTACTGTAAATACTTGTGTACGAGACTGGGAAATTTTGGTGGAATTTAGGATGCAGGATATGTAAGGGTTGGAGATGGAAACAAGTCGCCAATAAAACAACAAACAACTTTCAAAGCAGTGTGCTTTCTGTCAAAAACGAGTTTTAATTTAGGCCACACGCCGCTATGAAATTGGTCTGACACAAACTTTTCCTTTGTTAGCGTGTTTTCTGGGTTTGGAGTATTTGACAGGTATTTCTTTATACCAAGCTCACAAAATTTCACACTGTGATATGAAAGTTACATGTTAGATCTGCAGACATAGCCATCTGTTGTTCAGGATCCCAGAGATCACTTCTAAATTGAGTAAGGAACTAGACACGACACGTTTTGGAATGGTAAGAAGCCTAAATCAAAATTTATTTTTTTGACAGAAAATACAGCTTTAATGCCAGTTTTGTCATAAAAATGGATTTGTCCATTCTGTGTATGTATGTATGGACTACCAGTCTGGTAGGCGAGAATTTACAATATGTAGAGGTAATTTCCTTTGAAGTCATTCATCACAATGAAAGCAATTGCGATTCTGTGTGTCACGGGGCATTTTTTGCTCATGGTTTACGACCGAGTCTGGAACTTTTGTTTTTCGCTTTGTCTGTAAAGTATCTTTTGTATTTGTACAAAATAAAAAGTAGAACTTGTATGATAAGTGACATTATTTATTACACAAGTCTCATTGTACTGTGTTACCTGGAATGACAACACAAATATTGTATTGACTTACAAATAGCATGCATTATTTTGTTCCTATACTTATAAACCCTTTGGTCATTAAAAAGGACAAATAAAATTCTAAAATTATTAAAATATAAATCGGCGGCAAGCCCTTTCATAATGACATTCTGCACAAAAACATCATGCCAAAAAGCATTGCTTCACTAAAGCACCAAAAGTAAATTTAACACGACGCAGCTACAGCTCAAATTTAGTCTCCACTTCGTCTGCTATCGTCCTGGCGATGGCCAATGACGAGGTGCAAGCTGGCGATGGAGCATTCCTCACGTGTAACATGCGCTTCCGTAGCGGCCCAGTGCCGTAGTCGAAGACGAAGTCATCCACCAAATTTCCATCGCTGTCCAAGGCCTGAGCGCGAACGCCCGATGGTCCTCTGGAAATGGTGTATGGAAGACAGGAATAACGAAGTGTTCTTTTGGAAACGCACAGTTTATTATTATGGTAATTCTCTTATTTCTCACAAAATTAACTGCCAAAATTATCATTCTTCCATTTTCCAAATACTGATTACTGCAAATAATGGAACATTTACCAAAAGTTATTTAATTTTGACATCTACACATAACAAACCATGCTGAGGGCCTGGAATTTTCCTCTGTTAAAAAGATTTCATCTTTTTTTTGGTTCTGATTTCTTCTTGATTTCTAGTTTTCTCTTGTTTTGTCTCTTTTTTTATCATTATTTTGACTTTGTGCAAAAACGTTTATTTCAGTTAAATTTTACAATGCAAAAAATATTTCTATCACACAAGCCTATTTGTGGAACGATAAATTCCCGGACAGTTCTTTTTTTGGTCATTAACTGCATACTGGTAATGAACTAAAATTTTCTTGATCTTTATTTTTGTGGACACATTTTATAAAATAGGATTTCACTTGACATCCATATTGTAGGTTAAATATAAAGTAAAAAATTTTTGTTATTCAAATTCAGATGAAATCGAAGACGGTTCAAAATACTGCCTCACTCAGGACAATACTTGAAGACTTTCGTTTCTTCAAACAAACAAAGCAAAACGGAGCTGTAATGTAAATCAAAATGCTCGTAGAGATTGTGTACTTTAATTGTATGCATGGTGATCACTTCAGAAGACTTGCTTGATCTCAGCAAACTCGCTAGAAACTTAGCCTTACCGAACACAACCTTGGTTTCAACACTGAAATTCATATTTTGCTTGCTTTTAAAAACAAATATTCACCCTGTCTACATGTACGCACGTATGCATGCATACACCACAAAGCTGGAAGTGTCATTAGATTGACAAAACATATCGCAATAGAGAATACAGCGACATCATTTTCTGAATCTAGCGCTACAGCAAAGGAGTAAAATACTTGTGCTGTTCTAAATTTCGCTCGTAGACCTTCACTGTAGACTGCACACTGAGCAACACATACTACTATTTGTTTAAAGTTTATTTTCAACCTGTGAAATTTTTTTTGGCGAAATATGCTTGTGAGATTACACTTCAAATTCCAAACCATGTGATGTAATAAACTACATCAACCAATGTGGATGTATAATGTTTGCCCTGCACTTGCAAACACTGGGATTAATTGGACGCAGCTGCAACAAATTTTGGGATTCGTTTCAATTTCTCAATATCCTTAATCCAGAAATCATTAGCGTACACTATAACGGAAGGGAGCTCGATATATACTGGAAAGGGAGGTGAATCTTGTGTCATTTGTGTATTAATACAGGAAGATAACCAAGAAGTGAAATGGAATCTTCATTTCTGTAGTTTTATTTCTTAATACTTATTGAAATTGCACCCAAGGTGANGGGGGGGAAGGCAACTGAAATAGAAATTTATGGGTGGTTGCGTTTGATTTAAATTCAAAATGGCTGGTGGTCGTACTTCAAAAAAAAAAAAAAATTTACAGGTCGTTGTTGTGTCATTGGGCCATAAATGTTTGATGGTGGGTAATTTTAGTAAATTTTACAAACAATCCGCACAGAATCAAAAACTGAAACAAAAATGCAACTTGCAAAAAGCTCCGACTTTTTCACTCCCTCCGATCTCCTCATCGGCATGCCCATAACACCATTTAACCACAGGTGCTCGAATTTCTCGACGGCTAATTACCATATATAAGAAACATATGTTTTCTTAGTAATGAATGACGTTAGTGGTGATGGAGGAACAGATAAACTCAAGCACATGTGCAGTCAACCACAAGAACAAAAAAAAAATTACGGGTGGTTGCATTTCAAAGAAATAAATGAAAAATTTGGGTGGTGGGTGCGAAAAAAAGGTGCCTTCCTCCCCCTCCCATACAGATTTTACTGGAACAGCCCTTATCATTCTTCCATTTTCCAAATACTGATTACTGCAAATAATGGAACATTTACCAAAAGTTATTTAATTTTGACATCTACACATAACAAACCATGCTGAGGGCCTGGAATTTTCCTCTGTTAAAAAGATTTCATCTTTTTTTGGTTCTGATTTCTTCTTGATTTCTAGTTTTCTCTTGTTTTGTCTCTTTTTTATCATTATTTTGACTTTGTGCAAAAACGTTTATTTCAGTTAAATTTTACAATGCAAAAAATATTTCTATCACATAAGCCTATTTGTGGAACGATAAATTCCCGGACAGTTCTTTTTTTGGTCATTAACTGCATACTGGTAATGAACTAAAATTTTCTTGATCTTTATTTTTGTGGACACATTTTATAAAATAGGATTTCACTTGACATCCATATTGTAGGTAAAATATAAAGTAAAAAAATTTTTGTTATTCAAATTCAGATGAAATCGAAGACAGTTCAAAATACTGCCTCACTCAGGACAATACTTGAAGACTTGACTCGAATTGCTTTAGAACTTTCGTTTCTTCAGACAAACAAAGCAAAACGGGGCTGTAATGTAAATCAAGATGCTCGTAGAGATTGTGTACTTTAATTGTAATGCATGGTGATCACTTCAGAAGACTTGCTTGATCTCAGCAAACTCGCTAGAAACTTAGCCTTACCGAACACAACCTTGGTTTCAACGCTGAAATTCATATGCTTGCTTTTAAAAACATAAATATTCACCCTGTCTACATGTACGCACGTATGCATGCATACACCACAAAGCTGGAAGTGTCATTAGATTGACAAAACATATCGCAATAGAGAATACAGCGACATCATGGTCTGAATCTAGCGCTACAGCAAAGGAGTAAAATACTTGTGCCGTTCTAAATTTCGCTCGTAGACCTTCACTGTAGACTGCACACTGAGCAACACATACTACTATTTGTTTAAAGTTTATTTTCAACCCTGTGAAAATTTTTTTGGCAAAATATGCTTGTGAGATTACACTTCAAATTCCAAACCATGTGATGTAATAAACTACATCAACCAATGTGGATGTATAATGTTTGCCCTGCACTTGCAAACACTGGGATTAATTGGACGCAGCGGCAAGCCAACAAATTTTGGGATTCGTTTCAATTTCTCAATATCCCTAGTCCAGAAATCATTTGCGTACACTATAACGGAAGGGAGCTCCATATATACTGGAAAGGGAGGTGAATCTTGCGTCATTTGTATATTAATACAGGAAGATAACCAAGAAGTGAAATGGAATCTTTTCATTTCTGTAGTTTTATTTCTTAATACTTATTGAAATTGCACCCAAGGTGACGCACCCAAGAACTCAATGTTCGTCCTCTTTAGCTTAACTGTGTCGAGTAATGCAAAAACGCAGCCTTGGACAAACACTGGGTATACCTTTTAATATCCGCCATAGTCAGCTGAGGGACAAATTTTGCCAACTGTTTGACCGTGGCTGTGATGTTGAAGCCCCGGTACAGCTCACCCACAGCATAGGAGAAGTTACGTAGCACCAGCTTCTGCAAACCACTGAAAGAAAATGATAGAAGTCTTGTATTGTAATTATACGTGCTGCTAATCCAGTAATTTATACACACTCAATAACTGACATAACGAGAATACTGTCAAACAGTTCTTACACATGATGCAATCAGAAATAAAAACCATAACGGAATAATTTACCCACAGCATTTCTACAGAAACAATTTGCAGAATTCTGTACCAATGAATATGATAACTGCAACTTAGATCAAAAATAAAAATAAGGCAAGTTGTGAATCACTGTCTACACAAAATGCTACAGTCCAACTGCATTGCACTGAACCCTTCCAGAGCCTTTTAAAAACATTCTTTACAGTCAAAGTTCACTGTATGAATCAAAACAAATTGTATACAGTCTGCTATCTGTAAAAAGGTCAGTTGTGTGTGTGCGTGTGCGTGTGCGTGTGTGTGTGTGTGTGCGTGTGCGCATGCATGTTTGCGTGTGTAACCATTACCTAAATGAAGCTGCGTCCCAGAAGTCTTTCAGGTTAAAGTCTAATAGGTTGTAACCTTCCCTCTTGAAAGCCAGTACAGCGTTGGGTCCAAGCCAGACATTCCCATCCATCCTTGGGGTAAAATGGACGCCGAGAAATGGAAACTTTGGATTAGGTACCTAGAAAGAAAAACCAAATGGCACTTTGTGCTATATTTTTACAAATGGCAAAATTCTATGATTTACAACACTTCTATACAAGCAAGGCTATAGTTGACAAACGGTCAGACATAAGTAGTTGGTTACATTACTCAGTCTACAAGTTTAGTCTGTAGACGCCCAAATAGCTGTGAGATGTGGTTTGTGTTCTCTGGGTTGTAAAACGTTTGCACTGATTGAGACTGTTTTCAACCATCTATAATGGGACCTCAATAGTTGACGGTGTTGAAACTAGAAATGAAAGTATGCCAGTCAGTTCACTTTAAAGTGCTGCAATGAACATGTAAACCCAGCCATGCTGAGCGTGACTCGCCAAAAACTGCAATATTTGGATGAAATTCAATTTACGCTATACAGCCGTAAATAGGTTAAACAGAAATTGCTAACTGAAATGAAGTGAGTAGTGATGAATCTTCCTGATGGGAACAATCAATGGACTCCATTCAACCTCTGTAATTAGGAGAGCTAACTTGCCTAATGAAAAAACAAAGATCTTTGCTGCAAATATCAACTACATGGGGGCATTAACATAATCGTTTTACTTTGTAAGCCCCTTTGCCACAGTACCTACAGAACAAGATAAAAGTAATCATACAAACATAACATTAAATCCTCTGAGAGACCGTCAAGACTTGTCAATGGGGCAACTCTGGACGGACAGTCTGGGATCACAGATCATTCGGCTGATTACATTTTATTGCCGTGAATAACATTTTGTTGCCTGTGAAGCCGATGGTTTGGTGATAAGAACTGCCTGAAGAAACACGATTTGCATTATCTTGATTTATGACCCACAACGCGTGACTGGACAAAGCAATTTCAAATTAGTGTTAATAAGCCAGTGGAGCGCGAGACCCTGAGGTCTCAGTCAAGTCTTCACGACAATTCCAAGTTTACATGTTATGTACTGTTTTCGCGTCATGATAAATAATAATGTTAACACAAAATAGACTGGTAATGACTTATATTGACAACATTTTAATTTCAGAATGGCTTAGCCAACTTTCTAACTTCTTGTTAATACTTTTGGCGTGTTCTGTATCTACGCACAAGTTAATCAACCAATTTCAAAGCAACTGTAACAAACAAAAAATGCCATTGTTTAAATCTTATCAAATAAAGTGTCTTAAGCCGGAAAATAAAGCAGGTCATTGAACAGCAGTTTTAACTTGACATGCATTCTGTTATAGACATCTGCAATGCATTATGTTAATAGACATCTGCAATGCATTATATTCGACTCACTGGGTAAATGTTTCCGCGGACGAGGTCTCTCTTCTCGGGCACCAGCTCCAAATAGTCTCCCCTGAAGGGTACGATACGAGGCTCCTGGCTACAGCCAGACAACTCAGCCAGACGATCAGCATGAAGACCTCCACACGTCAGCACGTAGCGCGCTCTCACTGTCTCACCCTGTGTTGAAGTAAAGATACTCTCTCTGCTTCATTTTAGCGAAAAATTTCACAAAATGAATTTTCACCCACGTCAGTTTAATACTCAAAAGTTATTACTTTCAACATGCATTATCGTTCTCGAAATAAGCAGATTAAATATTTAACAATCGTAATATTTTTAATTTCTGTTAAGACTCCGACAAGATGGCTACCAGAGTAGCTGGAGAATAAAATTTACTTTTTGTGGCAGACACATACAGACACATACAGACACATACAGGCACGTAATTTATGAACTGCTCCTATTTGACATCTATCGATTGGCAGAGAACCAACTACTCTGAAATGACTGATGTTAAGATCAAACACTTGGGGGTCTGTTTCATGAAAAGTGACTTAAGACAGAAATTTGGTCTTCCGCTCCACATAAACTATTTCTGAAAAAATGAACACTCAGTTTAGCAAAAGAACAAAAATATTGGAGAATATATCCATAGACAATTTGTACTATTTCTAGCCTTCGATGAGGTAATAACTGCGCGACTAAACCTTTATGTGGTAATGTGAATTGGCAGTGCAAGACCAAGCGGTCCGTTTCAACAAAACTGACTTAGCTAAGAAAAATCTTAAATTTTAGTAAATTTTAAGATAAAAATTAAATTTGCCCCGAGACTGTTTCAAGAAAGAGAAATTAAGTTTGAATTAAGTTTTTGATAAAACTTTTATCTTAATTTTAACTGTCTGACCGGATGTGGAAGTTTCAAAGTATAGAAGTTAAGACAAATTTTAGACTTAAGTCAAACTTGAACTTAAGTCAGTTTCTTGGAACGGGCCCCAAATTTCTGTCTCAAGTCTTTAGTCAGCTTCATGAAACTCTTGAACTATTGTTAAATTACAGAAAGGTAACTAAAGGTAACTAAAGGTTTTTACATGTGACAATACATTTTGAGTACCAATAAAATTCATGTGACAGACAATGTAAATACCAAATTAATCAAAATTGTAACATACTGTGCTTCGTACACAAACCATGAAAATTCGAAAAAGAAAATGTGGAACAAAAAGAGAACGCAAATTTTATCTTATGACTGTTTAAAACTCTCAAAAAGGATGTAAGATCAGTCGTAAGATAACATAAGCGTGTGTTATGAATCAAGTGCATAGCCACAGAGTTTTGCGCAGCAGCTCACAGGGTACAAGTCTAATCACTGAACTCAAAATCAAACTCAAATCGTGACATTTTCTGTTGAATTTTTGAAAGTCATGTAATTTTGTGAAGTAAAATTTGCACTTCAAATTAAAAAAACAAAACTATTTGAATGCACACACAACAGGACCGGCTTCTGTAGACCTATTTTACTTCGAGAGAAGCAAGACCTCACAAAATCCCACGAATGAAATGCGAGTGTCTTGTGAGTGTGGTCAGGAGCCCTTTCTATGGTAGCCTATTCTAGCAAAATGGTGACCAATTAAATAGTTGTTGAGGTTAAAGTGTTGAATTGGAGGTCAGATTGAATTAACTGTTTCCGCTCCAAAACTAAAGATTTTTCGCCCAACAAGTGCTGGTTCCCGTCTTGTACCCTATGAATTGACCTATCGCCAGGATTTTGAGTGATGGCTTAACTGACCAATCAGAACACAAAATTCTTGACACACCTTCATTTTCAAGCCGCCATTTTACCCAACAAACAACACGTTGTCAGGTAAAACTTATTGTTTGTTTGTCGGGCGTAACTTATTGCTTGTTTGTCAGGTGTCACATGACTTTTCGCAAACCAGGCGGAGCTTGCGATAGGTCAATTGCAGCCCAGACCTCACTGTCAGTACCTTTTTGCCATGGATAGTAACAGGATAGCTCCCACCCTCTAAGCCATCTGACCCTCGACTGTCCTTTGTCTCCTCAAACTTTGTCACTTCATAATTAGTATAAATTACACCACCCATGGATGTAAAGTTTTCACCGTAGGACTGCGTAACCTGACCAAAATCCACGATGCCAGTGTGAGGTGAGTGGATGGCCTTTAAGCCCTGGAATTAAAAAAGCGAAAATAATTCAAATATCCAGATCTGTTCCAAGTGTTTTTTTTAAGATATTCAACAAAGAGTGTTACAACGAACCGGCTTTATAACATTCGTTCAGTTTTAAAATTCTATCCAAAAGTTCCAAATGTACTGTATACAATATTATTAATTTGGTTGCAATGAAGTTCGGCTACGACTATTTCATAATGGTCGTGGGAGGGTTCGTTCTAACGCACTTTGACTGTAGTACACCCATGCATCTACTGGTAAACTCGATGCAAACAAACACATTTTCTGACATATAAGGTTGCACACTTGCTAGGCTTGGAGCACAGTAACATAAAATAATCAAATTAGAGGCACATCCCACACCACCACATTGTATTCCACGGTATTTACCCACAATTCCATGTATCTGTCAGATACAGTCTCACCTCACAAGTTGCTGTGTACGTTCCTATTCCATTATAACATTAAATAATTGTTCTGCCACTTTTGCACCTGTATAGATGACACCAGGAAATTAAAAAAAAATTGAACAATTATTCACAAATCCCTGATGTGTCATTCTTTACAGCTGACTCTGCTGAGAAACATCCAACATTTTGAAAACTAGGTCAATCATAAGATGCATTTTTAACTTAGTGAAAGAGAAAAATTCAGTTACGAATGTTGCTACATCTCCAAACATTGTGCTGGGTAAAATCCAACATCCCTGTGACTATGATGATGCACGAGTGATACAAATCCAACATCCCTGTGACTATGATGATGCACGAGTGATACAATTTACTCACTACACAGTTTGGCTCAATCTCCCGGATACCATCTGGTCCAACCATTTTCAAGTCTTGGACGCCATTTTCTTTGCCTCTTTTCAAAAGACCCTCTAACCTCGGCAGTTGCTCTGGGTCTGTAGCGACTATTAACTAAATTAAAAATAACAGTAACTATAACACAGCTTAACATGGGAAGCATGCTTCAATGGTGAATAAAAATGGATTGGTGGGATTTCCTCTACAGAGCTGCTGTCATGTTTCAAATGCATTGTGGGACCGTTGTCGGCTCGTAAACATCTGATGACACCAAAGATAATTTGGTGATGTAAGAACAATATCACAAAAACAACATTTGTCACTTGAGAACAGCAGAATTTAAAGTGTGGCCTCCAGCAACATACTTTTTGGTGCGAGTTAATACTCAAGTAATCACTTTTCAAAAATGTTGAAAGCGAGCCTCAAAACGCATCAAAAAATACATACAATAGCAAATCTTTTGTGTGAAACATTCTTGAGACACGCGCACCATCCAGTCATGCTGAAGCTAAATCTCACCACCTAAAATGCAAATTATAAAACAAGTCGCACGTCCCCAAGCTACCGGTAACGTCACCAGATGTTTACGAGCCGATAACCATCATGGAATGCATCTGAAAAACAAACAAAACCCCTCAAATTCAGTACTTCAATAAAATGCTGGTGGTCAGACGTTAGGTCACAATTCATATTACACGCGTTTAAAGAATTTGCCTAAAATGTCAGCCAATGACGTCCTGACAACACGGGCATATACGCGTAATGTAAATCCATTTGGGACAAGATGCTCTTAGAATGCATAGCAAATTACAGCACTTAGAAGGGGAGAGGGATTTGCTTGGAACAATAACACAAACCTTGCCACATTTTTTGTAAGGAATGTTGTTATCATCGCAGTACTTATACATAAGTCTGACGCCTTCAACACATAGTCTAGCCTTCAGCGATCCTGGTGTGTAGTAGATACCCGCATGGATCACATTGCTGCTTCTGCTGCTTTGATGTGGAGCTGAAAAAAAAACAGTTGATAAGAATAGCAGCACGGAGTTCAGAGGTGCGCTTTTCGAAAAGTCTACAGTCTTTCGTTTTTAGCCAAAAGTTAGAAATATGACTACGGATAGCCAAAAGATGATTATTTGTTTTTTGGCATTTAGTCTGCTCCTGAGTTTCTTCAACTTCGCAGCACCATGTAAAATAAAAGAATATGTTAACATTTTGTAGTCCACAAGGCTACACCAACAAGATTCAACACAAAAAGTGCAACTCGTCGGCAGGGAATTCACCACAATTGCGTAATCAACAAAGCTGGTGCTGATGGTGCCATTAGTTTAGCAAAACACCATGTTGTTGGTGAGCCAGAAATGCCGAGAGCAGTATTGCCTCACAAAGTTGTTTGCATGATGCCTTTTGTGATCTCACCAAATACGAAAGCAGATAATTGAGGCTCCAAAGGTGTGGGAAGGACCAAAAAGATTTTTTTTCCAATACATGTAGGTACATAAAAGTACATAAATTTGGGAGCCCTATTTGCAGAAGTTCCTAGTCTAACAGCAGACATGTCAATTTTCTATGTTACAGTGACCAAAATGAATTATGAATATATCTAAACACCACTAAATGTCATCATTACCAAGCCTGTTTTCCTTTTCCAAGATGGCATATTTAAGATTAGGATGTCTGAGGATCAGTTCTCTGGCTGTTGCCGCGCCTACTATTCCTCCGCCCACTATCACGACATCATAACGGGATTTGTCGTCATCACTGGAAAGAACAAATAAATCACCCAGTTTTATTGTTATTAACAGTATCTTGGATGTTAGGAGATAGCAAAGCATACAAGTACAAAACTAAATTGAAGGTTACCTACGACCTTGTCGATAAGTCTGTGGATTTTTGACTTTTTACCATTCTGCCATAAAGTGGGTCACACGATCATATCATTTTGTAAACTTTAGCAAAATATTCATTAATAGTTAAACAATGCTATCAAGAACATCATCACATTTCATTTGATATAAGATAAGATCTTTAAGATGAAATTTCAAAAACGAAAGAAATTAGAAAACTACAACAGCATTTTTCAGTTTTCATCTTGAAAAATTATCTCAAATGAATTTGCATGTTATTGATACCGTTGTTTTGTTTTTAATGTACCATCTTTTTAAACCAAAAAGGTACGATCTGATGGTCAAATGAACCAATCAATAGCAAAATGTTAAAAAATCAAAGTCCAATTCTATACCTTTTTCTCGCTTTCAGAAAATATATACTTTTACTGTGTTACAGGCTATAATATTGTATACATTTGGCAAAATAATGACATGACAATAAGGTGCTACATAGCCTCAGCACCAACACAGGGTGCGCCATCATGGGCGGCACAGCACTGAAAAAAGTGGGGGCTAAAGCACCTCCACCCCCCTATTATTCGCCGCCCATGAACATGGTCAACAAATTATGACTGTCTTAAGTACTGTAGTACTGGGCTTCAGTAATAATAACTTCAGCATTTACATACTGTTTATTATTATTCTAAGCTCCTTATAGTTATCATTTCAAAACCGTATAATGTATGCTACTTAAAACAAGCCCATATTTTAAGACCACCACCTGCATGTTAGCACCTGCCAGCTCTCCAGTTTTTCTCCCCCTTACACGGCAATGAAGGGAAGAGGCGCTTTCATTGAAAACCGAGAAGAAACTTCAGAGGGTCTTGGCCATAACAGCTAATCAAGAGTGAACAACTGGGCCCCACATCCCCATGGTTGTGCCAGCACCGGAAGATAACTGAGCATATCAGACACACGCTACAATTCCAGTCATGTAGTTGTAAAATAAGATTGCAGAATGGAATGGTTTAGACATTTTAAGTCAAAATAATGCGTGTTCAAGCTGAAGGGTTGAATGGTAAGCTGAGTATGGGTGCTAATTTTGATAGTACAGTATACAGAAGCCGGACTACACATATGTGCATGTATACAAATGTACCACGAAATTCAGTGATAATCCTTAAAAATAAACACCTGTTCTTCGACATGTTATCTGTTTATAAAACAATGAATTTAGCACAGATGTTATATTGCCTAAGGTGAGATCAGAAAGTTGAAAATTATGTGAGATCAAGCCAGTCACGTAATGAGTGACCAAATGAATTTGTTTACACAGGGAGACACTTTCAAAAATAGGGTATGGCTATCTGTTTTACATGACCACTGAGCTTGTTAGTTATATTGACTTGTGTCTTCTCTTCTACACCACTTAACTAATGACCCAAATTACCAAAATCATCCTGACAGAAGGATGTTCACTTGTTTAAATCTTGGACGACCTTGAATTTTATACGGTTTGGTCAGCATCAATTTCCCATAGAACTGTGGCCTATTTTACTAATTCAATCTGTCACACACAGTAAAATTTCATGTCGAATGTAAATGTGTCATTTTTTGTATCGTTTATTGTTGATCGTGATCTATTTGTGTCTGTCAGTGTGGACTGGATCTACTGTAGTGCAGTACTACTATTACTAGTACTAGTACAGTAGTACACACAACGGTCACATGAGTCATGACACATGAATCAGGCAACACAGCCACACTGATAAACATAGCATTACTGCACAGATTTCAAACACTAGTTTTTACACAGCAAATTCCATTGTACAGCTACTGTCGATAATTTAGTGAAAAAACCGTCTTGGTAATTTTCAGTCAAACCCTAGTCATGTTCACACTGATTTGTGAACAGCTGACTCAGTGACTACAGCCAGTAGAGGGCGCAGCAACCATGAGGGTTTCTGAACAACATCGCAAATGTTACACACCTGGTTGACAAAAACCTGACACTGGCATAATCTATAAACGTTCCTTGGATTCCTGTCACGGTGCCTAAGCGCAAACAGCCGGTACTTTTGAAAAATTTGGTTACGTTTCTAAGAGTCATGACTTCTCAAGGTTGCAGACCACATTCTTACTAAAAGGAGAATTGTGCAACGAGCAGCAACGAAGTCTAAATTAATACTTAAGTAATGTGGAATCATAAAATGTTACTTTAATTATTTGAAAATAAATATACAATGTTTGCCAATTTACTCAATATGCCATTATAATTTAAAAATAGACATAAAAATACAATCTTGGAGAGTTAGAGTTTTGTATACACCCCAACCTTTGTCTCGCGAACTTGGTGAAGTGTACGAGATTCCTCACAGGTGAGTCAGTTTTCAAATGAGGCACACGGAACGATGGAGTCGGAGCTAAAGTGTCCCGTGTGTGTTGACTTTTTTCGAAATCCTGTTTTGCTTCCATGTGCCCATTCTTTGTGTACATCGTGTGCCATGAGTATTCAAGGACCGGCTCAACAATTATTGCCCTCCGGTGAAGAACAAACGCCAAATTTCCTCGAGCCCGATTTCCCTGACGTCGACAAGTTGAGTATTGTATCGGAAACGGACAGCGGTGTCGTCTGCAATAGTCGTCCGAACAGCTACGTGGGAACTCCGAATTTAGGTAACTTTATTCTCCACGCTATACAAGAGAATTCTTTAGGATTGAGTTGTCCGGTTTGTCACAAAGTCGTATGTATGAATGAAAATGGTGTTGAATGTTTGCCAAAAAATCGTGCGTTGGAAACTATTGTGGAAAAATACAGTGCGAGCAAAATTTGTGTGAAACACTGTCAGTTATGTGAGGGAGATGCCAAAAAGCCAGCAGAGGTGTTCTGTGAACAGTGCGATATTCTATATTGTGAGAACTGTCGCGACAGTTGTCATCCAATGAGAGGACCACTTGCTAAACACAATCTTATAGAGGCGAAGAATATAAAAACTCTGCGTAAAACAACGAAAAAAGAAGTGAAGTGTTCCGAACACACGGATGAGAACCTTAGCATGTTTTGCATGCTGTGTAAAACTGCAGTATGTTATTTATGTTTACAAAATGGAGGACATGTGAATCACGATGTGCAAGCCCTTGGTGCCATGTGTAAAGCTCAGAAGGTGAGTGTTTGTGTAGTAATTAACTTGTCAAATCAATTACGAGTCAAACCCAACCTAGTTAGGAACTCAAAAGCAATTATTAGATACTGGGATTAACAATTCCAGCATTTGAACAAAAATTGACAATATTTAGAAAAAGGCAATTATAGGCCGAGTGTGATATTGATGAATATTGGTATGGTAATATGTTATTGAATTTTTATGATAATAATTACCAAATTTAAGTTTTTCATTATTCAAAAGGATTTGATACTGCTGCAAATGCTCTTACTAAAATTTCAAAATATTGTTCGGTGGTTGGTGTGGTTAATAATTTAATTAAAAATAACATATATGCATTTGGTACTACTAATGTCTTATGAAAAAATCTCTTTTCATTCACACTGTGTCCCAAATCGGTGAGATTTCATTAATTCGTTTTGGATTCACATTTACCCCTCTATTGAGGAATGAGCAAACATAATTTAAATGCAGTTTTATCTGATGGTATAAATTACCACGAGCTCAGTTCAAGCATAACTTGGGTGGAAATGTCCATGGATGAAGGCAGTGAAACTTAAGATGCTTGACAACTTTGTGGTCTCTACTCAGTGTTATTGAAAAAAGCTTAGGTTACTAACTGTAATTTGTTCTGAAGCTGAAAATCTTATCTGCAGGTCATTGTGGACTGGTATCAGGTTGTCCTTTTCTTTTGTTATGACTAGATTTCAGTAAAACTTGATGCCTGTGCCCATGGACAGTTGAATGTGACAGACAGAATAGCAGACAGAATTGCGTACAAAGTCTCCCTTTGGCTCTGATTTATCACAGTCTCTTTGAAAAACAGGATCTAGTGTTAGAATATATAAGTTTTAGCATATTTTTGCAGAGCTAACTTTTATTGCTTGAAGCAAAACCAAGGTGTTAAAAGCTGTTAAATTCAAGCTTTAAATAAACAGAAGGAATTCATACTCCTTTTTTTAAAGTTTACACACGTTATTGACAAAACAACGAGCATTTTGCCCCAAACCTTGTGTTCGTGCCTGGGGTAGCAGTCTCCCTCCTTTGGTCCATGAGACCCTGTGTAGTAATCATTTGGCTCAGTGTTCAAGAATTAATGTACTGTGCAACTATAAATCAGTTGAATTTCTTTGCTGTTATAACTTCAAAAATGCAATTGTAACATGAGGAAAATTACAAAAAAGTTGTAAAAGTTTCATTTAGTCTAATATGATGATTACAATTGGTCTTTTGAGAATGTAATGTCTTTGTTAGGTCAAGACGTTTTCATCGCGGTGAAAAAGCTAAGCTGCAGATGAAGTCATTGGTCCAGACCAGCTTGTTATGTAGTGAACCTGTAGATCATGTATTCTTGGGAAGTTTGCAAACATGGTTTATCTCTTATACACTCAATCACATGTGTTAAGCAGTAATATATAGGGTACTCTCTATGAATAATGCAGTAACAAATGTCAACATATGGTCCATTCATTGGAAGATTGATAACTTGGACTTGATATTTAGACAACTGAAATATGAGATGTTTCCACGTTGTTTTTTTATGACAAAGGGACACATTTACTAACAAAGATGACTGTATAATAGATCTTTGCTTTCATACGATTCATGTAAAGTGGTCATTAGGTGCTATTATGCAGCTATGATCAAATAGGAGGTGGTTGTAATGTTCTCCTTTTGTGAAAAAATGCAACTGTGAGATTAATCACAACTGCCTTTTCGTTACCAAAGTAGGCCCTAGGTTTCTTGTTTGTTCTCCCAGTTGCTTTCTCGCGTTAAGTTAGCTTTCAAAATGTTTTCGTAATATGCGTTAATTCGATATTGATTGATATGAACTCCTCAATTCCGTTCACGCGTCCTTCACCAGTTTTCTTTTGTTCTTTTTGAATGAAGGAATTAGCAAATACTGCACTAGCGATAATACAATAGGGAATTTCCTCTGCTGGTTTTGATAAGCTAAAGGTTATATGGTGGACAAGAAGTTCTTCTGTTCAGCCTTGGTAATGCTTGATAAGTGCCCAAGTAATGGATAGTTAGGCCATGACTAAACCGGCTCAAGGTCTGCCCAGGTAACTTTGGTTGAGGAGGGTAAATATACACAACAGGATTATGTCTGGTTCTCAAATATTATGTCTCTTAGGATGAGTCTAAGAGTAAATTTTCATCTTTGCCACCACCCACACCCAAATCTCCTATGTTGCCTATTGATTCAAAGAATATCTGAGAGCTTTTACCTTTTTGACACTACTCTTTAAAAGCAATTTTCTGAATCTGCATGCAACTTTTTATGTATCCTTTTTGGACAAAAAGTATGTCCAAAATTATATTATTTTCATTTTTCAAAGCTTTCCAACATTGATTGAATGCCAACAGTTTCATAAAACATTGCCTTGGGGTAGCTATGGTTTAGAACTGGTAAAGCATTATTTGGTGCTACTACTTTGTAATGAAAAAAATCATTTCTCTTTAATCTCTGCAATATTATGTCCCAACTCCCAGTGGTCAGATTCTACGATATGAAATGTACAGGTGTGCAGGTGGCTATTTTGAGGAATATGTTCATGACCTGGGGTGGCACTGCTAGCTCAATTTCAGTTCAACAAACACTATTTTGCAGTGCTAATATTACAAGGTAGGGTAATGTTATCTCCAAATCACTGTGTAACCTTTTCTCATGAACCATAGTGGGCTCATTGGGCACAGTTCAGGAGATCAAAAAGAGTTATTTCATTTTGTTTGTCTTATCAATAGCTATGCATCATTCTTTCTTTTCAAGCATTTATTGCTGGTTCTTTGTTGTCTTGCAATTTTATTGTGACTATGGACTAAAGAGGGTTGAATACACTTCTGTTTGGGTATATCACCACTGTGCAAAGATTGTTTTCCATGGTAGACAGATCAAGGTCTGAGCTTTGATATCTGGCATGCATATCCTGGGTGCTGTGTGACGAATTACGTCATGGTGAAATAGTGTTTCAAAAGGTTCTGTTTCACACTTCCCCCAGTTATAGTTTGGCTGTTTTCAAATTCAAATGAATATTCAATGTGGTATATTCTCAGTGTTAGCTGTCAAAGAATTTCACGACACCTCGGTACATAACTCAGCTGTGTTATTTGTATGGTGTTCAACTGTTTTTATTTGGCCTGTGGTTTATTTATTCTATGCGTTCCTGCCGAGCAAGCGTGTGCCCTGTAAAAAGCTAGCAATTTGAGCAGTGATTGTTTAATAAAGCGAATGGCTGGAGTGTTAGTTAGAATTACACTCATAAAAACCAAGTGGTGATGACTGAAGAGCCTCCTTGTTTGATTGCAAATGATTTTATGTCTAGACATTCGATAGATCCTGGTCTCCTGAATGTGACTGAAGAATTAATTCACTGTGCCAATCATAACGGGGATAATTTCCTTTTGGAGAAATGTACTCTCAATGATAAGCTGCTGTCACAAAATTATAGGTTTTGTACAATTTCGTGAAAGTTTCTCATCAAAAATAGGTCTTAAAATATATGCTTTCTGCTTTCTTTGCTCCTCTGTGTCGGGTTTCCAGTTTTGACAAAAAATGTACACACTATTAAATAGTGTGTTTCAGAAACCAGTGGGGACTAATCATGTAGGAACGTCGACTTTTATCGCCACCTAGCTATACCAGGAGGTACTTCCTCATCGCAGCAGATGGTTTGGGGGAACATTTTTGACTTCATGAAAAACTCCTTTTGCAGTCTGTGATTAGATGTGATGGGCTTAAATGAAACAGAATTTCCCTCCTAAACCTCTGGAGGGCACTAAAGCCACTAATAGTATCCATTCCAACACGATCAAATCGCCACGTAGCTTTTTTAAAGTCTCACGATTTCAACATACTTGTTTCAGTTATTTATAAGCTTTAATGTCAGTGCTGGCGCTTCTCATTTCAGGAGATTATTTATGCAAAATGGCCTCTGTATTCATAGTGCAGAACAACCTCATCAAAACTCCTGTGTTGATTTGTGACATTCTTCTTATCCCATGTGTGAATGGTCTGTCCGTGGGTGGCAAGAATGGTTGAAGTATGGAATCAGCCAAGATATGTTGTCATGTTGTTAATGTTTTTTAATTTTTATTGTATGTAATGAGTAAAAGGTAATTTCCCTTAAATTTTCATAGACAATCATGAAATGTTTTTAAAGGTACTAAAATTGACATGCGCGTCATGATCACATTGGAATTTCCTTCTCATGGGAAAACACTACTAAGTGATTGGCATGCAGTCATCTGAAATCAAAACACTTTGTACCTCAACTAGCACCTGATTACCAAAGTCTAATGATAGAGCCTGTTCTGAAAGTCGGTGAAGTTAAGTTTCAGCAAAAAAAGTCATGCAGTTAGTGTTTGTTAACTTTCAGTGACCGAAAAAAAGTGTGGTTAATCGCTTTCATAAGAATATTAAGTACATGTTTTTTAAGAGAAGCCCGGACAATGACCCGACTAGGTCTTTATGGGTGCCAACGTGCACACTTGTCGGCTGGTTTTGTGTGAGAAGATTTCTCCAAAGTTCTAAGTGGCAGTAATTCTAAATGTCACTTCTTTGCTGGATAATCACGAAGTATGTTTCTGTAAGCTTTGCGGTGGTGTAAATCAGTCTAAAATGTGAAACTGAATACATTAATTGAAAACATGGAATCTCTACTAATGCCACCCAACTTGTAGTAAGTAGTGGTTTTGTGTTATGAAAGGGACACGATTCTTGCTATATGGAATCCACTTTGTCAAGTGTTGTATGTTTGCACGTGTGGTCGGGCTTAGCTGTGATCGTAAGCACTCTTGAATTAAATTTGTTAGATGGAAAAACGAATGTACATATACCTTTGTTGATCTTTTTAATGAGAGTATCTGGGAATGTGACAATAAAATGTGATATTATGCGGGTATTTTACATGGGTTTGATACAAAGTGATTTGGTTTTTTAACATTTCTTCATAATAACCGGGATATTCTGTTATCTGCTGTGACATTAAGTTTTGTACCGTGGTATGATTGATTAACCGACTTAACGTCTACTTTTGAACAACGCTGTGTTGAAAATTACATTGAAAGAGGTGACTAAGTCTTGCGTGTCCAATTATTAAGCGGAAATACTCAAGAGTTGGTAGAATAACCTCAGAACAGGTTGTGAAATGACCGGGTTTGAGATAACGTTTTTTCAGTATGAAAACCACAATCCCCTATGACAACTTAGACCACAATGTGGAACTGTCCCCTTGAGACAAGTGATGTTTTCCTGGACGCTTGTAACTTGTTACTTAGCTGTTTCACCCTCTTCTGACCTCACACCAGTCATAGCAGATACTAAATACTGAAAAAAATATTGGGTTTTCTTCGTTTGTGATGTGAAATTTTGTCGGAATGAAGCAAATGAATCACAGTTCTTCCCGAAGTGCTGATTGAAGGATCTTTTTCTTCTTGGAAACCTTTCTATTATTTGACATCTTCAAACTTTGTGTAACATTTGCCGCCATCCCATATGTGGAGATAATATGCATTCAGACTGTATATCTCGATTCTGCTGCACCCCCCTCGAGCCTAGCGGACCTGAATTTTTGTGACTGGACCTGACCCGGTTATAAATTGAGAAAATGCATGAGATTTATTTTCCTAAAAATACCATGGAAGGTGTTTAAAGGTAAATCCAAGAACCTATTATAAATTTGCCATCCTCAACAGCATTATTATATAACAATTCTGTCATGGCTGATTCATGGTAGTTCTGTGGGTGGTGTATGCATTTCCTGTGTCAGAACCTCAGTGTAAACAGTCCTCTCTAGAACTGTGCCTTCATCACTGGCTAGGTCTTGGCATTCATCTTGTGTTTGTGTTAAGATGACTGAGATATCATGTTAAGTTTCTGAAATTCTTCCATGACAACCCAGGAAAATCCAAAATGAGATCCCATCTCTGGATTTTTTACCAAGGTTTATGAAATCCAATGAGACATGACTTCGTTGCATGGCTAGCGATGATGAAAAGAACTTGCATTTCTTGCACCGAAATCGTAATATTATCCCAAAAAACAATGTCTTTGTCAAAGCAAGCTGTAATTGTGTGATGAATGTGCATTTTCCTTCTAACCATGCTCTACACAAATCACCAACTTGATATCAGTCTTCATGTAATGTTGACGTAACTGGGTGCGAACAAATCCTATTAGTCAGTTTTGATGCATAACAAAGCTGTGAGCTAGTGTCTTTATTGCCTTCAATGCTGAATGGAATCGGCTAATTATACCAGTGTAAGTCAGTATGAGGCTAATAACACAGATCTTTTCCCATCAAACACCACTGATGGAATCCAGAGATTCTATTAAGGTTTTGCAGGTCCCTAGAAAAATGTCCTAATTTGACTAACTTTGGAACATCACATCTCAGGAATGGCTGATTGGATTCGTACGAAACTTTCACATACTATGCTTTGTGCACAGTTCTTTAAAATGCTTTTGTTTTCACTTCAACATGAGATGCTAATCAAAAATGACTCGTATGATTTGACGAAAAAAATGGGAAATTTGATGAATCGAGAACTATATGATATTGTAGAAAACTGTAGCAGCGTTTTTGAGATTTTATCTTGAATATATACGTTTATGAAATGAAATTGGATTGTGCTGTTTGATACTTATGTCTTGCTGGGAATGAACCTTCCTTTGTGGCTGAATTTTATTAGGAAGAAGTGGTCACACCACCCAATTAATGGTATACTGATAGTGTTAAATATCAAATTCTATGTGCTTTCTATTTTTTAGGAAACAACTACTTTCACATAGCTAGTTTGTCTACTTTTTAAAATATTTTGCTAATTGTACTGACTCATCAATAAAGCATTACGCAACTAATATTTGCGACCATTGGCCTTTCTTAGCACTAGATTCGGTCTTCTCCATTTCGCTCATGCCACAGTTTTTGTAATTCTTTAGCGGTGCACAGTGGAAAATGTTAATGCGCATTTTCAAGTTGTGTTACTACCTGGAGCATTTATTTTAAATGTTAATTGAGATTTTTTTTCACTTGCCTAACTTGCCTGTAAGCCTTTAGCACTGAACATGTACTTTTTGAAGAGCAACTTCAATGTATCACAGAGTTTAAATCCCCTCATCAATGTTTGTCTTAATTTAATGAATTTGAAGTTTTTAGGTCTCCGGTGCCTTTTTGCTGGTTTCAGTGACTTCTGTACACAAGATGACTTATAAATTCACTCCTGAGTATCCAGTGCTCCCCACCTTTCCTTAAGCTCAGTTGTCGCTTTTTGTTGGGAAATTTTCATTTTGCACCATTAGAAACACCAGGGGGGGGGAGGGGGAGTCTGTTTCCTGGAAGTGACTTAAAACTGAAATTTGGTCTTATGGTCCCACTTCGCAATTGCTGAAAATTCACAATTGCTGAAAATTCACAATTGCTAAAAATTCACAATTGCTGAAAAAGGTTTAGCCGAGTATTATGGGTGCATCATAGTTTATAAATAATTACATAAATTATCTCAGTAACTACCAGACATGTGTATCCTTTCCGAGACTTGACCATTTTGCTCATGTGATGTTTAAATATTTTTCAGCGATAGTTGTGTGGAGTGTAAGACCAAATTTCTGTCTTTAGTCTTAAGTCACTTCTCATGAAACATACCCAAGGGTTTTAGAGTTGATGTGGAGTCTGTAAATCAGTTTTGCCTCCAAATATTAAAACCTACTTCACTAATGGCTTTGCCTTCTTTTTTAGGCATTGGAGGCAAAACTCAGTATTTCATGAACTGACTGAAATTCCTGCCCCTAGTCAGGAATGTTTTTCAAGTACTGGAAGTATGCTGAAAGTTTCACCTCTTCCTACTTTGTCTTAGTGTTTTAGATTTCATCCCTAACAATTCTGTGAATTTGCCTTAGCCTGCAGTGTTTGGATAGTTTGGAACAACATAAGGTTATATAGGACCCTAGAAAAACGTACAGTTTTGGCTAACTACGGAGCATCTCCGAAATGGCGTATTGGATTCATGTGAAACTTCAAGATATTATACTTTAATTAAATGCATCGGTTTCCAACATGTTTTTAGGTATTGTTTTTAAAATATTCTACATTTGCATTAGGGGTTATTAAAAATAAGACTTGTTGATTTTCATGCAAAAATCTTAAGTTGCATAAAACAGGAGTGAAATGATATTTTTAGAAGATTATTACATCATCACCTTGAACAGTTACTAAACATAATCATTTGATTATGTTATTAATTTTTGTTGTCATTGTATCTTTCTTTTTGCTAAATGTTACTAAAAAGACATGATTATGTGACTCAGTGACAGATTAACAAAAAGTCAAATACTTTAGGCATTCTGCTTTCAAAAAACAAATTCTTTCATGGAGTTGTAGATAATTGGTTTAATTCGCAGGATTGTCAGTAATTTTATGCATAACCGTGATGCTTTTCTTTTCTTTCAAAAAACATGCACACATTTTCATGGTAATGTTATTTTGTGGTGTTCTCGTCACTCTCTGGAATGCCTGTTTGCCCGCTGTACCAAGTTCTGCCAGTTGTTACATGTGAAGTGTTGGAGGTTGCCAAGTGCGTTCCTGTATTACTTTTTGATTACCTACGTAATGCCCAGGCAGGTGTATTCCTGCTATTTTGGGATTTGCCTTTGTGTGATAAAATGAGTTTTCACCATGTGGTTGCAAGCTTCACCCCTCTGCAGTGGCTTTTTGACACTGGTGAAAGGCGTGGTTATGTAACACCCCCTCTTGTGAGCACACACACACACACACACAGAGGCAGGCATCTGTCAGGGTTCTGATGTCTCCCTGAGCTATGATACAATATGTTGATGTGTTATTCCAGACTGTTTGCTGGAGTAGTGGTAAGAGACATAGGCCAGGTGAACATGATGAGGGATGGCCATCTGTCTCCTCAGTGATGTTTTGCAAGAAAGCAAATTGGTTGACTGTTCTTTAAATAATTTTCTGAAACTCTGCTACTGTGTCAGTCTGTTTGAGCTGAAATACTCTTTTTGATTAGAAGTGTCTAGAATTATCCCTTTTTGTTAGAATATAATCAGTCTGTATTTCTTTTCAACAAGACTGAACCTTATTTTAAAATTGTTTTCATATTTGGCAGGTCTTCTGTTTTCTTTTTGAACAATTGTTTGGTTACCATAACTGTCCATGTCAACACCCAGGGTTAATGCCCAAGTTGGCTTAACGCCCACCTGCGAAATTTCCATGTTTACACTTTTAAATGGCAATGCTTGGCTTAACGCCCTCCTCCAATTTATACGATAGAGACTTTTTCGTCTTAATTGTGCCGTTGTCTTTTTGAATGTCGATCTCACAAGAATTCCAACTCTCAAAACTCACGCAACTGGCTTATCTTTGGGAAATGAACAGTTTGTGTTAGTGGCTTTGTGCTATACTAGGTGGAAAATCCGGTACCCTCTCTTTACTGAAGGAGATGTGAAATGGTTATTTTGGCTCATGTTCTTTCTGATATTACTTGGTTTTGTGCAACAAATGGTAGTCATTTTTGTGAGCCATTCGTCCATTTGAGTAAAACGCCAAAATCCGACTTCAAGAATTTCATTTTTGCACACCCATGCTTATCCCAATTTCCACTGCCCCCAATTAAATCATTCTGGGTATTAACCCGCATGAGTTATTCCTTACACTTACAATTATCAACCATGGCCTTACAGTATTTGTCAAAATACCATTAAAGGAAATCATACTATATAAACATAGCATATCAAAAATTTTCAGTTGGGTGGTTGGCTTTTGAAAAACCTTTAGCAATTTTTTTATTCCACGAAGAACTTAAAAATGTTTCAGGGTTTGTACATCCAATGGTATGTCTGAGGTTAGTGATAAGGCTGTTCTTGGAGCAAAGCCATTTACAAGTAGTTTTACTTCAATGTTTAGTTATACAGGGGTGTTGGCATGCATACTGACAGACAGTGAGTTTTGTGACCTGGTGCCAGCCAGTGACCACCGGGGTGATGACAGAACTATGCCATTACAATGACAGGCTTCTTAGGATTGTGCTCATTAATTAGTGTCTAATGTTTTGTTTGAAAAATTGTATTAGACAGTAAGGCGTGGCCTGAAGCTGTTTGCCATGTTCTAATGAAAACATTGTTCTTGAACTAAGTTCATTCACTTGTTCAGTTTTCTGAACAGATCGTTTGCACTTTCATAATAGTCAAAGCATTTGTTTGAGTATTGAATTAAGTTTAATTAAATGTACATTACTGTATAAAATATATTTTTTGTGAAATGCCATTGTGTGTTCTGGTTGAAACCTATATGTGTACTATCTAATCTTTTTTCTGTTAACTTTGCTTGCCTGATCAAAGCAGGAAAGGCAGTCAGGTTTGAAATCACTGCTTTGACTCCAGTTTCGAAAACAATTAATTGTGTCATCATCTAAAGGCAATAACTGGAGTCCTTGAGACAGGTGACAGCACATTGACTCAGCTGCTCCACACAGACCAACCAGTAGTCACCCTGGGACAAAGAATGACTCCTGGTGTTTGTTTAAGGAACTAAGCCTTTTTGTACTGGGGAGTTCCATTAGTGTGGTATAGTAGTAAAGCTTTGGACTTATCTCGGTCATTAATCTGATGGTTAATAGGCCATGTCAGTGGTTACAATCATAATGGCATCACAGTACAAATATTTGAGCAGTTGTTTAAAGCTGACAACTCCTGATAATAACTGTGCTTATTCACAAGTTATTAATTTCCTATTCTTCTGTACACTATTGTTACACTTGGTTAGAAGATATGGTTGTTGAAGCTGGGGACCCTATTCCCCAGAAAGAGCTTAATTGTTGTTGGTCGAGAGACGAGAGATATCAGGATTCTCTTGCCATGATGTCTAAGTATGACTCAAAACAATGTACTGGTCATGTTTTCCATGGATAATCTGCCTTTGTGCGACTTGTGGTGATCAACCTCAATTACATTAGTTCTGAGCCATTCACATAGCTGCTAAACCTGTCACTATCATCTATATTAAAAGGCTAAGTACTGTTGTCCAATATTTATCTTTTCTGTCATTTCTTTGTATGAGATGTAGAGTAGAAAAGGCTCAGGGGTTCAAACATGGCTCAAGATTTCTAAGCGTGGCTCGGGTTTCTTCCTCCTAGACATGGAAACATGACATTGCAATGGATTATGGGATGCTGGTCATGCTAAGCAGAATGAAACCAACCAATAAAAACTGTAGCTAATTGGTGGCCTAGATGACAGGTATTCCGCCTATCACAAATCATTTTAATGTTAATGTTAATGTTCATGGACAATTTCTCAATCCTAACAATGCTAAACAGTAAGCAACTCCGACTTTACAAAGTGAAATAAAAAATTGGTTGTTGAATGAGACACTAGTTACCAAGGTAATAAATATGGCGTTAGAACGCGTGGAGGTTTGTTGAGGTGGTGGTGGAAGTATTGGCCAATTGACCGTTAATGAAGTCAATCGGTACGTGTTTTGTCTGTGTATCGACAGCCATTGTTTTCACATACCTGAGATTATATGCGTTAGATCCCCTGTGTCGTGAATGAAATTGGATATTGATAATCAAGAGTTTGTAATTCATTCCAGTTGTGTACTTGTGTGTTATTGTAACGAAACTAGTTAAAATGCTGAGCACAGTTTTGTAACTGGTTTCAAGTTCAAAACTCTAGTTTTATCAATATTCTTCCTCTTCTGAGACGTTGGGTTGAAGCACTGAATCTGATTTCATTCATGGCCGTACAGTCTAAATACACTTGCTATGACAAATCCTTGGTTGTGAAATGGAATTAGTAAGTTTACTTAGAGCTTTCTCCGGCTATTCAACATTTCAAACTCGCCACTACTCTAACGGAAGTGAAACAATCTACCTTACTAGTTACCATGCAGACGGTGTATTCATAATACTTACATCACAATTGTAAGCTACGTAATTCTATCGAGTTTTATTTCATTAAATAAATTTCTAATTAATCACTATCTGAAATGTGTTCCAATTTCATTAAGTGCTTTTGTAATTTGGTCAAGTGCCAACTACAATGTAGTACGGCTGTGTGCCCTTCTTCTTGTAGTTTTGGTGGTGTCAAAAGCTTTTGTGAGATCTAGGAACCCAATCTCTTCATCCTATGCAATTTATATAGATTGTCTGTGTGATAATTGTTCAATAGAAAACAGCATCACTATCTACTTTGTCATGTTTTTCTGTTATGCAAGGAGTGATATGTGTCCTATCGATCTTATGCATTTATGTAGCTTTCAGTAACTAACAGAAATATTGAACAAGGCCTGAGGGATATAGTTTTTGACAAGGACATGAACTGGTATTCTTGTAAGTTTGAATGGAGTTCATGAAACGATCTGTTCCATTCTGTTTGTTTCACCATCATATTTTGAATTGAACAGTCAGCTTGCATATAATCAATATTTTGTCATGCATACAAAATAAGAAATTTGCTCAAATGTTATATTACTGGTAACAGTCTAAATTCCCGATTTGATCGCAACCTCAGAAAGAATGAATTTGAAAATATTTGTTTTTTCTTTTGTGCTTATCCACGAATACAATAATTGTAACTTTTCTATTTTCAAGTGACAGAAGTAAAACTATGTTCTTCACTTTACTTCTTCTTGCACTTTCAATTGCTGACCCTCTCTGCACCTAGGCATTTTCCATTTTTCTGTTCACACGTATCATTTTCTAAGTTTTCCCATCCGCACAAATATAACACTGCCAAGGAAAACATAATTTTTGCTTTGCATTTTCAAAAAATGTGTTACCACCCTGTCCACCTGAGTACAGCAAATCCGGTATTTTAAAAAATCAGTCTGAAGGACATTTTCCTAAAGTTTCGTTTCAGTTGTCATTTTCATTGTATACCTGTAGATGAGGGGCATAAAGATAAGATTGCGTTTTCATTTGTGGAGGCAGCAACTCATGCTATCAATTTCTTTAATTGTCCTTCATTCCGTCCAAGAAATGGTGACCTGAGCCATTTTTGTTGTGATTGCATCACTGCGCATGTCAATCTATTAGAGGTTTGTTTCCTCTCCACCTGACCAGAGTCGCTTTTAAGTGAAAATTGATGTTAAAGCACCTTTAATTTCTGCCACAAATTGACTGATGTGATGATAGGACAGAAGCCTCTTACCCCTGCGCACCTTAGAAGTTGTGTTCTGGCTACAAAAGTGTTATCGAAAACACCAGTAGTTTTGTAGTACATCTAACCTCCAACAAAGTGCATACAAAAGTGACTCTTGCGAGTTGTGACCATTTGCATTACTAGCATTTTTGCTAACCTGGTAATTCACTAATGCAATTCGTTGGCATCAGAGTTTGCAAGAGCTGGATGTTCTCGTACCCCTAACTTCCGTGTTGACATGGTTTCCGGACAGGCCCTCCAAATGCAAACCACACTGGATCAACTCCTGCCATGTCAACTCTTCTGTACTAAGAGTTTATCTTGTTATAGCAACATTAGATTTTGAGTTGTTGATTAAGTGGCACATTGCCAACTCTTTGTTCAAATTTTGCTTGAACAGATGGTCCAGACATACTGACCTTTGAACTTCCATCCAATTTATTGAGATTCCTTCAATGGGGATTGTTGTCTAAACCCAGCATGAAGCCTGTCCCTAAATGACTAGCTTATGTCATATATTATCTGTCTGAGCAGCTCATGTGAACAATAGCTGGTTGAAATCTCAACCTCTTTAAGAATGGGTACAGTAAACAGAAGGGAGCTGCTTGACTGCAGTGTTATTGAGATAAATACCTAAGCTGTGTTTGGCAAACACAAGACAGGAAGCAGAATTCTATCCCATAATTCAACATTCCAGCTTCGTGGCCAATCATTTCAGTGGCCAATATTTGCTCTAGTTAAGTCTCGAATGTGCGGGTGAAGCATTCGATTTTCCCTCACCTAATTGTGCAGTTTCGCGAGTGTGTTATGTCTTCGGAACGTAACCCAGCTTTGTGTATGTTTTTTGTGTACTTGTTCTTAGTATTTGAACTTACCAGGAATTTCGGAAATATCTTTTGTCAACAAGTAATAAACATGAAATGTCTGGTTATCCTACCCTCAGTTACCATCTGTTCATAAAATCTGCTAAGCCATGCCGAAAGCGCCTCCACGAGGGCTTTTTTCAAACCTAGGGTCTGAAATCTCTGATGGGTACCAACTGCAATGTTTTTAGAATTTTTGTTTTGACCATGGTGATCTTAACGCATTGGTAATTCATAAATCGAGAAACATCTCGTATTTATCATCATCCATTTCACACACTCAGCGTTATTATACAAACAAGACCATGTAGTTGGTGTGAAGCATGAAATCCTCCAGTACTTAGTGGAGGATAAGAGAGCATTTTAAGGACTTGCATAACTTTGCTGGAGTTGGTTGTAAGATAGTGGTTAGTTTCAGTGAGTCATAGTTTACTCTCAATTTGTCATCAAACTAGATCGTGATAAATTACTGTTGGATTATGGTCTTGATTATGATGCCCTCTGTGATAACGTAGATCTATATCAAATTGGTTTTTGTTTTTTTTTTCATGTAGCAATAACACGTAAGAAACTTGGACAACTTTTTACGTCTCCTGTCAAAGATACTTGGACAAATGGAATCTCCTGTGATGAACGTAAATGCGTAGTTTGGCTCAAAGTTCTAATTACTGAATATAGGGGTGGTATACCCAACCCATAACACATCCTGTGTTATTGGAGCTCAGTCAAGTTTCCCTATATTCAGGCACTCCTTTAGGGATGCCGAATACCTTCTATTAATAACGAGAATACCTGAAAATGACTCTAATGGTTATGAGAATGAACTGATCCATTGTGATGTGGTAATGGACCAGTCAGTCAAAATGTCACTGTCAGGTTATATTTTTTTCCAGCCCATGGCCTTTATGTTGGCATTATGTTGAACTTCGCTATATTATTTAGGTGTGTGGTGTTGTAAATACCCCGTCACACCAAGGAAAAAGTTCTCACTGTGTTCTCAAGACGTTTAGCGTAATGGGCCAACGCTGATGAGTGGCAATCAATAAACTTTGGTGACACTTGTTATAATCTGAGTTTGAACCTCATGAAATGTTAAGCATTATATGCACGTTTTCAGCCAAATTTGCTTGTTATCAGCCGTCCCCTGTCGGTTTCATGAAGATTGTTGAACTGGCTTGAACGTAGTGGTAACCACCTTGTTTAGACAGTGCTCTACAGGTATTACCCTTGATGTCAAGCTTGATGCTGGTTGGATTAGACTGAATTTAAGCATTCTCGGTTTCCCTAAACACTTGTTGTGTGGAAATTAGTGGAAATGGAATGGGCTATAACTAGCAGTATCTTTGTCTTTTGTCACCCCTATTGGTGGAGACATGTATTATGTCCTGGACTGTAATACAGTGAAGCGTGTGATCACACTAGGTTGTTTTGTGGAGATTTTTGCATCTACAGAACTCATTCCTGATGTGTGTTGTGCGGTGAAGGAATTTAATGCGTAAGTAATGGCCAACTCGGTCTTGACTTGGAAGTGATGAATAAAAGTCCTTCTTTTTGTCGTCTGGCTAGACTGAGAGTAGAAAGCTGCATGGAACTATTGTGTAATATGGGATCCATGTGATTTACCTGAATGCAGGCATTTCTCATATATAAAGGTCCATTGCTTCACATAGAACACGTAGTGGATTTCCAGTTCTCCCATTAAACAGTCTGGTTTTCTGTTCATGGATTCTATCCTTCTCATGCGTGACTTTTTCTATTATTTCATTTATGTTGCTTTTTATGTAATGTTGCAAACGTTCGTGTTTTATGCACTGGTCATTCATGTAACCGCTTGTCAAGTCTAGGTTGACTTCTCGTTTCTTTGAACAACATGGTGTCATTTCTTTATCCTGTCTTTTTGCAGGAAAACAGCCACTGTTGGCATCTATTTTTATCTGGCATGTTTGCTTTAACAGTTGAAGAGACTTGTCTGTCTCACTGCACATGTTTAATTGATTTGATTAATTAATTAAGACAGCTTGCGATAGACAGAGAAAGGTTACATGGTGAACAAAGGCTGTTCAAGTGTGACTGCTGTTCATGCCAACCTGTCTCAACTATGTTCTCTACACTAACAGTTTCGCAGAAAAAACATGCCATGGACTGCCACTGACTTCTTTGAAGTCTGTTTTTCACTACATGAAATATGCATTTGGAGATTTTTGATGAGACTTTGGGGAGTTGACTTAGCATCTGTTACATATACAAGTTCAGATCATGCTCCTGTTTTAGCTGTCTTTGAAGCAGTTTTCATTAATCTTGTTTTGAAATTTTGGAACTAACCATACATGGTGACACTGTCACATTCCGAAATTCATTTGTTCTGAAACAATATTATAATTCAGACTTAGATTTTGCCTTTTAACTGCCCACTGTTTATTCTATTTAAAATTCAGTATTTCCTAAAAAAACGGTGTTAAGCGTTGAATAAATGTCATGCAAAAATAAGCTGCCATCATTGTGTCTTGCTGACCAAATTGCATTACTGCCGCAAATCAATGGGTTCCCTCGCACTTTTGTATTGATTTAATCTGTGAAAATAACAGTCTGACACCTTCCACAGTCTCCTGTGTCATTCATAGATTCGATGAGGCAGCACAGATATAATAGTCCCATAGAATCTCTGACCTTCTCCGCACAGACCTGATTTTCACACAAGCTGGTGATTTCAATTCAGTGCCTGCTTGCCTCTACACTGTCAGACAGTTTTTGCTTTGTAGTACACTCTATACAGAGAGCTTGCTTTCCTTATGTGGTATCAGCCATGTACTATTGGTGGCATAGTGAGATAGGCCTTGTCGCTAGATGGTGTTAGAGTAGGTGGTGGAGAGCATTCTGCGCCGTCTTATAGCGGTGTAAACCTAAGATTTCACAGTGTTTTTATAAATTCTTTTGTGAACACCATGCCATCAAGTCGCAGTGGGTTATTCGAACAATTCACGTGGAAATTTCCATGGTCACAAAATGTTGAATAAATGAAGCAAATTGCATTTGTTCCCTGTCAACTAAAAGCACTTGCATGCCAAATTTAGAATTTGGTTCAAGCGGAAGACGCTTTTGTGCTCTCACAACCCTAAAGAGTTGTGTTTCGAATGTTCCCTATTGCCTGTTTGTGATAGAGAATGTTGGATTAGTGTTTTGAGTATTGCCATGAAATTTCAATAACACACACAATCTCCTCAAGCAATAAATGTGGCTACTGCTACTTCATTTCATAAATTACTGTCTGTATCATCTTTATCTTTAGTGGTAATGACTCACAAACCCTAAGATAAAACCCCCATCAATTTCGCCGAACAATAACCATTTTGCTGAAAACAAAAAAAAAATCCAAGTGGTTTATTTTTCGTCTTTCTCAGTTCTAGCTATTTTTGCTCTTGCAGTATCTTATAGAACTGCGCTTCAGTTCCCCATGTTTTGTTGTTAGGGGTCCTTCAAGGAACACTAAAGTCTATCCAAACCTCTTGATAGCTGATAAGCTTGACCCCCATCTTGACCAGCGTACTATAAATATCCCTGTGGTCAACTGCACTTGACCATGGTCAGTTCTGCTGGTGTTGGCCAGATGGTGTTTTGAAAGCACTTGAATGTTCCTATCAAGTAATGATATGTGAGGTTCATACTTTACTATGGGGAGTAGTTCGGCAGTTCTTTTTGTTCAATGATTCTGGCCCAGTCTTTAAAGACTTGGTCTGTCACCTTCCTGAGTTATGTCGCAATAAAGCCATTGTCAAAATAATTTTGCTGTTTGTTAAAGGTTAACTATGGTGCCTGAGATTATGCAATTTTGCCAGGTTTTTTGACACCAATACGTTGCAAACCCAGGGTTCACAGATTTTGCATTTTAGCTTCTAAATGCTTCCACAAGATGCAGTGTTCCTGTCCCTGGAGAAAAAATCTGTCACTAAAACTGGGGAGTTCAATAACATAGGTCTCAAACAGATTGAAAACATTTGTGAAAATTTTGTGTCACTTGAGAAAAAAATCTGTCTCTAGAACCGGGGAGTTTAATCACATAGGTCTCCAACAGATTGAAAACATTTGTGAATTTTTTTTTCATTCACACTTTCGATAACTGAGAGAATGCTTTTATTTTTCCAATTTAAAAACAAAGACTGCTTTGGTTGGCTCTTCTTACTCAGTTTTGAAAGTTGTATCGGGAGGATATGCACCGTGACAAGGTAAATCAGAGAGTGCGCAACATGCAAAAAGTTCAGTCAGCAACTTGTTCAGTGGTGAGAGCGAATCTGTTTGATGATTAAACTTACCCTCTGTAAATTACAGATAACTGTGACAAAGATGCTGGTGATATTGTATTGTTGGGAACGTCAATAAAACTACTTAGATTTTTGAGAAAAGGGATGTGTGCAGTTCAGTCAATTGGCACTACGTCCCCAGACAAGTATCACATGACATACTCTTCTGTTTTGTTTTCAAAAGTTCATTTTTGGGTGGTTGTTAAAATCTAACATGACACAGAACTAAATAAGCAGAAACAAAATTGATGTTTGCACAGATATATCGTTCAAGTAATGCACAATTTGTTGCATGACGTTTGGATTTTGCCCCTTACTGTTAAAGCTACAAGCTAAAAATGCTTTCGTGTTCCAAAAGTAAGTTCAGCCCATGAAATCCTGCTGGCACGCAATAGAACATTTTTACTACATATTTCGACAATTGACGTAACAGGATTGCAGTTGCCCTCGCATGTAGTGTGCTGAATAGGTAAAGAACTGTGAATCTCTTGCTGCTGTGCAAGTTCTTGCCGGTATAAACAAATGCCTTCTTCTGGGTTACTGGTCCTGGAGTCTAATCAGTAGACATAATTCCATTTCCAGATTTACTCTCTGTTTGTCTAACTGACACTAAACAGTCTTGCACTAGTTTAAGTTTTCAGGTGGCCTTCTCTGACATTTACAATGTTGAGCACTCCAAGAACTTCCCGCTCTTAACTTCATTAGCACACGGTCAGGAAGAAAGATGAGCTACGGTTTTCCCGCAGCGTTCTTTACGCGTCAGACAACTTTTAGTTAGCTCTTTGTAGTTGATTACGTCAACTGATAATTAGGATTTAATTACTATTTGCCTGAAATTAGCAGCAGTGATCTGTAATGTTTGGCATTGACAGCAAATTTTAAACTCATTCATGGCTACAGCTCTTTTGCTTTTGCCACAGTGGGTATCTATTTCTGCTATGTAGAAAAACTGCAAAAAGTACGTTACGGCTTTGACAGCCGCTCAACCATACATCCTACAAGGTAATTTGTGTCTCCAGAAATTGTGGATTTTTGAAACAGCATGTTAAGTACTTTATTGTGGTGATCTCTCGACTCTTTTGTTTTTTATTTTAGGAGTCATCACAAACTTGCTGGGAAGTGGGAAGTTTGAGTTGTCGCGCTTTCCGTACGAAAGTCTGCTATTCAGTACTTCGTGTTTCAATTGTTGCATCGCTTGAAAATCTGATGTCCAGTTGCAAATTTCTCTTAAAATACATTTTTGTGACTTATTGGAATAGCAAAGTTAGTGATAGAGAACAGAGAGCAATAGTCACTTCTCTAAGTCTCTGATTTTGAGACTAATTTGATGTCTTATTCTGAGGAGAAAACTGGGTCTTGAGATGCAAGATACAGTGAGTGTTATTCCTACGCCTCTTAATTTCTTCAGTTTTCATCACCATGCCTGGTGCTCAAGTTGAACATTAGTGGTAATCTACAGTCAATCTCTCTGTCTCCATTGGGATTCTCTTATCTATGTCTTATTGAAGTGCAGCTTGGTGTGTTACATATGGTGTATTAAACAGGTATGATAAGTATGAATAAACCTGAACTGACTGTGGGTTTAATCAATTAGAATTAATAAAATAAACTAAGAATGTTGAACAGGTAGTGATTCAGACATGGTTTTGTAATTTGTTGGTTTGAGGTGTATCGATTTCAACCACGATTTCTTTGATGGTTGGTATCAAGATAGATTGCTTGTAATCTATGTGATCATTTGCCGTGGTAATTGAGTTGGTGATAATTATTCTGCTGAGGTGATTAAGACATTCACACTAGCAAGTATGTTCCTTGAACATATGATTCTGAACATTTCTTCAGGGTTGCGTGTGAAAAACTGGGCAGAAGTGAGATTTAGGAGGCAGAAAGAGGGTTTCCTCACGATGTCCATATATAAGTCGTTATGAGATGTTAACTTCAGTCTTGGATTGCAGTTAAAATCATCAGTTAACTTTGCGTCAGATGGATTTAACTGCAGGGCGCCAATGCTTCCATCGGGTGTGAATGGTTTAAACTTTGTTGCATTGGAGTTAAAGGCAAGTGCTGCTGCTTTTAATCGTGCCATTCCATTTAATACCTGAACATTACGTGATATACATGATTCTTAATATTAATAAAAACTGTGGATATGGATCGTACCATTCACTGCACAGTCAGCCAATAACTCCCATGGTCTGAGCATCACATGGGCAGCGCAGCACTGAAAAAAGTTTGGGCTAAAGCCCCCTTAGCCCCCTGTGGTGCACCGCCTAAAGACCATGTGCGGCCTAGCACTGAAAAAAGTGGGGGGCTATAGCCCCCCAGCCCCCTATGGTGCGCAGCCCATGCATCAACCTACGGAAATTTGGTGTCTGTTACCTGTCACTGTGAATGGTTCAACTAACTTCAATGCAGGGCTTGACCTCAGCACTGTGTCAACTGCAAAATTCTCAGGGTCACCAAATGGCACTGAGGTTGCCAGCTGATGTTTTGAGGCAAAACCAGACTATCAGCACACGTTAACCGTTCTTGTGCTGACTAACAGATGGGCTTTTCCGATTTGTTTGTCAAACAATTCAGACGTCCATCCGTTTACTTCCTATAGTATTTTGAATGTGTGCTCGGATTTTGTGTGTGGCAACTTGCTAGGGACCTGTAGTTTTCACTATGTCGTCAAACTGCGCTCTGCAGTGATATGTTATACTGAGACCTAGTTCAACTTGAGTAGGGTGTATGCAGCGACTGGTAGTTGAAACGGTTGTTATATTTCTTGTGTCTCTTGATGCTAAATCCCATAATGAACTATATTACAAATTACACAGACCCTGGTATTATCTTATTACAGTCTCCTCTGAGCAAATTAATGCCATTGCTCCAGCTCCTTTTTGCATAACAACCTGCCAATGTCACTTCACATCAAATTTGTCATCCAATGTGTACTGTTGTTGAATCAATAGGCTGGCGCCAGGCCAGCACAGCTCTATGCCAGAAGTTCCTATCAGGGCATCAATTTGCTAGAGACAATTAAACACACAATCAATATTATTGAACACCCCCCAGCCACAACCCTAGAGTACTACTGAGTTATACACCTGTTCACAGCACAAAGTGACATAATATGTTAGTTGTAAAAACATTGATAATTACAACCAGAGTGTGAGAATGCTGGCTATCCTAATCGGATATCTTCCTGCCAGAGACTTGCTGTGTTTTTAATTAGTTGTTCAGCTTCAGTTTATTACTTGGAATGGAAAGGCATGTCCTAGCCTTTCATGAAGTTCAAAGTGTCTTGTACAGATAAGAAATTAGTTACGCCAACTTGCAAAAAGTCAGTAAAATTAAAATGAAGTGTATAACAGTTTTATGTAAAATCGATTCAATCAACAGCTACCATCAGACAGTTTTGACTTTATGTAAGAACAAAATGGAAAATAGTATCGATGGGCATCAAATTTGGAACTTGTGGATAGCACTATCAAACTAACTGTCCGCATAATAGGAACTGAGTGCTAGAACTATGCCGGCAGTTACTGAGACTCGCAGGTAGAGTTGTCATATAATGCAGCTTGATAGATAGGATTGTCAAATGTTACACAACTTGAGATAACTGTCCATGTAATAAGGCACTGTAACGAACAAATGCCAACTGAAACTGCATAAATAAAATTCAGGAATGTCAAAATCTAAAAAGGTTGTAGTGTGGTTGGTTAGACATTTCGTTAAGTGCCATCTGTATAAGCTGTTCCTGGCTTGTTTTAAATCATTAATTCTAACTTGGTGTATGTTTTTGTATTAAGTCGGTCAGCAGCAGAGACCTTTGGAATCCTGTCTCTGGGGATCAGGATGATAGAGCCGTTTTGTTTCGGACATTGTTAACTCCGTGAAACAAATATTAATGTTTCATGGTATAACATGTTCTAGATTTGTAATACAATATCCATGTTTTTTGCAAGCATTTTTAGTGTCGTAACACTGAAATGACCTGCACTAAACTCCATGTCTTGTAGATACCGTATTTACATTTTGTTCTTCTTTTGTGCATTGCAGACTGAATTGTCACAGAACTTGCAGTCCCTCTCTGAGAAGGCGCGTTCGGGCACTGAGTTCATCCAGAGGTTAAAGGTCATGGTGGATAGGATACAGGTATGGCCTATTTCCAGTAGTGTCTCATAATATTTCGGTTAATGTGTTTTAGTTATACCTGTCCTGGCTTGTGCCTTGCCAGCAGTTTCAAATGGCACAATTGCTGCTTGCAATGTCCAATCCAGGGAGTCTTGTTTGTAATGCTGTGTTCTGACACCCACAACGTCATCAACATTTCTTCCTTAAATTTGTTTCTTAAAAACCATCAAAAATCATGATCACTTGATTGGTTATTGGCTTTGCGTGTCATCTACACACAGATAGGGATGCACTTGTTAGAAAGGGACTTGTGATTTAGTATGATGAACAACTCAGGAACACTGATGGTTTTGCCACAAGTCTATCTGTGCAAGATGGTTTCTGCTTCTAAAATTACATGTAAACTTTAGTTGCTAAATGAACGTCACATTGATTTCCTTTGTCCCATTGCAGGAGAACACCATTGAATTTGAAGCGTGCGTGGTGGCGCAGTGCGACGCGCTCATCGACGCCGTCAAGGTGCGCAAACAGCAACTTCTGGAGCACATTGAGCAAGACAAAAAACACAGGATACAGGTATGGGTCCTTATGTAGATGAAAGAACAGTGTATGCCGAAGCAGTTTGACAAATTGATAAAATTCTGTTTGACTGTCACGACTGCTACACCACAGGTGTCGTGAGTAAGCCAACCTGGGTCCTTGTGTAAAAAGTCAAGTGACATCAGGCTCATTGGGCTTCTTGATGTTAACCCCAGTTTCCGAAGCCTGAGTAGACAAGTGTCTTTCAAGCTCTCCTGAGTTGGATGTTAGTCCATTGTAGGTTACTCTCCGAGAATACTTGCGTTTATTTAAACGAATCGACTGGAGCAGTGCATGGAGGCTTGTTTAACGTTTTGTAGGACCCCCGAAAAATGTCCACATTTGGCTCACTTTGGAACATCACATCTCGGAAATGGCTGATCGCATTCTTATGAAACTTTCAAGTACTATGGGGTTCATCCAGTATTCTCCAAAATGTGATTAGGATTTGGTTTTGAAATGTTCCATTTTTGCATGAGGGGTGTCAAAAACAGGACTTTAAAGATTTTTATGGAAAAATTTAAATGTTGCATAGACCAAAAAAGAATGGTAATTAAGAAGAATGTTTATGGGTGATAAAAGGTAATGATCAGAATCTGCAGGCTCTCCTCTTTCAGAAAATACCGAGTTATAATCTAAAGTATTCTAGACATTTGACTAAATATATAGACTTGTCAATTAAGTCCTGCATAACCTTATGGATGTGGGTAGGTGACAATGTAATTGGAGGCAAAAATGATTCTTTACATGTTGAGAAATAGGACATGAATGTGTGTGTGATGTGAAATACTCTGGTTACATTGGAGGCAAAAATGATTCTTTACATGTTGAGAAATAGGACAAGAATGTGTGTGGTGTGAAGTACTCTGGTTACATTGGAGGCAAAAATGATTCTTTACATGTTGAGAAATAGGACAAGAGTGCGTGTGATGTGAAGTACTCTGGTTACATTGGAGGCAAAAATGATTCTTTACATGTTGAGAAATAGGACAAGAATGTGTGTGTGATGTGAAATACTCTGGTTACATTGGAGGCAAAAATGATTCTTTACATGTTGAGAAATAGGACAAGAATGTGTGTGGTGTGAAGTACTCTGGTTACATTGGAGGCAAAAATGATTCTTTGCATGTTGAGAAATAGGACAAGAGTGCTTGTGGTGTGAAATACTCTGGTTACATTGGAGGCAAAAATGATTCTTTACATGGTGAGAAATAGGACAAGAGTGTGTGTGGTGTGAAATACTCTGGTTACATAATGGCAAGAGGTTACCACTTGAGCAGAAGTTGTTTGTGGAACATGTGCTTTTCATATTGGCAAGGCGGTGTCCCGTGGATTATTTTGACCTCATGCCATTGCATGATGTGGCCCGAACTCACACCGTACATCTTTCACCCCCACACCTGACGCTCACGCCTTCCCTCTACCCCCAACAGGTGCTGAAGGAACAGGTGTCGTCCAATACTGCCCGCCTACAGAAGACAACGGGTTTGCTGCAGTTCAGCATAGAGATTCTGAAGGAGAGTGACCCGATGGCCTTCATGCAGGTACGGTACTGATGGTTAGTACTGTACTTAAAGGGAGGCAGTTTGAGACGTTATAGGCAAAGTCGTATAGTTTTTGACCTCTTGGCGCACACACATCAACGTTGAATTGATAAATTTGGTATTACATTTTGTAGTGTACCCCCATTAGCTGACTGATTTGTGACTGGGCATAAAAAGTGTGAACTGGACATAAAATTGTTTGATCCATACAACTCCTACTTGGGCCTTTGGGGCATGTGAATTGATGTGAAAAACATTAATAGCTGTTGACAGGGAAATTGAGCTTTAAACGCCCTTCGCAATTAACAGTGAATAGTCAAATTGTTAGAGCTTCATATTGTCAACTGAGGTAATTTACTACCCACCATTTAATACAGGGAAGACTTAGGGCTGCACCCAGTATAGTCTATCGCTTTGTAAGCATTAGAAGTTTGGTTGGCGGAATAATGACAACTGTTGATCATCTAATCAGTGTTGAGAGTTGTTGAGTGGACTCGTACAATATGCCTTTCAGTTTGAATGGTGAACTGAAAAAGCGAATTTTGGTTCTATCAAACTTGTGGATGTAGCACATTTAATGATTGATTTAGAAATGTGTGTCTGGTATACGCTGCTTAGTAAAATCATTTGTGTTTGTCAGAGGATCATCTGCTAAGTTGGAAAAATACAAAAATGCTATTTTAAAGTGCCATGGCTTGAGAAACCATCCCAAGTGAACATCGTTTATTGAACACGGTAGATTGCCCGACTGTATTGGTGGACATCAAAACATCTATTGTTCTCTTCCCCCATATGTTTGTTTCGCTCCACATGTCACACAATGGCCGCCCTTGTAACATTGTTCTTTTGTGTGTAACTGTCTGATAGTTGCACCAAGTAGAAATGTGGCAGATGCCTTTCACACAGTCCACCTACACAATACTGGCTCAGTAGGATTAACTGTTTTGATATGATCATTTCGGTTTTTTTCCCATACCACCTGTTAATTATATTGGTTTATGGTGATATTGTAAGGGAAGCGAATATTTCTTCTGTCAAGGGTGATTGGTTAATGATAATAAATGTTGTACTCTGGTATTTTTCAACGGCCAAATATCTTGCACAGTATTTTTCAGTGGCCAAATATCTTACACAGTATTTTTCAGTGGCCAAATATCTTACAAATTATTTTCCATTGGCCAAATGTCTTAAATTAGTACTAAACTTCATGATACACAATTCGTGATCGTGTTGCATGTCGTATATTTAAAGTTTTAAGTAATATTGAAATGGACACTTTATTTTGCTGCTAGAGCATTTCTGTCAACAGTTAATATTTACCCGAGTTGGGCTTATGGTAGCCATTTACCTAATAACCAAACAATTTTTGTTGGGTAAGAAAACACTATGAGTATATTCTACCCATTTACTGACGTATCACAATCCAGGGTTGCGTGCCATTCTGTACCCTGTAAAATAGAAATTTTAAAGTGGCGAAATCCCGCCTTCAGTACAAAAGGCAAACTTTTAATTTAGACCATATACTACTATGAAAGTTGTCTCAACTTGTTCATTACTCAGTTGAACGGTGATTTCTGTGTTGTTTTCAAAGAACGGACAGATCGCAATTCCGTGAGACCCTGCTCGGCGCATAAAATGACACACCATGACGAGCCAACTTGAAGAGCCTTGTCTCATGCACTAATGAATTTTCAGGGTTTTTTTTGAAGCGCCGAATTCGCCTGCCAATTTGACTAAATCAAAAGTTGGTTATTGTGATGAAAGGCTGGTTATAGCCACTTAAAATATTTGCAAAAATCTACCGTGGGAAAGTATTCAGTGTATTCACTTGCCACTTTGCTTAGCTCGGTCATTTGAACGAAAACTTTTCATGCCCTTTTGCAGGTGGCAGGCGCGATGATCAACCGAGTGTCCAACGCCGACCTGACATTCAACAAGGATCTGGAACTTGTACCCAAAGTGTCGCCGAACTTTGAACTCACCTTAGACAACCGTTCAGTGCTGCATGCCATAGAGACGCTCAACTTTTTCCAAATGAAAGGTTGGTATGCTAATTGGGTAGTACCCGAGACGACGTGATTTTCCTTGATATACTGTGAACATGAATCGGTAGTTGTTTCGGTGTCTTTGGTATCTCACTGTTTACGGTCGGACGATTGCGGTAAAATTTCCTCAGTTCGGGACATAAACTGCTAAAAAAGAAATGCTGTTTTGTAAAAGCTTAACTATACAAACGATGCTCCAAACAAAGTAAAAGGTCCTGAAAGTCGCTGACAATTTTCATAAAATAAACTTTCATTGTCTACCATATTATGTCCCAAACTAGAGAACTTTTTACCAAAATTGTTAGTGCTGTAAAGTGTAGTGTAATAGAGTGTTACAGCAGGCTAGGTATTTGCCTGCTTTGACAAGGTTCAGTGATTATAAGTTGTTAGGGTCTGGTGACCAGGAATTGCCCCATGTCACAGTATTTTTTCCTCGTCTATAAATTGCACTTATATAACAAGTCACTCGTGCCAGATTTGTCAAATATTAAAATCACTATGAACTGCATTTTGGTGTCAAAAACAAATTGCACTAATACAAGTTGGTTGTATCATTTGTGCAAAAATTTGAAACCGCTTCAAAACCATGTTCTGGTGTTAAAAACAACTTTCCGTTTCTATTAGACGTACTTGCTGTTCCAAAGCAACACCACTGCATTATTCTATGGTCTGACTGAAATCTGTTGTTAGAATTGTTGGGAATTCCCATGATAATTAACCTGCCAGTAGCAGCGTTAGGAACGAGACAAGACCAATTTTATGATGGTATGTGTCGTAAATGAGAAGTTGGTTGTTTTTGCCAGAAATCATGGTTTGTCACACCTTCATGTATGAACGTTTGATTGTTTTAAAAAGATTGGGACAAATACTGTGACATGTGCCCGTTTTATAGGAAGCAATTTAAATAACTGGTACACTGACTGACCTAGAAATTTCTGTGCGTGTCGTAGTCGTGTTTGGGGCACCGAAGCAGAGAATTAGTTTCTGGAAATTGTCTGTTAGCACGATTTTATCGTAGAACTGCTTCGCACAGCCAGAGTGAATAGCGTTAGAGTAGGGAGCGATTGAATGGTCAACTGAACAGTAGTTACATCACTGTATCAGGAACTGTCACTGCTTGCACAGCTGAGGGTTTACGTACACTATGTTTGGGAAATATGGGTTTGTGTAGATTCTGTAGACAGACAATCATTCATGCAGGCTGGTGTTTGGTGGCTTTCACTGTTCTGTGTCTTGAGTGTGTATCCAGATTCTTCATGCTTTCAATGTACATGCGTTGATAGTCCACAGCATAACATCTTTCACCATGGCTTTACCTATATTAATAATGCCCTCCACTCGGTTTTGAGAATAGAGAAACCTGCCCTCTGTCACGCCTTTCAACAACTAGTTGTATTTTCACATTTTTCAGTTTTCACGTTGCCTTAGACTACGGTCACTGTAGCAGTTTTTGTGGCTAATTCGGAATCTTTTCAAAAATGTTATCTAAAGCTAACTATTGTACCACGGTTTTTCTGGTTACATAGGTCTCCTTTTAGTAAACACTTAATTGATCATCATTTCTTATTTAATTCACTTGCTGATCAAACAAAAATAACAACCCATGTTAAACCTTGTTTTGACAATTTCCACCATTCCTCGTTCTGTCATCTGCTAATGCATCATTGGCATCAATCTTCCGAGGCAGGAACTGACTAAAACCTCATACTTCCTGTCATAGATTGGACACTATGGTCCTTAGTAGGTGATCTTTCCCATGGTTGCCATATAATTCGCTAAAAGCGTAGGTCATGCTTGCCCGTTAAGCAGACTTTTAGAGGAGTTTTCAAATTTTTCTCCAAACTTTTGAGGGTTGTCTAGGTTTGCGGTGCATTATTTTGTTTCAGAGAACTGGACGGGAAAGTTGTTTTTAGTGTCTGTTAAAACAGGGTTTGATATATCCTTTTAGGGGATATAGTAATTTATCCACAAGTCGGTGTATTTCACTAAATATCTACAAAAGTATAAATTTTATTTAAACATGTATTTTTTCTGTAAGTAGAAATCCTGTATAGAATTTGATTTTTGACCTGGTACCAATCTGCCGTTTATTGGGTCACGTGTCCATGTCTTTTCAGTAAAATTGAGTCAAAAATGAAGGTACATTATTAGCAAAGCAACGGTATAAATGACGCCTGATATAAATTTCAAGATAAAATGTAAAAAACTGTTTCCGTTTTCTAAATTATTTCATTTCATTTTCTTTTTAGAACACTTGATATTTTTTTCATGAAAATAACGAGACCTAATTTTGATAGCCTCCCATGCAAACGTTAACATTTTAAAAATAATTCCTAATAGTCTGAAAGTTTCACATGACTCCAGTCGGCCATTTCTGATATACGGTACTTCAAAGTTAACCAAATTTGGATGTCCAAGTGTTTTTAAATCCTTTACAATCACCTTCCCGTTAGAACGAAGTCTCTGTTTTATCACATTTTCGTCACCTTACTTATTTTAACCACTTTCCTTGTTTCCAAAGCCGATTGCAATGGTGAGTATCCAAAGAAGTCGCGTGAGGCCACAGAGGGTATGTCCTGAGCAATAACCCATGTTTCTCTGTTGACTACAACCCGCCGTGAGCCCCCCTGTATTGTGCCTTTGTTTCCATTAACTGTTGATGGAGTTCTTTTGCATGTTTGATTTACTTTGCAAGTAAATTGTAACTACAAAGAAACTACTATATCACTGCCTTCCTGGCGTTAATGTTTTTTACAACAAACCATCAAAATTAAAAAATATTACCTTGGCCTGTCAACTGATTTTTCCGATTCTCAGCTTATCAAAAGGGTTTCTAAGAAATTCTTATTAATTTTGCTTTCCATTATTAATCATTAATGTGATTTCAGTCAGCAAACCATTTGTTATGTTTAATTGTAACCACCAAATTTGAAAGTTACTGGATTCGATTCTTCAACTACTCCATATCAAAATATTTAACCATTTTTTCTCACACTTTGTTAACAACTCTGAATTCTGTTGTAGTTAGTGGTCTCTACATTCCTAATGTTGTATGTCTTGGTCAAGTGTCCAAAATTTGGTCGTCTGTAAACATGAAAAGCATTAACACAATGTAGTGTGTGTAGATGTCGCCAAGCATGGTTGGCCTGCATGAATTTTTATTGAATGTTGGTGATTTGTGTGGACTATTTTGTACTGTCTTGTTTGTTAATATTCATGTTCTATTTGTCCATTTCACTGTGTGTGTATTAAGTATATTATACCTATAAGCCAGCTGACGAGTTATAAAAAATTGTGAGAATTGAGTGTTCTATTTGTGATGTAACTAGCATGTTCATCTAAACTTCACTTGCATCAGCAAGCATTGGCTACAAGTATTGGCTGAGGCAATGGAAAATAACAAGCTTTTCAGCGTTTTCAGCGTTTAAGAAAGAAAATAAAGCCTTTATCATCCACTCCATCTGTCGAGTTTTTCACGTATTCATCCAATCGCATTTCGGTAGCAGCCATTTTGCTAGTCTGCTGATTGTCAAACCCTAGCATGATAATACATAAAATGACCAAATGTGTAAAAAAATGAGCCTCTGGCACGTGTGAACCAAACATAAAGTACTATTTTATGTAGTTGTCTGTTAACACTTGTTCCATTCCTTCTTTCAGCACCTGGTGCCCCTATGATTATACCAGAGGAATGTAGTGCCGAAAACAACTGTGTGACTATTGCTTGGCAACCGTATCCAGGAAGTGTCGTCGACGGATACATTCTGGAACTGGATGATGGTAGCAACGGTGAATTCAGGGTAAGTTAAGACTCTCTGATAATTTAATTCAAACGATTCTGTGAAGGACCACTTACACTTTAGTGCCTGTGTTTACCTTGCACCGCTGAGTTTTCTGTTTATGAATGCAGAAACTATTGTAGCAATGTGGAATGTATCACTCAGTGGACAATGTCAGCACAATTTTTAATGCCGCTGGTTTTCATAGTGACCAAGTTTATAGGGATTTTATCAAAGTGTAAACCAGGCTAGTTCCCCGTATACCTGAATAAGGCAGCCTGGATTTAATGGGCATGTTTAAAATACGCACTACAGTAATAATAGGAATGGAAAGGTGATGGGCAGTTTTAACACTTATTGCTTTTCTCAGGATGTGTACTGTGGCCGTGAGACCATCTGCAGCGTTGACGGCCTGCACTTTGACAGTATCTACAATGCGCGGGTGAAGGCGTACAACCACAAGGGAGAGAGTGTCTACAGCGAGTGTGTGGCTCTACAGACTGCTGAAGGTAGGCACCTGGAGGAGTGTGTGGAAGGGGGGTGGCAAGGGAATGATAGTATGTACAGTGAGTGAGTGAAGGCGTACATCTACAAAGGGGAGTGGAGGCAGGCAGGGGAGGTGGAGGTGGGGGGGGACTGACGGTGTCTACAATGTGTGAGTGAATCGTACATCTACAGGGAAGATGTCGAGGAAAGGAAGTAGCGTTAACTGGAGGCGATTATACATAGATTTATATTGTGGAATGTTTTTAACGCCTAATAATATCAGTACCCATTTGTAACCATATTTTTCCCTAGCACAAGAATATCTCAAAAAAGCAGACCACGCTTTCATTTTCTTTATTAGTTACGTGTTTGTATTTAGTATTTGTGTATATGAGCCAAAGGCCTAATTACTGAATAAATTGATATGGTGCGGTAGATATTAAATCGATCAAAAGTGATACATAGACATTGTAATCTATTTAAATAGTATATTAATTGCTTCTGATATGACAATCCATCAAAAGTGCAATGAAGCTTGATTAATGTATACAGTGCCATAGTACTAATTGATAATTCTTATTTGTTTCCAGTTGCCTGGTTCACCCTAGATCCAGCCACGGCTCATCCAGACATAATATTTTCCAACGAGAACATGACAGTCTCATGCAGTAACTATGACGACCATGTGGTGCTCGGCAACATCGGCTTCTCCAAGGGTGTGCACTACTGGGAGATTGTGGTCGATCGCTACGACAACACACCCGATCCCGCATTTGGCATTGCCCGCTTCGACTGTCTAAAGGACGCTATGTTAGGTATGCACCTAATGCCGAATCATTATTGGATGTTACGTTCTAACATTTGTTTTACTAAGTTGAAGGATTCAAAAGTTGTATCACATTTGCTCTGTGTTGAATGAACTTTCTGTCGAGTTTATGTAGGACCCTACAAAAATGAGCAAATATGATTTTGGAACATCATATCTGAGAAATGGCTGATCAGATTCATGGGAAACTTGCAGATATTGTGCTTTATGTACTGTTCTCAAAATTCTGTTAGGAATTCTTTTTAAAATGTTTCACTTTTGCATGACGAGCTCTCGAATATTAAGACATTCACGGTTTTATGAAAAGATGAAAAGTTGCATAAAACAAAAAGAAAACAATAACTTATAAAACTGTGTTTGAGATTTCATCTTGAACATTTTTATCAAACAAAATTTGGTCGTGTTATTGATGCCATTGTTTTGGTATGAATGTACCTTTCTTTTTTGCTTATTTAACACGTGACCCAATCACTAGAACATTGGTGTAGAGACGAAAACAGATTTTACAGAATATCTACAGTCCAGTAAGAGCTATTGTCATAACATACAGAGAGGTATATTAATTGGAGAGCGTGTCGTAGACTGGGCAGATCAAAAACTTTATCAAGGTAAAGCAATCTTTATTCCATGATCTACATTTACAGGTAAGGATGACAAAGCTTGGAGTATGTATGTGGACAATAAGCGAAGCTGGTTCATGAATTCTGGGGAGCACTCTGAGCGTACGGATGGTGGGGTCACCCGAGGCAGTGTGGTGGGGGTCAAACTGGACCTTGACCGTCACACACTGGCCTACTTCATCAACGACGAGCCTCACGGACCAGTAGCCTTTTCTAATCTACACGGTGTCTTCTTCCCCGCAATCAGTCTCAATAGGAACTGTCAGTTAACTCTGCGCACAGGCCTTGATGTACCGCCAGAGAGCGACTCAGAAGATGACTGAAGGGGGCAATGCTGCTGGCGTTAGTGAAATTAGCTGCCGAAACTGGGATGCTTATCTTGATGCAAGTAATTCCCGACAATGCAAGATCACTCAAGTCTTTGTGAGATTTCATATCGTATTGAAAATGAAGCAGGTGATCACACTTTTTGCACGTGATTCTCTGCGCAATGCTTCCCTGGCATTTTTGAAGTCTGTTGTGGTGTAAAAATGGTGGAAACGTGCTGGATTTGAGAAGACGACGGAAGGTGATTCAGAGTGGGAGGGTATGTGACTGAGATGGTATAAAAGTTTGTGATTTGTTGTGGGAATAGTTGGGAGCGTAAGCTGGTAAGAGAAAAGATTATTTATTTTGATAGATCTCATGTGGTCTTATATGCATTTAGTTGTGCATAGTCATTAGCTTTCATGTTATTGTCAGTGTTTTTGTTATTGATTTATGCTAGAAATGTGTGAGAGTACAACCAGTATGTTATTGCAGAAAATCTCTACAAGTGGTTACACTTGATACGACATATTTTTTTCGTCTTCTAGTGAGTACTAGTCTATTTAACGCGTTTCCACTACCCTATATTTGTGTATTGAGGCATGTGCGTTTGTATCCAGAGTAATTCATTTTAAAAAAGATCATTTTTCATTTGCTCAAGTGTTTTGGACATAGGCACATGTTTCTAAACTTCTGTTGTAGGTTTCAGGCACGTCCGAAACTGAATGTCTTTGTCCATTTTAGCATATTTTCAATTAATTCCTCAATATTTACCGTTTTGCAATGGACAAATGAACCCTCTGCGACATGTTATTCTTCTTGGGTTTTGTTGTATTCTCATAAAGACACTTACTCTTAAATTCAAACATTGATGTGGATTACTGGTGCATTGGCCTAAATACACGCATGCTCAGGCAAGTGGAAATACATGGACCTGAAGCCTTTATTTCACGGCCTTCATAAATTTAATTATTTTACAGTCATCAAGGTGCTTTCGTACTAGGTGTTTTTGTTGATAAACTTTGTAAATACGTTTAAGAATGCATAGAGCTATTGTAGTGTAATCAGGCTCAAGTAGTTTGCTTGGCTATTTGACAGCATGTTTAACACTGTGGCAAAACTCGGTGTCAACTTCCCACGGAGAATTAGTCTTCATGTTTGCTACTATTTCCTCGAGTCTTGTCGAGTTTTCACTCTAGTGTCTTTCTCTGTTGAACTGCTTTGTTTCCAGATGAAAGTGTAATCAAAACTGTGTTATTGCTCTTGCTGTCAAAACTGCAGTCTTGTGTATAGCTTGGGCCTTATGAGTTAAGAAGCTAGGATGAGGTGGTATTGCTAGAAAATTGATTATGCCACTGTAGTGTTCTATCATGTATTGTCACAAATAAAGTTGAAATACTAGTGCAGCATACTTGTTTGTTTTCAATTTTAAGTTTTGTTGAAATCAGCAACTTCGGTAACTGTATATATTTATCAACAAGTAATTACAAAGTACAATCCAAGACAAAATATTCCAGACTTTCTAAGATTAAAATAGTTTCATCTTTGCATTCACAAATAAATAAAATTTTCATAATGTTTATGAGTGAACACTCACAGATGACGGAAAACTATCTACATTCATACTGACAAAATTCTCATTTTATTAAAGATTCACCCAAAAATGGAACCTGCATAACAGGTTTAGAATGAAAGCGCTCTTCGGAGCAACACTCGATTCACGAGACACATGCTGTGTGTAAATTCTATGTTGAACGGATATGAAATGTTACCTGTAGCATGCGAACAAAGCAATTGACAAAAAATGACGAAGAACTCCACAGTCTATAACAAACCAACAGACAGAAATTTCATTTCACCAAGTAACAAGAAAATGAACCAAACAGTACGAGATGCCTTGAAGACAGCAGTTGCCAGTTTTAATCAGCTGCCACTAACTACTTCAAGTCCACCAAAGTTAAGACATGGTACCAGCCCATTCCTATTCAAGTTATGGTGAAGATTGCACTTTGGATGACTTTATTTACAAACCATTCTTGCCACATTCATACGCACTGCTCAAATGGTATCACCCATATTACAATATCATCTTTGCATATTATGTCCCGTGGATTACCTGCAAATCAGGATCACTTCCAATGTTTTCGAAACTTAATTCAACAACGTGACTTTATAACAACCCTAACAGACCGTTTGCAATTATAATCATATTTATGTGTGTACAGAATGTATGGTTTATAGAGAGGGGCACTTGTTGCTAACATATGGTTTTGACATAAAACGAAATGGCAAAGACAAACTTTGAATATCAATTCAACACTTTTTCAGGTTGCTAATTATCACACAATGTGTATTAAATTGTTGATAAACAGAGACATGCTAACACAGTAACTTTATTCAGTGATTGCCAAGTTGGAGTGAAAGATGAAATTGTGGATGCAGCCACTGTTTATGAAACACGCCCCACAGACGTAACTAGAACTTTTCAACAAGTATTACTAAAGTTAACACTAATAAGAATTACTACAAATCCTTTGAGCGTATGAGAAACATAAACAGATAACTGAGACTGAATTATGTGGCATTTTTTAACAATTGATATTTGACGTATTTTGTTGGTTAGGCGAACAAAGCAGAACTGGTTCTGGTCTTTTTTGAAAATCAAGTACCTGGTGCTGTATTTTTTTACTTTCTCACTTTTTCAAAAAAGAAAAATTCACGCGAGACGAGCAAAACTTATGCAGGATTTTTACTCATCGCTAAGCAAATCATCAAGGTGCTTCAAACCTTGCTTTCCCTCGTTTACAGATCTTAATGCAGTTTTTCAAAAAAAAAATCGTGGCTGAAATCAATGCGAGCGGATGACTTTTTTCACTCACTGAGCGCTGGTCTCAAAAATAAGTCAGAGTAAAGACCAGAACCAAGTTTTCTTGGCCTTACCTCAGACTTTCTTGTACAAACGACGGTATTAGCCTCTACCGAAGCTATGCCTTTGAAAACTTTTGTACCTGTGATGTACCTAGTCTCCACCGCCCACTCCACCACACTGCCAGTGACATTTAATTCAATTTCTGGAGAACAGGGAGTCAAGAATAAAGTAGAATTGTTCTACCAACAGCGCTGGTGTTCAATAACACATTTGTAGTCTTCTCCGTGCCTGATCGTTCTCTAGGAATGCCATTGTCTTGTTCAGTGAGTTGTTGGGTGTGGGGTTGGAGTGGGGTGGGGCTTTTTGTGAGCAAAAAATCTGAAGTAAACAATGAGTCCAATAACAGCGAGTTCAACCAGAATAATCACTGCCAGAATCAACTTGTTTGTCATCATCCTGAAATAAAAAGGAGACTTGATGCAGACTAGGAAAAATGTAATTAAAAGTCCAATTATATTATGCACCTGTAGTTTTTCGGGAATGAGTGGCTTAATTTGTGATAAAAATGGAATTGAGTTTTAAGTAACACTGATGCTGGATAAGTCTTATCCTCTGAAAATTTCTAAAATTCAAGTAAATGATCTGAAGGAATTCGATTTAGTTTAAGAGAGCACAGTTCGTGGATTATCCACCAGGCGTTACACTGTTTTTTGTTCAACAGAGATGTTTAACCACATAACATACCTCCTTGCCATGGTGTTTAAAATACGTCTACTTTTTGACAGGTTAGCGTCTGTATCACTGAGCTGAAACAGAACAAATAGCGAAAGTCTGAACAAACTATCAACGATTTCCAAAAGAGTCCCCTGGGGTTTCTTTTGGAAACCTCCATTTTAAAGAAGTGACTTTATCTCTGGGGCGTCTTTTGCAAAATTGTACGACTGCCCACTGCCCCATCATTCAGTCATGAGTTTTTAAGTTATGCTTGCAGAGCAAAGTTTCATTTTCTCAGCAGCTTAGCTATTACAACATGTCCGACGACCCTTCTGTTGACTAGTGATCCACTAGAAATATTCTTATAAGAGTTATTAATATTGTAATTAATATTATAAGTTGAGAAAATATTGGTATTTTGAACACTTTTTTCAAATGTACTTAAATTTAAAATGATTCCAAAAAGACCCCATGCGAGTTTTTTCGAACCTTGTTTCCAGAAGAGCACAACAGAGTATTTGTCTTTGGGCTCTTTCAAGTATGCGCTGTTCTCATCACATATCTATCCAAAACAGGCAATCATGAGTCGCATGACATGATTTACAAGATCGATTGCTAGCGTAGATTTTTGTGTACGTGTGTCAACTAGGCTATGTTTGTGAGCAGTGTACATCAGACGGCAAAATGGAATTTTGATACTTTGGCATCTATCTGCAATTAACAAAAATTTACCAAAAGTTTACCAGACACATTACTTATCAAATGGCACAATAACTTCATTATTAGAAATTCAACATTTCGCTTGCTGCAAAACTGAAAGGTTGAGTGTTATACAGGCTGCATTTGATTCACTCTCCCGGGTTAGCCGGGTCAACCCTACTGAACATTTGATTGGTTCACAGCAATGACTTCCACCTTGCAAACCAATCGGATGTCTTAGTCGCTTGACCTTGCTAATCTGGCAGAGTGAACCAAGATCAGCCATTGTATCACACTTGCTTACTCTGTCCTTTGTTCGCAGTAGTGACTCCCTCTGTGTCTGAAGTTCGTCTATTGTGTCTACGGCAATCTGGTCGGTCTCAGCAGCGATCTGATGTGACCTCGCCACACTGTCCGATGCCCGTTCCAGAGCCCGCGTGCCCTGAATTAGCTTAGCCCTTTGTGAGTTTTCCATTCTCTGCAAGAAAAAGGTTTGAAAAGAAAACTGAAGAATTTAAATATAATATGACATAAATCATCCTGTTTTAAATGTAGTGTAGAATGAGTGATATTGGTACATGAGTGAAAGTGGTATAAATTTTAATTGCGTGTTGAGGGAAATAATGTCTTATTTATTTTATGAGATTCAATTCTTTTTTTTGACAACACTTCATTTTCTCATAGGGTATTTAAAAAGGTCAATCCTTGGAAAGTACACACTTATGAAGAATGGAATGCAAGTATTGAGTTTAACCCATTCTGACTGGAGTAAATGCATTCCTGATACAAATAAACGAGACAAATAATAGGTAATTTTAAAAGCAAAGAACTCCATTTTGCAATACAGTAAAACAAGCAAGAAACAACAAATGGTTACATTTCCTAAAATTCAAATAGTAACAACATCTGACATTGTCATTTTCCATTTTTTTGAAACTTTATTGTATTGCTTAAAGTGTACAATTTTTTCCATGTATTGTTTTGATAACAACAGTATATCACCACAGACTATAGTACATGGATCACATACATAGTAAATTCCCAATTACACAAAAGTCGCCACCAACACTATTTCTGGCAAGTAAGTCATCTGCTCACAAAATGGAAAGTGGCGCCTCCTCTGGGTATTCCATAAAAAATATCGGAATTGCAAATCTGTTGTCTATGATCTATGATAACACAGACTGTTATTAAATTAAATAAAATTTTCTTCCATTAATTCATTTTTTGTTTTCAAAATTTACAAAAATCCAAAAATCCAAATTTCGTTATTCCATCACATTTTGTTCCAGATTGAAGAATAATATCCATGTACTTTAATATATATAGAGAAGGAACACATTCTATCTTACAATTCTCAAGAGCATTGACATGTAGGGTTCACCATTACCTCTATTTCATCTTGCTGTCTTCCCAGTAACTCATCTCTCCCACCAAAACTGCTGTTGGCCCTTTTCTGAAACCAGGTAATACACATAATTAATAATTACGAAAATGACTTATCAGCTAATTTGCAATCCTTCACTGATAAAAAATGATTCCTGCTGTTGGGAAGATCAGTTGTGTGAAAAAGCACCTGAGCTGCAGGCTCAAAACGTTATGCTTACCTAACTTATAGTCTTCTTGTAAGCAACTTCTCTCGTTTTTGCAACCCACTAATCGCCAGGAAGTGATATCTTACAGACCCCCTACACTAAGAACTGCAACCAACTAAACCATGTCACTAAAGTACAGTAAAATCTCAAAACTTAAGGAAATAATAAGACAGAGAATTGAGTTTTTATTTCATCACTTTTTCTTTAAAGTTGTACTTAAGTAACCCCTTATCAAGGTTCTGTACCACAGCTTCCTCGAGACAATATTTTGAACAACTTTGGACATTCAAAACAACATTGCAACCCCTTGAAAATTGAAAAAGCCCAGTTTTGGCAATTAACGTGCAGAATTAGGGAGATTTTATCACACCGCTGGTTTTCAGTTTTTTACTTTACCTACCATGTCACGCACTAAGTTGTCCAAGTCTTGCCTAAATCGCCTCACTTTGTTGATCATGTCATTACGGTAACTTGGGGGTGCCTTCCTGGCCTCTATGTCCATGTCTTGAAGCTGGGCAACAAAATATCATCAAAACTTTAAACGATTTCGTACAAACATCGATAAAAGTGTTTTATATTGTCTCATTATAATCACTGTTCTCTGGTCTTCCTGTAGAACTGTCTACAACAAGTAGCTCTAAAGAATTCAGTATCACTCAATTTCAAGAATTTAAATTTAATTTATGACTACAAGTATAATACTTGAGAGCATGACTTTTGACACGTAGACTAGCCAGGAAGAGAACGCTATTATTAACCACTCACCGAACACGCGTTTAAGCTTAGATCAGTTCATTATAATCTCAGAAACAATATCTAACTAGCTGTGACTAACTATAGCAATAAAGGCCCTTTCATACTAACTTAACTCCGGTATGAGCGGAGCATCGACATAAACTGTGAAGTTACTTGAATCGTTCATATCAGCTTCTGTAGTTAGGTGACGTCATCGAAGTAAACAGTAGGTGACGCTTTTGTCATCCAAGTAATCGCACGATATCGCTGATGTATGCTAAGATATTTTTAATGTGACAATTTGAGAACATTTACATTATGCTAATTGACATAAAACTTATTTCTAATTCATCTGGTGATTATTCGTGCAAAATATAACCAACTACTAGCTCTTAAAATGTTGACGACAGAATTGGCCCCTGGCGATAACTTCAATAAGACCGAAGTTGACCATTCATACTGCATTGCAGCATTGACGTTTCGCTGTTAAATTCACTTGTTTACTGCCAAGTTAACTAATGCCGTTAAATTCAATCCAGGACCAAAGTTAACCATTCATACTCAACACAACCCCCCAAAACATCATTAGTATGAAAAGGCTAGAAGAAGTATGAACAGGGCTGTTTATCTAATTATGGTGAAGCACTGTGGAACTCGTTCCCATCTACTTTTGAGACTGTGACCTACTTTTTAAGATTGTGACGACATCAATTTATCTTTAAAAAGTTACTAGAATCATGGTCACATGTAATTTGTAAAAGTTGAATTTTGTTTGTAGACCAATTCACCCTATATAATATTAGGTTGTATCAGTACATTGGTAATCCAGCATTTTTGGGTCTAAATTAGATGTTTAAGTCAAACATACTGCGCTTAAATAATCTAAATTATTTAACTCAGTTTGATGCTTTCTAACGCATCCTACTTCAAAACTGTCAATCATAATCCTTCAAATGGTATGGTTAGTGCTAGAGATGTCATTTGTTTCAAGTGTTAAGGTTAGGGTCGGGTTCTTGATGTTCAAGATTAAAATGTTTAATAACGCTCTTATATTTGAGGTAAAAAACTGCAAGCGCTGTAGTCATTGGCTTGAGATGGTTTTGGTTATTACTTACTTTCTGGTATCCCTAATCAAATTTCAAAATAAATTAAATTGTTTTGATTTGAATAAGAAGACAAGCGACGGAACTATTGGATGTTTTGACACACATATAGAATTACTGTTATCGATTCTTGTCGTATTTATGTTCTGACTAATCTTTAAAGAAGACAACTAAGAAATCCTCGGACATTTGACGGACAATTAAAAGTTGGACACTACGTTGCCACACACGCTGCGAGCAAAATATTGCAAAATTGCAGCTTCTGTGTTTAGATATAGTTGCTGCTGGAACACGATATTGTTTGCAATAAAATTAGCTATGAAATCTAATTTGATGAATGCACTGCGTTCTTTCGTTGATGAGTCAATCAGTCAAGTGTTGATGACCAAAGCCCGTGTAATATCTCACTGCAGTGTGAAGAATTTCTTTGCTCTCTTGGCATGAAACATGCAAGTGCTGTTAGGGTTTAAACACAAATGAAAATGTGAAACAGTAGAGGGTTGTCAGTTTACTTGGATGTTTTCAATGTGGAGAATGGTTTTAGGTTCATAAGTCTTTCACAGCCGTTACATTGTGCAATCATCCACTTTGGGGCCACTTAGGAGTCTAAATTACATCTTCTATTCACAAGGTCAAATAAGGCTATAAAAAACAAGGTGTTACCAGACACTGAATGCAACTTAATGGAATGCAAATACTAGTACCCTGATGACACTTATTTCTCAGATTTTGCTTCACGTAAGATTTTAGGAAACATAAGACTTTTAGATACACTTTCTGTAAAATTCAGGATTACCAATATTTAATTATTCCAGTATTCTCTCATAATGTACTTGCTGTTTTTATTACATCAACTCTAACTCTAAACTAAAGTCTAAGTACACTAATCGGTGTAAAAATACTTACTATCTGTCGCGCATCTTCAAGATCACCCTCAATTCCTCGTAATACTGTTTTTTTCTCTTCTGTAAATAAATTAATCATAAAAACATTTAAAAACTTCTAAAGAAACGTAAGAAGAATCCAAGTGATTTTGTTATTTTGAGTCTGCCAAAAATGGTCACTCCATAGACCGTGTCACATGACTTCGGAGTTCGTGGTCCAAACTCGGCACTTACCTCCATAGCTTCTCGGTAATCGATCTGTAATTTTCCTTTTTGTGGAAATGTATATGTTGTTGAATTCTTCATCTAAACTCTCAAACCTTTCAGAAGACATTTTCACCGCAAAACTTATGAAATCAAGACCAAATCCCGGAACCGAATCCAGGAAATGTTGACTCCACAAAATATAATTTTCAATGACGGAGAGCGCAATATATTATTGCGACACCTATTACCTATACTCGAAATCGTTAAGAAGCTGTCCACGGCCGGGTTGGTTCGGGAGCGGGACAATGAGCCAATCCACGTTGACATTGTCCCGCTCCCGGTTGGTTCATGCGGTTTATCAAATTTAGTGATCGGGTGATCTTCAAGTATTGTCGCTCAGTTAACTGTTTGCCTTTATTGGAAGCAGAATAGTATGAACTGCCGGAACTGTAACCATTCAAACATAACATAACATAATGCCATTGATCCTTTGATTTGAATATTCATTTTTTGTTTCCAAAATAAGTACCTTATACTTCACACACAGTGAACTATTGTTAAAGCAACGCCTTCATTTCTTCGGGGGCGGATCTAGGATATTATAAGGGGGGGGCAACATTCTGTCCGGCATAGAAAATGACACAAAAGGCAATTGTAGAAGCCGGGGGGGGGGGGGTCAAACTCAACAGAGTTTTGAATTTCATTTTCCGTACAAGAGCGACAGCCACTGAGTTTAAACGTCGTGACACAAATGCAGTAATTAGAAATTTGGAATGTCCACTTCGTAAAAGCTCATGACCGAAAACGTTCAGCGTCAAAAAATAATAATAACTATTAATAAAAAATGAAAGCATCATTTTAAAGCGTTTCTAATCAGGACTGCTTGAGCGCTAGCTGTGTGGCATCCACTGAATTGTCTAGGGTGCCAAGCGGAAGAATGTGACCTATCCATGAAAACTGCACTATGCACTAACCGATTTTTGGCGCACACAAGTGCTACATGACGTCTTAGAAAGTCTCCGAAAAGCGCCTTTGCGTTCTCATTTCACACCGACGGTGCAAACAACTTATGTGTAATATGGCGACGCACTCTTTAGTGCCGCCCGCGGTTATTTACATATGAGAACAAGTATAACTGTGTAAGGCGGGTTGAGGGGACGTGGCAGTATAGTAGCAAAAAGGGAAAACGTTGGGCAAGGAAAGAAAATGATGGGCAAAGAAATTCATTCATATTGTGGAGCATTTCAGATGTGAAGAAATGTTTCATGAGGACTGTCTCACTACTAGCTGACGGTGATAAATTTGCCTTGTACGCTTTAACTGTGGGTTTTCTTAGCATTATTAATTGCTGTTCCTCGCGGTCGATTCGAGACTAGGATCACCGACTCAGATCTTGAAGAAATTGCGTGTTCATACATCCCGGTGAGATATTTTCAAAAGAATTTCATATTATGTAGGCGAATATTTTTTAAGTTAAAGAATCATCAACATTTTGGACCAAAAAGCACAGGTTTAGCTCATATAGGTATAATAAGTAGTTTTAAAACGGTGCAAATGAAAGAGAAAAAAATGTTTATAATATTTTTGTAAAAATTGAACTTCTCTATCACAAGACAGTCTTTTCATTTTTAAAAGGGTTTCTCCCCTAAATTGGAGAGCAAAAATGCGGTAAATTTTGCCCATTTTTGTGTTTAACCATTTTTGAGGTGCTTTGGGGGCCAATTCGTGGGATCCTGATGATTTCAGATAATATTTTGTTATCGGTTTTCTGTATGACTAAGAAACTAAAAAAATTAAAAATTGGGCTTTCTGTTTGTGGCGATGCCGGAAAGGACGTACCATCTCGTCCTTGATTACCGGCATTCAGCACTTGTAACTCGTGAACCCCATCAAGATGCTTCATTGTTTTTTTGCAATTATATTTCTATGACTATGACAATGGCGGACGTCAATTTTTTATGATTTGACTACTGCTGGCCCCATGTGGTTTCTATAACTTGATTTCTTCGGTGAAAATTCATAAATTTGGTCAAATTGTTTCTATCCAGATAACAGTAACTCATGCATGTTTTCGAATGATTCTAGCCTGTGCTATCCCACCATATATCTAACTTGTGCCCACCCCCACCTCCCCCAGCTGATATTGAGCCGTCATTGACGATTCCGGGGATGATCTACTCATTCCCAGTCGAGGTGAGGGTTTCTTTCGGTATTACACCCGATTGGGTTTCTCATGTTACTTTTATACATCATAGAGAATGATTTTGGCGGATCGTTCTTTCTGCAAGCCGAATAAAGTGTAATTCGTAAAAGATACCCAATTCTGGTACTAATCAAGCTCATTACGGTCTTGGGTTGGTCCACCTTCGTGCGACAGTGACACCTATCGGAATTCTGTTCGTTATAACAAATTTTTGTTTAAATGCTATTAGTTCTATTTCTCGGACTCGAATGGCGGAAAAAGTCAAAACTCCGCATGAGTTTGCTCTCCACAGAGGTAAGACATGGAGTGATGCACAGGTTGCTAATGTCATTTATCAAATTAAACCTGCAAAGTGGTAGTGTTTGGGGAATGAACTACTCTATTTTTCAAAAGAGTGAGACTGTGGGTGACGGCTAGCTAGCCAGCTGCAGTGTAATGACTATTCATATTTTACCGAAATATCACACAAACCGCGTAATTCTGCTCGTCACCTCGTCTTGAAACTTATATCAACACAAACGACACCATTACGGTTTTGTTTAAAAACAAATGTTTGACAGTTTTACTTGTTACATTGAATTTGCTGACACAAACGGAAATGGCTAATTTACTGAAAATTTTGCATTTGTGCAAAACTCCTACTTTTTTGAAGTATCAGAGAACTGGGAGGTTTCTAAACTCTATTTTTGAAAAATTCGCAAATTTGAAGAAGAAATTTAAATTCAGTAGCGCTGAAAATTCTGAATTTACACTCTTGTCAAGACAAGAAATTACGACTTCTATTACAAACCTGTTTTCCAAAAGTTGGAGTTGTATGTAGAGTGACTGATTGGGCACTTCTGAAATTCTGAGCTCAATTTCAAGTGTCATACCTTTGTGTGTTTTCTTGAGGATATCCTAAGTCGGCAATGGTCACTTTCAGGAACACGGGTTTTTAGAACCAGTTTGATGCTGGTTATTCATTGGAGAAAACTGGTAAGTGATTGTTACCCCCTAAGTCGATTCTGGACATTGATACTTTATCTGAACACATTCATCAGAACTCAGTAAATGTGAGAATAGACCAAATAATACAAAATCAAACATATTATACAGTATATGTAAACAACAAATTGCCTGATGTTTTCTTGATTTCTAACTTATGGTTTTCAGCTCAAAGCCAACCACAGCTATTACCACCATCAAGCTTTGAGGTTACTAAAAAGACACGAGGTGATCCGTGGCAGTCATTGGCAAAAGCAACAAATGAAATTCTTCAACTCAAACTGGAAAATGAAAAACTGAAGGTTGAAAAACAGCAGTCGCTGCCCGCTACTGTTATCCCAGTACCTGAGGTAGGTCATCTTGAGGTTCAAATTTGGTGTAAGCTTATTGGCGGGAAAATGAGTGTGGTTCTACCAATTTTGTTAGTAGACTTTGAACCATGTGGTATAGTAACTATGTACTATTCCGTGGAGGTGTCTGTTCTTTGATTTGACTTGGTGGTTAATTTGATGGCTTACCTACTGATTTCAATTGAAATGAAACTTAGGACCTGATTTGGCAACCGGCAAGTCGCCAATGCGACTTCATATTTTGTTTGGTGACCTGGTAAATTTCTTAGATCATTAATGTCTTAATTAGTATGCATATTTTCCTCAGCATTTGAAGGCTCAAGTCAGTGTGCAACATACCAATGAGCCAGTGTCCATACTTAGGGACCCGTCACGTCATCTTGATGAGCTCATTGCTCGTCAATCCAGCGAGATCAGTGACCTGAGGTCAACCTTGCACCAGGTCAAGCTTGACCACCAGAGAGAGCTCGAACAGCAGGAGGCGGCGAGTGTACGTGCAGCACGGGCGGTGGAGGTCAGATACAGGGACAATCTAGAGGACTATGAAAGACAGGTGAGGCATTAATGTGGGCAGGGACACATTTGGCAGCGCTCTAGACACTTGTGGTGAGAAAACCTAATTTGTATAATGGAAATATCATGTAGCTGCTGTATGTCTTAAGGAAATAGTGTATTTTCTCGTACAACTCAACACTTCAGCTTCGCTGACCATTAATGTCAAGCATGTTGACGAAATTACCTTTTGACTCGTACAAACAAGAATGATTTGTCCAAACTCGCACTAAACTCTGCTTTCGTAAGGCACCTCAAACTGGGATTTGAACCGGGCCTTGCTTGGTCTTACTTGTGGTATCTTAAATTCTAAAATTTAAGACATTATATCATTGTCATTGCTTTTGAAAACTAAAATAATTACATTGATATTTGAAGTTTTTTTATGGGGACGGGTTCTTCCCCAGGGTGCAGGTATGTTTTAAAGTTTAATGATTTTATGGGTACATGGTTATTTCATAACATTCCCAAGGTATATTGTAAAATAAGAGTTCACTTAGTACATGTGCGAAACGGTTTCACAGTTTGTAATTGTTTCAGGTTGTCATTGAATTCCATACTGATAGTAAAATTGAATGAAAATTCTTTTGAATAGCTTACAGAAATGAGCAGTGAGATGGAATCTGCTCTCTCCAAAGAACGGAAACAAACATTTGATCTGCAGCAAGAACTGGAAAAATGGCGTTCTGAAGCAATTGAACTTCGGCAGGAAGTTACCAGCACGCGGTCAAGATGTGAAGATGTAGTGTCTCAGCTGACAACAGACTTAGAGTGAGTGACTTTTGCAGAAAGGACTATTTTTTGATAGCCCCTCAAGCAAAAGTGGAACATTTTAAAAACAATTGCTAACACATTGGTTCGAACAGTGCATAAAGCATACTGTCAGAAAGTTTCGCATAAATCAAAAACCGATAAGCCATTTCTGAGATACGATGTTCCGAAGTTGGCCAGATGCAGATCCTGAATAATATTAACAACGGAAAAACATTGCGTGAACATTGGCTGCCACATCTTAGGACTTGAACATCAAGTTGTTTTAAATAATTTGAATAGACGAATGTAAATTTATTGCAAGCATCTTGGGATGGGAAATTTGATGTGTTATGTTTCTCCCAACCACTAGATCTCTTAGATATGTACATTGACTTTCTTGAAAATGTGGACTAAACATTATTCTCTGATCAATAAACATGCATAGGCCCTACATGGCAGTATCAAATCCTGGTTGTCATGGTTACTCGGTCTTTTCCCAACAGCTCAAAAATCCGAGAAGCTGACCACTACAGGAAGGAGACGTCACAACTGAAGGCATATCTGAGAGAAACGCAAGAGTTCAGTCAATCAGCTTCTGCTTGGAAGGATGAGAAACAAAGCTTGACTCAAAAAATAAAGGTATGATTTAGATCTACTGTATCTACTGTTGCTATCCGTAGGTTTGACCATGGTTCAAACTGTGACAGAAAATCTGGCATGTCTCAAAAGCATTTTCTATGCATGGAAGTCGTGAAAAATGTCATGAAAAATGGTACAAATTCGTGGAGAACGTCATAAAGATAAATAGAAACCTTATTCACAGAATTTATACGATACATGGCATTCATATCATAATTTGTTGCAGTTCTTTTATGATGCGTTATCTTCATTTCGTGATATGTTGCATTTGTAAGTATATCATGATGCTTTGCATTCAAATCGTGTATTGCATTCCTATTAGTGTATGTTGCATGTATTCAAATCGTGTATTGCATTCCTATTAGTTTATGTTGCATGTATTCAAATCGTGTATTGCATTCCTATTAGTTTATGTTGCATGTATTCAAATCGTGTATTGCATTCCTATTAGTTTATGTTGCATGTATTCAAATCGTGTATTGCATTCCTATTAGTGTATGTTGCATTTATACATTCCTATCGTGATATCTCTTACCTCGTCACTTGTTATTGTTTTTGACAGGAGTTGGAGTGTGACTGTGACAACCTCAAGTCAACTATAGATCTGGTGAATGTGCGACTGACGGCTGTGAATGAAATACTGGCCATCCAAGAGAACGAGTTGTCCACGGTTAGTGTTTGTTGGAGATCTTTTAAGCACCAATAAATTGTTGGAAACAATTTTCTTAAAGGAACATTATCGGCGAGAAAAGTAATTTTTTGAGATCAGCCTCACCAGTCGCAATCAAATGCTCTGTTGGTGAAGCTAAATACCACTCAATGAATGGCAAAGTATTTTGAGCTTTTTTATCTGGTAAAGTCACTGGTCTTGATTTCAGTGAATGTCAGGCAGACAGTGGCGAGAATTGGGGATTTGTATAAAATCACAAAAACAGTGGATTTTGTTGTTTTAGATCTCTTGACAAACCAAATAACGTCTATCCCATCCAATTGTAACTCCAGACATGCATTTTTGTCTGTAAAACCAGTAGTGTTTAATTGTCACATTTTGTTCTCCCAAAAGAACATCACGTTATACCAATCCTTGTGTCAGATAACACACCACTTCTTACTTTACTAGAGACCAGGATCCTTTATGAACAGTAAACCAAGGCTTAAGTCAGGAATTTTGTCTTAAAACTGCACACAACTAGTTCTGAAAAATACTAAAATTTCACTTGTGCAAAAGAATATGCACGTGAAAGCTAGTTACTGAGATATTTTTTATAAATTATTTTTAGATTGTAATGCATTCACAATTAATAATATTGTAAAGTGGGAGCACAACATTAAATTTCTGTCTTAGGCCTTAAGTCACACTTTCATGAAACAGGCTGCAATAGCGCAACTGCATGAGAAATCGAACTGTCTCTGCACCTGTTGCGTGTAATTGTCTCATCAACCTCAGCAGTGTAAAGTAGCTCCACTTTTAGAAATTTCTTCCCTGATCTGCTGCTGAAGATATAATTTCCATCCGTCGATGCTAATTGAACCTAAGATGCTTTGGTTGTCCCCTGTTTGTTTAACTAAGAAAAATAGCCAGAAACAGTTTAGAAATGTTTTTGCAGGAGAAGGACCAGTCTTCTTTACAAAGTTTCAGTATCCAAAATATTTCAGTTCTCTAGCATTAAGCATATGAATGCTGTTGTACCTTGAGCACAGCATCCAAGCATTGTGGTGGTCTCTCCAGCGATTTTAAATTCTATTTTATGCTTGTTAGGACTGACCTTGGTACTGGCAACACTTTGTTTCTTCTTTCTTTCTTAGAATAACACCGTTTTTGGTGTCAAAGAGGGAGCTGTTGGGCAATCTGATACAGTTATCATAGATACTGCATTTTAGTTCCAATTATAACTCGATGTTTCTTCATAAAATTCAAGAAAGTCACCCATCGACGTATCTTGACAAAAAAGTTGTAAAAATGAAGGAATTTGAAGGAAAAATAGGAATACCTTCAAAAAGTAAGGAATCGATGGAGGCCTGTTGTGTTTGGATTGTTTTAAAATAATTGGGGTTTTGTTTCGCTTCAGACAAAGTTTGGTGATAATAAGAAGAAGGAAACCAACCTCTTGAACAGGTTTGTTTCTTAGTTTTCAACATATGTGGCTTGTACCAAATATGTAACAGTGAATTGACCCATTAATCAAAATAGATTGATATGTAGCGATTACTGTTGACCTTGAATCTGGTCTATTGTTCTTAGGTTGAACAGTGTGCAGATAGTTTTCTTGTGGCAGAAAAGATCAATTTCATTTATATTGAAAGTTTTCAACAAAGATTAATGTTATTTGACTATTACCATCCATCTTGCGTCATAATCTAGTGCCCTACTACCAGATTTTAATGACTTGGCTTGTGTGTGCGATAATAGCATTTGTGTTTCTTGCAGGTGGCGCGAAAAGGTCTTCACTCTTATGGTGCAGCAAAAGTCTACAGAAATCTGCACACATAAAGACGATCAGAACTGGAAACAAAAGGTGGTGCTATTAGCTGGCTGCGCAGCATTATGAATTTGGAACTTGCACTGCATTCACATGTGCCACCTGTTGTCAATAGGCAATGGTCAATTGAAACACTTCAATCACTTGTCAGTAGCGAGTTATCAAATACCTGGCGTTTTAAGTAACGTTCAGAAAGCCTTTAATCAAATTGCTTGTGACAACTGTTGATCTGAGCTGCAATTTTAGACAGCTTTGTAAAGCTGATGTTTCACCCTCCTATAAACAGGATTTTGTTATCAAAATTTTCAAGGAGGATTTTAATTTAAACTATCTTTTAGAACTTACTTGACTTATGCCTCTGGACACCTTGAGGTTCACTGGGCCTCCATGACTGCTCGCCATCTGGTCCAGTTGGTGGCGTTGGTTCAGATCTCATTCCAAGACATGCCAGTAGAAATGTTGTCCAGATGTCACGGTTCTATAATTTTGCACAGGTCTGCCTCTCCTTCATCTCTCTTGGGAGTTCCAGTTGAGGCAAGCTCGGTGGTATTTGCATTCGGCTTACGTAGCGTGTGACCAATCCACCTTCACTTCCTTCTCTTAATCTGGATCTCTATGGCTTCCTACCTGGCTCTGTTCCTCACAGTTCCATTTGTTACTCTGTCTGACAGACCATCTGATTTGCAGGATTATGACTTGTATAGTGGTAGTAAAATCTTATCACACTTTTAATACTGGTTCTGAGGATGCAATGTGGCTTACTCAGAGTTGTAGGTTCAAATCCCACTGGGCCACACTGCTAGACCCTTGAGTCAGGTCACTAGCTCCTCAGCTCGGTTTTAAAAAGATACTAAACCCTGTTTTGATGATTTCCACCAATCCTCGTTCTGTCACCTGCTAATGCATCATTGGTGTCAAACTTCCAAGTTAAAGGCAGGAATCAACTAAACACTCATACTCCCTATGTCACAGATTGTACATTATGGTCCTTGGTGGGTGGTGTTTTTCCACAGTAGCTGTGTAATTCACTAAAAGGTCACGCTTGCCCGTTTAGCAGACTTAAAAGAGGAGTTTGTGTTTGTCATGAATTTGTGGCAATTCAAGGCAAAGTACCACTCCGTTCACAAGTGGTTCCTTTTCTTTGTTACCTAAGTTTGGTCACCATTCTCCAATGACAAATTTTGTGCGACTGGTTTTCAAAATGTCCTGACCGATTTTGGCACTTCAGGGCAATTGTCTAGGACCTATAGAAAATAGCAAAATCTCCATTTTAATACCTGACTTAATCACTGCTGTCGGGTTATTTTACATCAAAAATAGTGTATCATTCTCATTTGTTTTTCGAATGCCAGAGAAGATTTACTGTTGTGCAGTACGTTACAATTCTGTCATGAATAATTTACAAGATTAGCTGAGCGCAATACTCTGCCAACTTGACCTTGTGTTAGCAGCCTAACCTTTTGAAAACTTGGGTCAGTTCCACCATGTGTTTTTCTCTCTCTGCAAAAAGGATAGTTGAATTTGAGATATGACTATCGTAGTTGCTGCTCTTTACCAATGCTCAGTATACACATGGCATTTATCAAACTTTGCTATCATTTTTGTTTCCTTACACGTTTTATCTTGGTCACACTGCAGCTGTATTTCTTTTGATGATGACTTCTCATATGCGTAAACATTTTGAGAGTTTGTGGAAAGTCGCTGTTAGCTGGAAGTGGCTGCTGATGAACTTGTTGAAAATTGTGCTTGTTTGTACCAGGTTGACCAGCTCCAAAGTGAGATAGACAGCCTGACAAATCAAACCAAAGTTCTCAACCACAGCTTGCAAGACAGAGGAGCCCAGCTTCAACTGCAGATGAATAATAATAAGGTGTGTATTCAGAGGTTGTTGTCTGTTGATCTTGTGTACAGAAGAGGTTGGTTCGCGTTGGCTGCACATTATCTAGTGTGGTCGGAGGGGCCGTTTTCACCTCGGTTGACTGTGTTAATGAGCACTCCAAGAGGCCTATGCTTAGATCTTAACACAAACTGACACAACGTGGTTTCTCATCAACACAAGTCAAAATTTTTGAGATTATTTCACTTTAAAACTTGTTTATGAAAAGTAAATAATTGTTCACCCTTATTCTGCTGTGGGTGATTACCCTCACCCAACTGTTGGTTTATGCAACCTACTGTCAGTGAGTATACTCGCCTCAAGACCAAGGCAACTTCCATTCATTGATTAATTAGCCCCTGTTTGTCTATTTATTATGTGAGCATGTACACTTAAAGATTTCTGTTTTCCCCATTTGAAGTATATATCTGCGAGTCCTAGTTCGCAAGTTATGAGACATTTTTGGGGGATTATTTGCTTGTGTCTTGACATTGTGGTAGTCACAAGCAGATTATGCTGGACTATTTGGTTAAATTTTTTGTGAAAGACGAGTTTGATATATGTATACAATTCAAACCTAAAAATGACCAAGAAACAGCAAATTGTGCTTAGGCCCTGGCTTGGCAAAGACTTTTTAATTTGAGTTAGATTGAATTCAAGTTTTGTGGTGATTATACAGAATTTCATGTCCACTAGAGTGTACAATTCTTGTTCTCACCTAAATCTTATGCACATTTTTGTGTTATGTACTCTAAAGAAATGGAGAAATAAAATTAGATTAATTTGTCAAGTTCAATGATAGTTCTACATTTTCTCCATTGACTTTTTTGTATATAACCTTCAAATTATGCATCAAGACCAACCTGTTACATAACAGAAAGCACACTCTAAAACAACCCAGTGTACAACTAACTGGTGACCTACTTAGGCTCAGTGTACAGTGGCCGGTTTTGAATCAACTGCTCAGCTGGATAAGGGTTGAACAAAAGTGAGTTGCCTACCTTTGCACCAAATCCTTTGTTTCAGTCTCTTGAACATGAATTGACAAAAGTGCAACAGGTGGCCTTGTCTCTCAACAGTAGGCTAGAGCAGTCAGAGGCAACGCAGCAACAGTTGGCTTCATTAGTTCAGAGGTGAGTGGTGTGTTCTCTCATTGCTCTTCTGCAGATGTAGTTCTCCATTGTAGAACTCAGTTGTGATGTGGTGATTAGGTTTGTGGCATAGTGTATTGTGGTATCGGGTCCTGTACATTGAAAAGTGCTCAAACTCATTGGTCCTAAAGCTTAGCGAATGTGCTGTGTTATGAACTTAGCTGTGTTAGAATGAATATTCTAGATAGGAATTTCTGTACATTGATTGTACACTCGGCTGTAATGACTAGGGATAATATGGTGGAGGTTGCTGTCTGTTCTCTATTGTAACTAAGTGTTAATGCTAGGCCACATCTGAAATGATATAGGTCAAACGTTGTTGCTAGTTTTGGTTAATCCTAGCGACAGGAGCGTGTTGTGCAGTCAAGCCAAGGACTTGTCCTGTTTGCGATTACTTTATGGCACATACTTCTGTGTTTTTGACCTTTCATTTTTGTGTATCTTGTTTTATAATCTCGCAGTATCTTTTGTGTAAGCTTAAGTTATATAGAATGTTCCTAGTTGGCATCTGTTAGAATAATGCACGATCACCATTCATTTTATAGCAAAAATGTGCTCTTTTAGAATTTCTGATGAGTTTGAGGAAAAAGACGTACAGCTGAAGCAATCTTTGGCCAAATTAACACGCTTTGAACAAAGAATAGCATTTGCAAGTGGAAGAATTCAGATGTTACAAGGTTTGTTGAGATTGTTTATTTCACTTTTCACTGTCTGTATGTTGCTGTTTTTTGCTGTTCCTGGCTTTTTCGACACTTTTATAACCCTAGCTTTCCATTCTTGCTGAATTGAAGAGGTATTTTATGCTGAAACCGATATCATGTTTGGTTGTGAATTTTTGTGAAAATCAATTATTTTTCATGTACTAAGTTTTTACTGTTAAAAGGTTATGTTTGCTTGATCCTCTATAAAAATCAACGTAATTAGCATTTACAACACAACGCATGTCTTCCTCCATGTAAACATCGACACCTTGCATTGTAACGGGAAATAGAAATAGCAAGATAAATGTGATGAATTGAAGTGGAAATATTTGGCTTATTTGTGCGCAGGACTTCTTGCAAGACGTGAAGCATTTGAGGAAATTAGTCGTGATGAACCGGTGAGAGATGTTGGACCAGCACAAAATACAGAGTAAGTGTATTAAGGTGTTCCTACCTGTTTGTATGTCGTCACTACGACAATGAAACGATGTAAATTGAGTAAATATTGTGAGAAACCAGTGGTATTCAGGCAGTCATCAATGTAATTAAAAGATGTCTTGGCCGTTATTACCCAAGCTTGCAAGGTTATGGTTGTGAAAACCATTTTTCAAACTTAGCTCAGCTTTGTGAAGTTAGCCTGCTAACAATGTGTTGTGCTACTGTGTGTGCAGATGGGTCCTTACTTTAGCTTAAGATTGATCAGATTTTGCTATATTCTTTCCGTCCTTAACATTTGTTCTGTAATGTCAAATTATGACATGACATTTTGGAAATCAACTGGGGAAAAAATTTGCCATTGGAGTATGGTGACATTGGTCCAGATTTATTGGTGAATGTCAGAGTGATTCTTTGCCTTGAATTGTCGCATTCATGAGGATAACGAGGGGCAAAGAGAGCTAATTTTGTCTACGCTATTCCCAGAAATGTATCTGGAAATGTGTGGACTCGAGTAAAGTCTATGGGACATTCTGACAATAAAATGGACACAGTCAGATGTCTAACGCTTAATAAAATTTCCGTTTGACTATGGTCAACTAGGAGGTAATGTAATGTTTTGTGCTGAATCTCGGTGACAGTTTGTCTTTGTAAATTGTAAATTGTTTTTGGTATTGTATACATGCAGCTTTTGAATGGTTTATTTTTTATGATTAAGAGCTGCCCCTGATGATTACGAACATATTGTAAGAGAGTTGGAGACAGTCACCAAAGAAAGGAATCAGCTTGCGCAGAGGATACAACAGGATGCTCAGTTGGTGGAAAGTAGAATAAGCCAAGTCAGAAGTCAAGGTAGAATAATTATGTAGTTTACATACTGAAATGTGTCCATGCCAGGACTCGGCGAGAGGAAGGACTATGGGGAACTTTGTGAATACATTGGCCTGTTTCCAGAAGAATAAGGTGCCGTTGGACCTTGTTCAATAACAAAGCTAAAGCCGACATTTTGTGTCAGTAGGAGATATATGAAGCAAGCATGGGTTTCATAGCGTGTGGCCGTAAAGCCGCTTGCAGCTTGTTCTGAGAAGGTTGCAGTTTTGTTTCATGTTTTTTTAGTTCAGTGGTTGAATGAGAAAGATTAGCGCCACTTACTTGATTCATTTCAATTTGAAATTAGTGATCTTGGCTTGACCGCATTTTGTTGGGGTTTACGAACAGGGCACATGATCTTTGAATGAAGTTTTTTACACTTTAGGACTGATTTTTTGTTCTATATGTGACTAGAATCAGGCATATGGTAACTAGAATCGAGCAAATGGGATTGACGTTGATCTTTGGAATTCTATTTTGTCATGCGATCTGTTTCAGTCGAAGGCCAGATACAATCACTACAAAATGCAGTGAGTCATGCGGAGAGCCAGCTGAGAGACAAGTGTACGGAGCTTGATGAGCTTGATGAGAGATACCAGGCAATATTAGGTGAACTTCAAGAGGCCAACGGATCTATAGACCAGTTGAAGACTGAACTGGGCCGACAGCAAGTGCAAGCTGAGAGGGGTTAGTCTTCTACTGAAGTTATCTCCAGTTGACATCCTTTATTTTTGCTAGAATTGATGGTGTGGCCTAATTTTCTGCATTACTATTGCTTTCATATAGGAATTTTTATTAGAAAGCTCATAGGACCTCTGATGGTAGATAAGATACTTATGATGAGTAATCACAAAAGCGTCCTATCAGCCTTCTTAGGAGTAATTTAAACATGTCAACTTATTTGCCTTATAGTTACGATGCATGGCTTGATTTACATTTTCTGAATGTCTTGTACAGGTATAGTGATAAAATTTCATGTAAGAATTTGGTGCCCGATCATGTGTGATTGATGGCTTTCAGTGCCCTCTTGTGGAAAAAAGGCAACTTCACTTTTGAACAAAATTTGAATTAAGTCATCTGTGTTCCCTTATGTCACCACCTGTGAAGTTGAGGTGTTAAATATGCAACCAGTGGGCAACAGTGGTCATTTGTCTACCTTGATCACTGGCTTCTGATTTACTTAAAAGTCTTCTGTGTAGCTTTAACCAGTTAACTAGAACTATTGGAGATCTTCAGCGAAGTTGTGAAAGTCAATAGTGGTGACACTTGAATCGTGGGATTACTACATTTCTTGTTATGACAATCTTAGTGTTTATGTTGTGGACTAAGGAGTTCTAGGCTTTCTACTCACACGAGTGCTGTCGATATATGAGAACTGAAACTAAAGACTCATTGTGGCTTACACGCCACTTCATTTATGTTTATTGATTTGCTTTAATTTCTAGCTTTAAAAGATCGCTGTGATGAGATAGAGGGTGGGTTCTCCCATCAACTGTCAGCTCTTGAAAGTAAACTTAGTGATGCACGACGTGAACAGACCAAAGCAGGTGATATAAGCGTGGTCTTACTATACAAGACAAAATATTCTAGAATGGTTCATAGTTTGCTTTAACCTGGCTCCTGTCAAAAAATTTAAGGCCATTTCATGTTATGCTGGGTTAAATTTGCAGGGCTGCCAACTGTTATGGAGTTACCCGTATTCTGTGCACTTTTAGGGCTTAAAAATCGTTACAATCATACAATGAAATGTTATGGATTTTGAGCATTTAATTAATATCTTCCAAAAACGTGAACTGAAAGTAAAAATATAAAAGTCAATAGAACTTTGAAGCCAAATTGGTGAAGTTCTAGTCAAAAAGTCCAGTAAAAGATGAAAATAGCTAAGAGTGCAAGATTAGACCAATATCATTTATCCAAGTCCTGGAGAAGGTTAGTGTATATTGTAATTAGTATATTGATCATCGACATTTGTGATTGGTCAGTTGAAGTTAGTCTGTTGTTGACTGACCAATGAAAAATGTGACATAACATTGTGCAATATTGTCTCCTTTGTAAATCATATTGAGAGTAGAATTTCGAAGTCAAAGGAGTTAAATTAGGTTTAGAATATGAGAAAAGTACACCATTTATTTTTTCACTGTACCGAGACACTGGGCTTCTGTATCGTCTTTGTGGCTCTGCAGTCAATGAGCTGTACACATTCACTGAAGGTATATGGTCCGGTGGAGAAAAATTAATTGTGGCTAATGTAAAACCGCAGCATGACGAGCTGAATTTTTAATAGACAACCCTACTTGAAATTGAAATGCGTTGTTTTTAGGTGTATCATACCATCTAATGATTGAAATTAAAACTTCAGAAGAGTAGTGAAAATCGTACTAGTTTTCACTTCAATGCAGTGTATAAATTTTCAGTATGCAGGATGTGTGCCTTGCAGTTTGACCACCCTGAATTTTGTTGTGTACTCTGGTTAGAAGTGATATGGGTTTGAGAAGAACTATTAATTGCTTGACTTTGTGGGGCATTTTATGCACTGACCATGGTTTCTAGTAGTAATGAACTGTCAAATCTTCCCAAAGCCCAGAAATCACTGTTAGAAACAAGTTGAGGTCAGTTTTGTAGCATCAAGTGGTCTATTTTGTTTGTTAGTAACAATTAAATTGTATGGTTGATGATCACTTCAATGGGTCTTGCACTTCCAAGTGTATGGTACAACATATATTACAATTTAATAATTATTCACAGACCTATGAAAAAATTACATGGTATCTTAAGGATGGTGTGTAAATCCTTGTTATTGTGAGTGTATGTTATAATTGGCCTGTCCTGAAATACCACAGCACCACACTCATTTTGAGGTACTTGCCCACGATGCAGCAGATGTCAATCATCTGTCCTGCCTTTCCACATGCAAATATCATATATATTTGTTATTTTGTAATTCATCATTCTAATGCACGGAAACGTGTACGATTGCATTTTGAGTTACATTGCTGATGCCAAGAAATTGACAAAAAAGGGTTCTGTGTGTGTTAATCAACTCAAGGTGCTTGAAATTTTGAAAAGTAGAGAATGCATTTTTCTGCCTCCACTAAAGAAAAGAGTCCATCAGTGATGGGTCTATTATTCAGGCAGTTGTGGATATACTTTGCTGCATTGTACGTTGCTGTGCATATAAGCATGTAACTTTCAACAGGAAAATATTTCATTTTGTAGTTAAAGTTAACTTTGTAAACAGCCTGTTTATGCTATTCCTTATTTTTGTGAACACTGTGATTAGTTTTATGTTTAAAGTGACTTAGAGCTGTGTAAGTCATTTTGTGTCACACTCTGACTGTGTTTGCTGATGATGACGAGTTGTTTATTGTACATTTTAGTTGTTAATCTGAGGCAGATGGAACGGCGGGCAGCACACGACAAAGAGAGGAATGCAGAGCACCTGAAGTCAGTAGAAGATTACTACAAAGACTTAGTGAGCCGGCAAGAGAAGCTTCTTAAGAACATGGAAGCAGAGAAGAATTTAATGCTGGTAGCTTGTTTAGTATATTACACAAATATGGACCGTTCTTGAGGGTGGTATCGGCCAATATGTCTCCTCTGAGGTCCATAAGATCCAATTCGCTGGAGGGATCGGTCCATACTTATCTTATTGCATCACCGCTGATGTATCTTTCCTTTGATTTTGTTGTCTCTTATTAGATCTTGTTCTTACTTCCTTTGGTGTACTGACTTTGTCGTCTTGCTTTGTGGTCAGGGTTTATAGTTTCAATAACATCTGATCGCTCAGATTGTAAGTAGTGACATCTGTTGTCCGGGTGCTGTGAAGGAAAATGATGTTCCACAGTTAATTGGTCAATATTATTAATTGGTCAATATTATTAATTGGTCAATATTATTAATTGGTCAATATTACGCCATGTCGGATGTTACAGTTCCATTTTTCATACAATCAGAGCATGGAAACATCAGTGATCGTGCAATAATATGTGATAATTCTCCACAAGTTCCGTAGCTTAGCCAAGCCATATTTCTTCCAAAGATAGAGACACTTTCTAACACATGGTTATGTTTAGAAATTTCCTTTGTCAATGCTGGTTTTGATACTCTAAAAGGTCATGTAACTTGGAAAGAACTAGTACGTAATGTCATTGTACTCTGTATTATTTTTTTTTTTTTAATTAAAATAAATATAAAATGGCAAAAACTTTTGTATTGACAATCTAAGTGTTTTGGTTATTCTCAGCTCTAAGATTATGTTGGACCCTCGCAAAGTGACCACATTCGGCAAACTTTGTAAAATGATATCTCAGAAATGGCTGATAGGATTCAGGCTGTTTGGAATTGTTTTTAAAATGTTCCACTTTTGTATGAGGGCTATCAAAAATAGGACCTATAAATTTTTTATGAATCTTAAAACCAAATGAAAATTTAGAAAACTGTAACAGCGTTTTTGAGATTTCATCTTGAACGTTGTTGTATTGTTTCTCTGTATTTCTTCCAGTCAACCATACGACAAGAAGGCTTGCTCAACAAGCTCAAGTCTCGTCGACCTGCTCCAGTGGTGGATGAGACGGGAGATAACTCCCAATTGCTCAGACCTCCTGTGTGGCAGAGTGACACTCAGCAAGGTACTTAGGCATGTTGACACAATTTGATCCTAAAATTTTGCAGTTGTGCCAATCTAAGCCAGGGATCTGATCTTTTTACTCAAAATCAAACTCAAAAGTATATTTGATCCATTTCCGTTCTCCTTTAACATGATTGTAAACTAATTCTTTATTTTTTTATTTTTTGAGTATGTTATGAATTTTGCATACCACTCTAGTCCAAATTCACATTTGGCAAACTTTAGGTTCAAGCTTCAAACTAGAGTGGAAACTCGAGATTTCAAGCAAAAACTCGAGGTTTCGAATTGAGACTCTGACTCATAGCTTCGATGCTGAGGTCTTCAAGTGCAACATTAAGTTACTCAGTTATCCATGTAAACTCAAGCACAGAATACTAGACATTTTATGTTGAGCTCGCACCATAGAACTGAACAACAAAATAATTTCAAGTTCGACTGTGAGTTAAAAGATTAGATCCGGGGAAGTAATTAGGCGAAATTGTTTGCTCTGAAATTTGCCAATTTTTGACAGCTAGAGTTATTGGTGTCACCTAAGCATGCCATGTTCATTTTGTTGCAAGTTTGAGTATCTCGCTGGTTCCCTGTGTGGCCATAGCCAGCACGCAGGTATCACGCAGTGGCACGTGCTTTAGCATTGGTTGATGTAACCTCAGCAGTCATTGGTGAAAAACTGGCGGACTGTGAACGATTTTTAGCATTGTCATGCAAGTGGCGTTGCAGCAGCAACTGTTTCGTTTCTGCAGGGATGTTTAATAGCCGCGTGCTTGAAGCACATCCATGTACAATAAACACTCTGGTCGACTTTTAACAGGTGTGTTATTCACACTGTATGGATACAGGACAGTATGGTAAACAAGTCATCGACAGTAGAAAGATGCATTCCGAAAAGGCGCAGTCACAATTTCTAGGCTTCACATTTCCTGAACATAAATTTTACGCACCGATTTGTCTGTACAACAGACCACATTTACACTTCAGTTCATCAGTCATGCCAGTTTGTTTGCGTAAAGCGCTCCCTGTTGAGAATTCGACCAGCCAATCAGAAACGCCGGTGTAAAAAAATTTTCTGATGAAAATTAAGTGATACCCGCGTGCTGGCGCGGCTACCGCCCCACCTAGCGGCACGCAGGGAACCAGCGAGGTTTGAGTATTAGCTGGCAGTTTGATTTGCCATTTATTAAACTGTTGGTGCTCATGTAGACGACATTCCCTTTGAGGAAGCCAGTGACTGTGTGTGTTTGGTATTAAAGCCTGCCTTGAACGGTAACACCTGTAAATTTGGTTCGTACAGTATGTTAAGAGCATCGCTCTGAGCCCACTAGTGTAATAAATTGCCAAATGTAACGAACTGTTAGGCGTATGGGCTTGCTTTTGTCTACGTCACGGCGAGATTCGCTTTTTGAGATTCACTTTTTAATTCAAACAGCTGCGAATAACACCTGCACGCAATGGTGTTCTATTCAACCTTTTGTTGTTTGTGCTGGGATCTCGCAGTGACGCAACATGGCACGAAAAGGCAGCTTCACCTATCATTTGATGGGCTTACATTTACATCTGAATAACAAAATTTCGCTAAAGTTGGGCTTTAAGTAGTAACTGACTTATTCTTGATGTGTATTCATAATTCCTTTTTACCCGAATTCTTGCTTTTCAGAACCAGTTGAGAACATTCTTCAAGACCTTGAGCAGCTTACATCACAGCTGGAGACCGACTGAGGTGCCAACATCACTCAAGTAACACTCGTCTTGTTACTTAACGTTATACGTGGTGGAATAGGTGTCACTTGTTGAAGACAGGTGGCAGTGAGCATTCAATCTGTTGTAGATCTCTGACGTCTCTTTTTGTTGTGTGGTTGTAAAACAGTTATCGATTTTGAGATGTGATTCATTTACAGTTATAACAAAGCCTTCATGTTAATGAAATGCTGTCACCTGTAATAAGACGGGTAGCAGTTTAACTGGAACATGGTGTTTTACGTTATGGCTACACTACTGACAGATCCAATCTCACTGCTGACACCTGTTGTCAATCCTAGTTGATGGAATTGAGAAATACTCGTTCTGCTCAGTATTAGGCTGTCTGAAAAGTAGGAATGGCCTTTTTGGATGCTTCAACAATTTGGTGTAATTGAAATTAAGTATTCATTGCCCATGATTTCAGTTCATAAGAAGGGTATCTTGTCATGCAGTTGTTCACGTAATTTGGTTGGAAGCTTACCTTGCAAGCCACGATGTTGTTGCGATAATTTGTATGCAACATTCATCTCCCTCGGAGTCCCCAGTAGGGAGGGCTGCTGCTTACTTGTAAAAATGTTAAGCAAAATTGTATTGTTGTTTTCCACTGGTACATCTTGTTAACTAAGTTATCCTGTAGACTCAGTTGACGCCAGTACCTAGCACGTTCCTGTTGAGCAAAATCTGACCAAACTTTGATTTAGTCATCTAATACATGCTTGCTAGTGTGGACCTGTTGCTAGACATTACGAAACTTGTTAACTGGTTCAAAAGTTATGCAGTGTTTGGTCATGCAGTTTGAAGTTTGGTAAAAAACACCAATCGGAGAGCAGCTGAGAATCGTGTCATCAGCCTCCATGAAGTAGTGGAGTGCTGAAGATGCCTTAGTGTGTATTCAAGAATAGTGTGAGTGCCCATGTCATCTTAATACTGAGATGACTATTGGCCTGACAAAGGCAAGATATACTTGTCGCTCCTTGTCTGTCGTCTTCTTAAATGTCTTATCCATTCTCTTTTTGAACGCTTGCTCATCCAAATTCTCCGCTCTTGTAGGAAGCTGTGATTTGCTCCTAGTTGGCTCTTTGAATCCTTGGTCCTGTCCACCATCTATGTTTCTCTTTTCACCTCTCAGCAACAATGATAACTAGCGCCCTCTGTGTTCCACAGTGGCATAACCAACTATTGTCAAAATATATCTGCGATTATCCTCTGAGGGTAGGGTTATAGGACCAACCAATTCTATAGCACTTCTTTTGAATAGTAAGTCTATTATCAGTGCCTTCTCCAGGAACCTGGCAAAAATTCTGAAATATGAGGTCGTGAAAACTGAAAATCCCAGATTGCTTAACGAAATCATGGAGGATCCAGCGTAGGTACTGTCTACAAAAAAGGCCGTAGAGTCGTAACGCATCCTTCTCAGCATGTTATGCAAGCCTCTCCAATTTCTCCCTTAAAATGTACATTCATTCTCTGACTCGATGCCTCCCGCTGACGAACGATCATAGAATGCAGATGATCACATACACTGGTGGTGCGTATTTCACCGATTTTTGCCGAACAATTCCGACGGCCAGATGCTTGTCTTGGGAATTTAAATGAGCTCGTGCCTTCCATCTGGGTGGTGTTAAAATAGTTAGCGCACACGCCAAGTTTGAACGGTTTTTGTTCGTCGTGTACTGTGATATAATGGCGGTGAACTGCATTGTGTGATATGATCTAGTTTGTGTTCCCCAACACCATGTCACGGTGTCAAAGATCAACTTTTCGCGGATTTTCGTTTTTTAAAATAACCAAAGAAACAATACTATAATTTGAATAAAACACATCCAAATAGCAATACATTGAATATATTATTGCAATTGAACATACTTGGACCTTGCAAATTACACTTTAACCATGTGTTATGCCTTTTTATTTCGGCAAGGTCGGAGTTCTTGCAGAACTTGTATGAAGTTGAGATTGTATTGGATTCAAATCAGTCACTAGCATTCTTACATGTGTGGGATGGATGGCAGTGTGTACTGCAGGGTACACTGTTCTTGAGACAGCGACATGTTTTGGTGATACACTGCCTTGCCACTTGCATTTTTGATAAGAAAAGAAGTGTTTGGATTAGCCTACCCAGCTACTTCCCTTAATGTCACTGTCTTGTCCATATTCGAATTGATTTCTCCATGGTACTGTGCCAAGTCGCCTTCCCAGAAGCATCCTTTGACAATACCAAATGGAGTGACTAACCTGTATTGGACATGGGCATTTCCACTGGCCTTGTAGCTCTTGGCCGGAAGACGCCTCATCTCACAGGTTGGCCTGTGAGCTTGTGGGAGTCCTACAGTCATGTTGTCTCCTACACGAAATTCGCAGATGTTGTTACCAAACTTCTTGTACCTTTCTTTCATCCTTGTGGCATTGTTCAAAGTTGCTGCGGGAGCTTCATGCCTTACCTTTGCTCTCTTATGCGACAAGGATTCAGGTGAAGTTATTATGTCAGTCTGTATTCACCATACCTGAAATGAACTGAGAAGTGCTGCTATTATCCGGGTGAGAAGTTGAACTGGGTGCTTGCTCAGGGTGTCTGGAGTTTTATGTGTTGGTGTCTGTACCTGGAGTACCAGCAGGGTTCATGTTTCTGGCTGGTGAAGCACGAATGGATCACATGTCTGGTGTCTTGCTGTTGGTCGGAGTTGTCAGTGATGCAGCAGGTTAATCAGCCAAGTCTGGCAACTCGGTGACAGTGGAACAACAATAGTCAGTAGGGCTGTAAAGATCCTGTTCGTTAACAACCACAAAAGATGGAATGGAATTTTTGTTTTTCTTGCCATACATTACTTCGAATGGTGACTTTTTCGTTGTCTCACAAACCTGGTTGTTCCTGCTCCACGATCTTATTACCCACTTCAACACCACCGTGGCATTGTGCATGGAGTGGTCGCCCATTCACAAAGGTGGTGTTGTCCCACTACTCTGCCAGGTTCTTCAGCAATGCACTCTTGAATTCTCTCCCATTGTCTGAATGTATTACAGTCAGAAGACCAAGGTTTGCGAACATTCTTTCCTCAAGCGTCCTGGCAACTTCATACGCAGTCTTGTACTCTAAAGGAAAAAGAATATGAAATTTAGAAAAATGGTCTTTAACATGACAGATAAAGTTTTACTTGTTTTTTGACTTTCTGAAACCGCTCTGAGATGGTGGCGCATTACAACTATTATTAAAATCTCTTGGTCTATTTACACTGACCTCTAGTCTATTTACACTGTCACGACGTTTCGGTCGTTATATTCTCCGCCCATCGTCATCTGCCATCTGGAGCATGCTGCATGTCGATCAGGTCAACTTGCATGGATGACCTCAATCTGTTCCCACGATATTGGTGGCTTTCCAAGGAACAGGGTTAGTTGAGCGAAGTTGACAAAACTGTTGATCATAGAACATGGCGGGGGCAAAACTTAAATGATGATTGATGAAGAGTATGGTGTGACAAAATTTTGCGAGATGAGGTGCTTGATGTGGGTGACAGGTGCTGTAGATGGCTAAATGGATGAGGAATGCTTGGTTCCACTGGAACACGTTGATGGGGCAAGATTTGGGGGTTGGGGAGAAAACTGGTTGGTGGTTAACAGTAGTGAGCTGAAGCTGCGGAGATGAAACTGGATTAAGAAGGTGACTAAATTTGACTTATTGGTCTGTCCACATGAGGTTTTTCGTTTAGGTGTCCAAGTTGAAGCCCAAAGCCTGGGAGGTATGGACAGATGCGTCAAGGATTCCTTCGATGGGTGGCATATGGTGTTCCAGTGATGGGGGTATGTCTGTAGCCAATGAAGACATACTCGGTGATGTGGAGGTGAGGACGGTTGGCGTAAGTGTAGTCTGGTGAACAGTTGAAGGAATCTCCGTGTTATTGATGGTTGGCTAGGTTGATGTCTCCAAAGGCTGAGGTGGATTGTTGGTGAGTAAGTCCCGTAAGCCGTCGCGAAGTGTCAAATTGCTGCGTAAATGCATGTGGAGATTCGAAGTTACAGTTGAGGTGGATGACGGGTGGCTCTTGGTGAGATGGTCGACGAGTCTGATATGGCGAGGAGTTTTTCTGGTTGATTGTCGTGGCATGCTGAAAGGAAAGAGTAAAGGGAGCAAAAATGGAACTATGAAACAACATGCCATCAACTTAATGGCTAGGCTAAGAGGTAAAAAGAACGAACTGGTCATATTCTGCCATCATTTTAGCAAGTTTCTGCTCTACAATCTTATTGCCAACTTCAACACCTCCTTGGCATTGTGCATGGCATAGTTGCCCATTCACAAAGGTGCTGTTGTCCCACTACTGTGCCAGGTCCTTCAGCAATCTGCAATCCATTCTTGAATTCTCTCCCATTGTCTGAATGTATTACTGTCAGAAGACCAAGGTATGCGAACATTCTTTCCTCAAGCATCCTGGCAACTTCATATGCAGTCTTGTACTCTTAAGAAAAAAAGAATATGGAATGTAGAAAAATGGTCTTGACGCGAAAGATGAAGTTATACTTGTCATCTGGAGCATGCTGCATGTTGATCAGGTCAACTTGATCACATTTGTTTTTGCCCAAAATATAAGTACAAATTTTAAAGTCAGCGCATATGTAAACAGTGACATATTGATCGACGTTTCAGTTTGTCTATAAACCATTCTTGGGTCAACTTGCATTGGGTACCTTAGGCAGTTCTCCACGATAGGCCATCAAGGTAGACAGCAGGACTAGAGCTCACACTTTTCACAAGTGGAACTCGTTTGAAAAATTCTTCAACAAATATGCGTGGCACACCCGTGAAGTCCCTGCCCATGATCTCTTTTACCTTCTTGTACAAAGCATGAAGGGACTGCTCCTGCACTCTTTTGGAAAGAGCACCCTGTAGTTGGACAAGTTACATTATCTTGGCATCATATAAATCAACAGTGAAAAAATGGAATGTATGTACACGTACACAAAAAATGCACTAGGTGACGCACCATATGTTAGACCTGTACTAAACTGGAAAGGCTTAGTTGTGGTGTTCTTAACATTGCTACAAAGATCTTGTTTGTTAACAACACCTACAAAAGATGGAATGGAAGTTTTGTTTGTCTTGCCATACATTACCTCGAATGGTGACTTTTTCGTTGTCTCACAAACCTGGTTGTTCATGGCATACATCACTCTCCCAAGCCACAACATTCATGAGAATGGTGCTGGGTCATATTCTGCCATCACTTTGGCAAGTTTCTGCTCCACAACCTTACTGCCCACTTCAACACCACCTTGGCATATTGCATGGCGTGGTCACCCATTCACAAAGGTGGTGTTGTCCCACTATTGTGCTTGGTCCTTCAGCAATGCATTCTTGAATTCTCTCGCATTGTCTGAATGTATTACTCTCAGAAGACCAAGGTGCGTGAACACCCTTTCCTGAAGCATCCTGGCAACTTCATACGCAGTCTTGGACTCTTAGTGAAAAAGAATATGGAATTTAGAAAAATGGTCTTTAATATGACAGATGAAGTTTTACTTGATCACATTTATTTTGTTTTTGCCCAAAATATAAGTACGAATTTTAAAGTCACTGTATATGTAAACACTGACATATTGATCGACGTTTCAGTTTGTCTATAAACCATTCTCAGGTCAACTTGCATTGGGTACCTCAGGCAGTTCTCCACGATAGGCCGTCAAGGTAGACAGCAGGACTGGAGCTCACTCTTTTCACAAGTGGAACTCGTTCTGCAAAATTCTTTAACAAATGTGCGCAGCACACCTGTGAAGTCCCTGCCCATGATCTCTTTTACCTTCTTGTACCCAGCATGAAGGGACTGCTCATGCACTCTTTTGGAATGAGCACCCTGTAGTTGGACAAGTTACGTCATTTTGGCATCCTATGAAACAACAGTGAAAAAATGGAATCTATATACACATGCACATGCACTAGGTGACGCACCATATGTTAGTCTCGTACTAAAATGGAAAGGCTTGGTTCTGGGCTGCATAGCACTGCTATAAAGACTTTGTTCGTTAACAACACCTACAAAAGCTGAAATGGATTTTTGTTTCTCTTGCCATACATTACCTTGAATGGTGACTTTTTCGTTGTCTCACAAACCTGGTTGTTCATGGTATACATCACTCGCCCAAGCCACAACATTCATGAGAATGGTGCTGGGTCATATTCTGCCATCACTGGCAAGTTTCTGCTCCACAAACTTATTGCCCACTTCAACACCACCTTGACATATTACATGGCGTGGTTGCCCATTCACAAAGGTGGTGTTGACCCACTTTCATGCCAGGTCCCTCAGCAATGCATTGAATTCTCTCCCGTTGTCTGAATGTATTACAGTCAGAAGACCAAGGTATGCGAACATTCTTTCCTCAAGCATCCTGGCAACTTCATATGCAGTCTTGTACTCTTAAAAAAAAAAAGAATATGGAATGTAGAAAAATGGTCTTGACGCGAAAGATGAAGTTATACTTGTCATCTGGAGCATGCTGCATGTTGATCAGGTCAACTTGATCACATTTGTTTTTGCCCAAAATATAAGTACAAATTTTAAAGTCAGCGCATATGTAAACAGTGACATATTGATCGACGTTTCAGTTTGTCTATAAACCATTCTTGGGTCAACTTGCATTGGGTACCTTAGGCAGTTCTCCACGATAGGCCGTCAAGGTAGACAGCAGGACTAGAGCTCACTCTTTTCACAAGTGGAACTCGTTTGAAAAATTCTTCAACAAATATGCGTGGCACACTCGTGAAGTCCCTGCCCATGATCTCTTTTACCTTCTTGTACCCAGCACGAAGGGACTGCTCATGCACTCTTTTGGAATGAGCACCCTGTAGTTGTGCAAGTTACATTATCTTGGCATCATATAAATCAGCAGTGAAAAAAATGGAATGTATGTACACGTACACAAAAAAAGCACTAGGTGACGCACCATATGTTAGACCCGTAGTAAACTGAAAAGGCTTAGTTCTGGTCTTCTTAACATTGCTACAAAGATGTTGTTCGTTAACAACACCTACAAAAGATGGAATGTGATTTTTGTTTGTCTTGCCATTCATTAACTCGAATGGTGACTTTTTCGTTGTCTCACAAACCTGGTTGTTCGTGGCATACATCACTCGCCCAAGCCACAACATTCATGAGAATTGTGCTGGGTCATATTCTGCCATCACTTTGGCAAATTTCTGCTCAACAATCTTACTGCCCACTTCAACACCACCTTGGCATATTGCATGGCATGGTTGCCCAATCACAAAGGTGGTGTTGTCCCACTATTGTGCTTGGTCCTTCAGCAATACATTCTTGAATTCTCTCCCATTGTCTGAATGTATTACTCTCAGAAGACCAAGGTGCGTGAACACCCTTTCCTAAAGTATCCTGGCAACTTTATATGCAGTCTTGGACTCTTAAGTGAAAAAGAATATGGAATTTAGAAAAATGGCCTTTAATATGACAGATGAAGTTATACTTGTCATCTGGAGCTTGCTGCATGTCGATCCGGTCAACTTGATCACATTAATTTTGTTTTTGCCCAAAATATAAGTACGAATTTTAAAGTCACTGTATATGTAAACACTGACATATTGATCGACGTTTCAGTTTGTCTATAAACCATTCTCAGGTCAACTTGCATGGGGTACCTCGGGCAGTTCTCCACGATAGGCGATCAAGGTAGACAACAGGACTGGAGCTCACTCTTTTCACAAGTGGAACTCGTTCTGCAAAATTCTTTAACAAATGTGCGCAGCACACCTGTGAAGTCCCTGCCCATGATCTCTTTTACCTTGTACCCAGCATGAAGGGACTGCTCATGCACTCTTTTGGAATGAGCACCCTGTAGTTGGACAAGTTACGTCATCTTGGCATCCTATGAAACAACAGTGAAAAAATGGAATCTATATACACATACACAAAAAATGCACTAGGTGACGCACCATATGTTAGACCCATATTAAACTGGAAAGGCTTGGTTCTGGGCTGCATAACACTGTTATAAAGATCTTGTTCGTTAACAACACCTACAAAAGATGGAATGGAGTTTTTGTTTCTCTTGCCATACATTACCTCGAATGGTGACTTTTTCGTTGTCTCACAAACCTGGTTGTTCATGGTATACATCACTCGCCCAAGCCACAACGTTCATAAGAATGGTGCTGGGTCATATTCTGCCATCACTGGCAAGTTTCTGCTCCACAAACTTATTGCCCACTTCAACACCACCTTGACATATTACATGGCGTGGTTGCCCATTCACAAAGGTGGTGTTGACCCACTTTCGTGCCAGGTCCCTCAGCAATGCATTGAATTCTCTCCCGTTGTCTGAATGTATTACAGTCAGAAGACCAAGGTATGCGAACATTCTTTCCTCAAGCATCCTGGCAACTTCATCCGCAGTCTTGTACTCTAAGAGAAAAAGAATATGGAATGTAGAAAAATGGTCTTTAACACGAAAGATGAAGTTTTACTTGCCATTTGGAGCATGCTGCGTGTCAATCAGGTCAACTTGAATGGGTGACCTCAATCCTACTACATTGGTGGCTTCCCATTGAACAGGGGTAGTTGAGAGAAGTTGACGAAACTATTGATTGTAGAACATGGGGGCAAAGCCAAAATGATGAGTGATGGAGAGTATGGTGTGACAAAACTTTGGAAGATGAGGTGCTTCATGTGGGTGATGGGTGGTGTAGATGGCTAAATGGATGAGGAATGCTTGATTCCACTGAAACATGTTGTTGATGGAGCAAGATTTGGGGGTTGGGGAGAAAACTGGTTGGTGGTTAACAGTAGTGAGCTGAAGCTGCGGAGATGAAACTGGATTAAGAAGGTGACTAATCGTGATATATTCGTGTGTCCATGGTGACTTTTTCGTTGTCTCACAAACCTGGTTGTTCATGGCATACATCACTCGCCCAAGCCACAACATTCATGAGAATGATGCTGGGTCATATTCTGCCATCATTGGCAAGTTTCTGCTCCACAATCTTATTGCCCACTTCAACACCACCTTGGCATGGTCGCCCATTCACAAAGGTGGTGTTGTCCCACTATTGTGCCAGGTCCTTCAGCACTGCATTCTTGAATTCTCTCCCATTGTCTGAATGTATTACTGTCGGAAGACCAAAGTATGCAAACATTCTTTTCTCAAGCATCCTGGCAACTTCATATGCAATTTAGAAAAATAGTCAATAACACCACAGATGAAGTTATACTTGCTGTTACGGTAATATAAACAAAATGAAACTCTTATCAGTTATTCTGATCTAAATTAATATCCATTTACATATTTAGAAACATGATAACAAGTTACGTGACACTTGGGACGAAGACAGGGTCTAACGTCAGCACCAACAGTCCAAAACTTGAAACTTGCGGCATCTTCAGTCTTCATCACCAAGGCAAGGCATTCCGCTGACTCTTACCAGTCCACCAAAATAATACAGTCAAGTTCCATACACAAGTCGCTGCTGTCTGAACCGTAACAAAGGATCACCACATAAACAAATAACGCTCAGTATTTAGAAAGTATGAAGAAAACATGAAGTCCAGCTTCAGTGTTCAGATAATTCATGACACGCGTCTGCCCACCATCGGCTACCAACTAGAACTTGATAAAACTCAAAACTGCCCCCTGGCGGGAATACCTAACATACCTAACACTTGCCAACTGGACCATGCTGAATGTTGATCAGGTCAACTTGCATGGCTGTTCTTTATGATAGGCCGTAAAGGTAGACGGCAGAACTGATCCACGTTTCAGTTTATTGTCTATAAACCATTCTCATATCAACTTGCATGGTGTACCTGAGGCAGTTCTCCACGATAGGCCGTCAAGGTAGACAGCAGGACTGGGGCTCACTCTTTTCACAAGTTGAACTCGTTCTGCAAATTTCTTCAACAAATGTGCGCGGCACACCCATGAGATCCCTGTCCATGATCTCTTTCACCTTCTTGTACCCAGCATGAAGGGACTCCTCATGCACATGTAAAAGGTGAAACTGGCCAGTAGATAAATTTGAACCAATTTCTAGAGGATAACATAAGTGTTTAAACCATATCAAAGAATACCCTATCAAACTCAACAAGAACACACTGTATGCCTTTTTTGCTGTACAGTAGCAGTTCGCAAGTGTTCCTGTTATTCCCAGCTGGCCTTGAATCTGGGCATAATAGGGACACACCTACATACAGGAAATTCAAAGCATCCCAGGCAACAATCTGTCAGTCTTAAACTCTGTTTCCGACAAAAGAACCACCTTCGTAATTAAGTATACAACCTCAATTGAAAGAAGCATAAATGAATCTTTTATGTAAATGGCACATCATTTTGTGAGGTAAAACAGGACTTCAAATGTGCACTTTGGCTATCAAAAAATCAAAAGAAATTACAATAGTCACATCTTGGACTGACTGAAGTTGCTTCAACTTTGAACACATTGTGTTATATACAAGATGTATGGAATCAAACTGATTTCCTTCATCTAAAAAGCTAGGCAATCGCCTTCGTGAACTTCTTTCACTCCAGAGGTAACTTTCCTGTTGTCCCACTTAATGGTAGGAAATGACAGCAAACAGTACTTGAACCAACGTGTTTGATTTGTCAAACCAGATGGGCGACCTCTTCTTGAGGCTGTGTTGTTGGACTGAAATGCGATAAAACTGTAATGGCGCAAAAAGAATGGGGAAGATCCCATATAAGTTATTTTGGTATGTGCCCTGTCTGAGTCAAGCCCTTAGAAATGGTAGCATCTCATTTCGATCATAATATTATACTTATTTTCGGGCTGCCCAGATTTTAACTGGCAGGGAAAATACTGGTCTGCATTTGTCTTGAAATACTCTTGGCATGTTGCGTCACTGTTGCACTGACCTAATCCTTGGTGCTAGCATCGTCATTTAATGTAATAGGTTTGTTGACATCCAAGTATTTTAACTCTGGGATGTTGCAAAATGCGTTCTTGATATCTGAAAAGTTTTTTGATTCTGCCTCGCCTCACTTCCAAGAGTCTACATGTACATGTTTAAGTTCACACTATGGGGCGCTCAAGTGACAGTCATTAACTAAGCCATGGTCATCTCTAGTGTGGCACTGGACGCTTGTTGCTGGGTATTAGACTTCGCTCGTGCAAAATCGCTGACATTGCCGTAGCGTTGTGATCCACCATGATTCAGAGCGCGCACGCGTGAGTTGTAAAATAGCACGTCATTGGCCAAGAATTACATTATATTACTTGTGTAATTTTACGCCGTCAAGAAATAAAGCACGACTGTGATTTTACGCCGGTAAGAACTAAAATACGAGCGTAATTAACAGCGTAATGTAAGTAGTTACGCTCGCACTTTGATGGCGGCACTTTTCCCCCAACGACCCATCATATCTTTCATCCTCAATCCTCCACATTCTCACATAATGACTTGTTTCGCTATGATTCAGGTGCATGCGATGTGTAATATTACAGTGACACTTTCCCCTTACGGCCCATCATAGACCTTGTTTAATTTTCATTTTCAAGTGAGTTGTTCGCCATCTCTCTCAGTTACACTAAATACTGTTTTCTCCCTCTTCCCCTACTGCCGCTGTCGCAGTTGGTACCGCGCCATCTGGGGCTCATTGCTGAGATTTTCGAAATCTTTAAAATATTCTCTTGAATTTTTAGTTTAGACAAGGTTTTTAGAATATCTTGGTAAGATTTTTGGAACTTCCTGGCAAATTTGACTGGTAAGATTTCAAAAATGTTGGCTAGTTTCTTTAAATACTGTTGGGATTTTAGTCATCTTCGACAACTTGGTCATGGGCTTGAAGCGAAAGTACGGTCCTGGTTTTTAGCCACTTTATCATCCCATACTACCAGTAAATAAGACCAAGCACATCTTGTGACCATACGCATGTTATGGACCTTATCTACACTACACTTTATAAATGGTGATGATCATGAGATAAGATATAGCTAAGTTTACAAAATACTTACTTTTCCACAAACGCAACCCTGTTCGCAGTAACGTTCCATATACTGGTGCTTGCATGATCCATACTTGGTTGTTATATAGATACGTTCTCACACTTTCAATTGTTTTAAAGTTAATTTACGAATTACACATTCCTGCCTTCTAGGTAGTACAGTAAGTTACTGTAGAGTTGGATTGTAAGGAGTAAATGGTCTTTCTCTGTCATATCGCCACTTCTTAGTTGCTGATATCCCTGGAATAAATAATATAAGGAAACAACACTCTACAGATTCATATTATATTTTTACACGATTGCTGCGTTTTGCTGTTCTGTCATGTTCCAGCCGTGTGGCATCCTAAATTATTTGTATAACATCCCCGAGTTCTTTAGGGCAAACACATGCTCATCATTCAACGTTTTGCAGAACCACTGTAGCATTTTAAAAGTTGGTATCTGTAAAAAGGAACTGTACTGGTAACTGGGGCCTTTTTATGAAAAGTGACTTCTTAACACTTTAGACTGAAATTTGGTCGGAAGTGCTGAGCTTATAATTACTCGACTAAACCTTTATTTGACAGCTGTGAAGTGGGAGTATAAGACCAAATTTCTTTCTTAAGTCTTGATTCACTTTCAGTAAAACAGACCCTTTGTAGAATGACAAGTTGTGTGTTTTGTCGCACTTACATTTGCTCTCAGTTTAGTTTGTTGTCCTTGGAGTTATTTCATTGTGATCCTCAGTTTGTCGCCTTGAAATGTCATGATTCTTAAAAAGTAATTTTAACCTGTCTTTCATTGCTTTGTTTATTTCAGTTGTTCAAATAAACTGTTATTTATTTACAAGCTTTTATCATTATAGGTTTTGTTTTCACAAAGCGTCTGGCGAGAGATGCGGTGTTTACATGGAAAACGTATTCGAAGTTTTTCGATTTAAATGACCGAATCTTACCAAAGAACTGACAAAACAATTGGGTTATTTGAATGAAGCGACAATTTCAAATTAATTGTCCCTTTTGAAAAGCTTATATATACATAATTTTGAATTGTTTTGTACCGCTGCGTCTATATTCCGTTCTTGATAAAAACAATCTTTTCGAAAGATCCTCGTTGAAAGTTTGTAAAGTTCGTTCATCTTGCGTCAAGAGTGGACGCATTTTTCGTCGCTAGACTTCTGTCTCTGATGTCCTTTCGGATTCGATCGCTGTCAGTCAGTTTTTTAGCATCACGCCGATTTTGAGATGTAACGATGATTCTGACACACGTAGGCCTGTGGTTGATATTTATGCCGTGACCTAAAAGATTAGCGTATCTGCAACTTGGTTTCGGTTTTAGTTTCTTCGAAATTTTAGGTTACGCATATAGTTTGTTGAACTTTCGATCACGTGATCTCTGTAATTTATCTCATTGGCCGTAACAATCGGATGGGCTTGAATATTTCACAGGCATATGATAACCTGGCAATAAGGAAAGAACCATTGCTACATACGTCGTCTATATTCCGGTCTGTCTAAGGTACGTACGACATTCTCTTGGGCATGTGAAGCTCAGCTATTGTCGACACAACTTGACAAATTTTTATGAAACTTGGCTCCAAAATAACTTATACTAATGTCTGATGGGTGTTCAGTGGAGTTGATTTCAAGCATTTACCAACTTAGTCTATATTTCATCATACTGTCAAACACCCCGAGAAGTTTGCCATTTGCGTTACAATCGTTTGCACATCAAAAAGGTTTGCGTTGGTCTTGTTACCTCAAGTTCGCATAGCCAGTGATTAGACTTACCGCTATGGCACCCGTTGTTCTTCTTGCGCAACCTAACATCGTCAACCATCTCGTTCCTGTCATAACACTCGGAACAAGCTATTTAAATTTGATTTTACAACTGAAAATATTGAGGCAATAACCACTTGGTCATGGGAGTCAATTTTTTTTTCAAAATCGTTTCAGTTAAAAATGGCAACTCTCACTGAGACACTGAAATGATGATTTGCACCTATAAAATTCTCTATAAATATAAATTTACTTAACTTGGAGTGAAGCTAACTGGTCAGTGGTGATGCAGAACGAATTAAAGAGAAATAACTTGTTAATTCCGCGATATACTGAAAACTTCTGCACAATCTGAACACAAAGGCCATTGTGCGGAGATAACATCTCTCCCATACAGAACGATTGGCTCGTGTTTACCTAGGAACCAGTTTCCTGGTAACTATTGTTTACTCAGTGGTCTATAAGTGAACAGCTGAACAACTGGTTAGAATTCAGTAACGTTAGGACTTCGCTAAAATGCAAAAGAATTCGCGAGATTACTTGAGATATTGCCTTGTATTTTATATGAGAATTCGTGATTTTGACTATTTTTCTAGCCGCAACTGCTACTGAATCTTGTATTCGTGGCATCCGGAAAACCTCGAGTATTTTCGTAAACTCAAATAGTGGTTTCTGACATAGCCAAGGCATTCGTGACGTAAAGTGGATGATGAGGACTTAAGGAGACGATCGGTTTTACGGGCGAAAAAACACATTTTGAGTTGATTTTCAGGGTAGGAATAACTTCTTGAAGTTGATAGTTTTGTCCGAAGTTATAAAGCAGCAAACTCTGTCGTGTTTTTTGTACTTTTATCAAAAATCGCTGATTTCTAACAAAGAATGCTAATTGAAATCGAGGCGGCAACCCCATCAGCTGTTTCCTGGATTGGCGACGTTGAATGATCGACGCAGGCAGTGTGATAATCGAAGACGGTATGAAAAAAGCCAAGTGCTGATCTCCAGAGTGCATGCGATAAAAAGAGAAGGGCTGAACCACATGTCGTTGAAGAAATAACATTCCGAGGATAAGCACCTGGAAACAAAATCGAGCGCTATACTGCCTTTCGAGATGAGTTGAACCTTTCCAGAAATCGGCCGAGCTTTTTATAGATAGTCGTCCCCCTTAACCAGCTAACTACTTTTGATTGGTTTTAAGCCTGAACCTAAATTGTTCTTGAAAAGTTTGTTTCCTGTCGCTTACTAATTAACCGAGTGAGATCCCTCAAAAAATTTCGGTCGGTCGCATAAACTCGGGTTTCCTGAATGGGCAAATTCGCTTTGAAAACGAGGTAACCTGAAAAATAAAAATGTTAACCTACGCAGTTTTTTGGTGTTACTATTACCAAAGTACAGTGTTGTTAGATATCATGCCTGTGACCGGTATCTGCCCGCCATTGATCACAAAATTGTTTGTTACATTTTCCGTTCTGCTGTGACATGAACTCCAGGGCCCAGTTGCATAAAAGTTATACGCCGTTCAGCAACAATGACATCGCATTATCACGCGTCGCGTTGGCATTGTTGAGCAATCCACCTGACGTAATGCAACAATCAAACTTATCCAGCTATAACTTTTGAACCTTTATGCAACTCAGCCCTGATAAGCGTCTTATTCTGCGCTCTAGTATATTCTGGTGTACGGGAATGACAGTATAATCCTATTTTGCACTTGGTGACTCTAGCTTTAACGCTTCAATTTCGAGTTTGAACCCGAAATCTCGAGTTTTTACTTGAGTTTGTAGCTAAAATCTTTACTGTCTGATGTATCCGTACAGCGGAAAATAATTAGATAAGTACGTGTCGCTATAAATGGCCTGTGAGTACATTGTATAGCTTTCCCTCAAGTGACCTGGTTGTGTTATGTGTTTCTTGGAGTCATTGAAAGAAAATGTTTTTGGGTGATAGATTGAGCAAAAGTAAGAAGCACTTTTTCATTTCACCTCCTCTCCTCATTCGTGGACAAATGACTCTTTAACTACCTGTAGTAAAACACAGATCCAAATTTGTGTCGGGGTCACTGTCATTCTCCTCTCCCATGTTGACACAGTTCCTTTCCGGTTCTTTCTTTCCTCTTTGTTTAAACGACCAACTTTGATTCAAGCAAGCTAGGAACGTGATTGTGTGTTTTTATTACTTTATTTAATAGAAATGACGGTGTGTGGTTTTATATTATAATACGTGAAGTAGATGTTTAACCTTTGCAGATAAGCAAGCAAGATGTCCGAAAGTTTGGAAGACTCAATTTCCATATGCAGCGTCTGCACAGAGACATTGAAAGATCCCAGAACGCTACCGTGCAGTCACAACTTTTGTCTCGAATGCCTTCGCGCTGATGTTGAATCACGTGGAGAAAATGGCAAGTACGCTTGCCTAGCCTGCCACTGCGAAGTGGATCTTTGCCCAGAAGACGTCGAGAAGATGGGTTGCAATGTCATGGTCAAGAATTTAGCGGCGATTGAACAACACCGAGATTGTGATGATCCATGCGTAGCCTGTCAAGATAGAAATCCGACTATGGTGTGCATCACATGCGATTTTAAAAGATTTTGTCAGAATTGTGGCCTTTTCCATCCAAGACATGTGGCTTCTCACCAGGTTGTAAGTCTGCAGGAGTTCCGTGACGGCAAACATAATGACGCAATCCGCGAGCGTCAGAGTAGAAGATGCGACGACCACAAAGAGTTGTTTAAATACTACTGCAAAGATTGCAAACGATTAGTTTGCAACGATTGCGTGAATTTGGGTGTATGTGATCACACAGGTAAAAGCCGGTGCCAAATCAATGAAGCACACGAAATGGCGAAGAAAAACCTTTCACAACTATTAGGTCAGGTAGAGGAGAAGTTAAAGAAATTGAAAGACCACCAAACCCAGATCCAAATCAACAATAGTTTATCATCTGACACGTTGCTTGAACAAGAACAAGTGATTGGCGAGTATTTTCAAACGCTGACGCGAGCTTTGATTGGTAAGGAAAGTCAAAGATTTAAGGCAATGTACTACAAGAATCAGGCAAAAAGAGACGCTGTTGCAATGGCTGCAGAGAAAGAGTTAAACGTCCTCAAGGTCGTGAAACAGAACATCGAAAAGGTGACAGAGTATGGATCAGCGACAGAGACTTTGCAGCTGGAGACATGTTTACAAAAAGAAATTGAAGAAAGTGGAATGGACAAAGAGCTCCCAAGTGTTCCAGAACCTTGTATCCTGCGATTTGTTCCCACGTATCCTAAATTCAGTACTGATGACATTCAAAAGGTCAGTGTGATGTTGGGAAGCATGGCTAGGCGCGTTTTTGTGTTCGACATCCGGGTCCCCGACGAAGAAGGTGCGCGTGAAATTTGTGGTCTTGCAGTAGCCACGGATAATACAATACTTGCAGTGAGTGAGGCCAACCAGAAGGTAATGAAGTTCAACGACAAAGGGCAGCCTGTTGGTGACCCACTCGTTCACGATCAACTTCAGAAACCATGGGATTGTATTTCTCTCCCTGACGGCAGCTTCAAGGTAAGCTGCGAGGCGGGCGTCATTACCTTCGGCGCAGATGGGAGCACTCAGCTACAAGAGATTGAAAATCATGCGGCAGGCATTGCATTTACGTCCACCCAAATGGTGGTGGTAACTATACGGGAACCAGCGCCCGATGTTCGCCTGTACAATCCTGGTGGTGCGCTGGTGCGAAAGATTGGGTGTGGCGAGAATGGAGAGAGTATGTTTCAGGCGCCACTGCACACAGCAGTTACCAGTAAAGATAATATCCTGATAGTAGACCGCGACCTGAAGACAATCTTCATGTTCGATATTGACGGCAATTCGCTTGCACAGTTCGTCGCCGACGATCCATTAGGAGGCGTTTGCGTCGACAAAAACGACTTTATCTATGTAGTGAACGCGGGTAAAGACGAGGTGATCTCACTCACTCCTAACTGCACATTTCATAGGGTTGTTTTGTCTAACCGCTGCTTGCAGGGGCCTCGTGCCGTCGCATTTGACAACAAGGGTCTCCTTTGGGTGAGCTGTTACGCCGAGGGAACGAATGTTAGCAGCACTGTCAAGGCGTTCAAGATCGAATGGTCTAAGGGTGAAGATGAGGACCAGGGTGACAATGGCGGCGCTGCTGCTGCTGCTGTTGACGGTGACTAACCACGTGGTGGCGATAACGGGACTGATGGTTATTTGCATAACTGACCAGCGGCGCTAGATAAGCTATATACATGTATATATGTCTAATTGTTGTCACCAGGCATATGCTTGATTTACATATTTAATCATATGATGGATTCCGTGGATATCATTATGAAGTACATTGTCCGCGGGACAGTGTGAACACGTCGGAGACCGTCGGACACCAGGGAATCTGGTGCATGCGCTTCGTCTGTTACAAGACTGCGTTCCGACTTATTTTGTAACCTGCACTACTTCAGCTAGAAAGAAAAAACGCCTCTTCTCATCAGCTCAAGTAAACTCGTTGATCGTATTTCAGTTTCCATAAATCACACAAATGTATGCAAGCTGATTTTTAAAGAACATTGTGTGTCTTGTCAATCATAGTCATCTCCTTTCTGGCTAAAATAGTCACATAACCAGTGCTTCACATGCATCAGCGTCGCCACTTCCCATCGACCCGAGCACGTGCACTCGCGTCACTGCACCACGTGTATTTTTTTGAAAAGTGGCTACGAAAAAGTACAGCATCGATTAGGAAAGACCGAAACCGACGCTACAGATGGCGCTACATCGCATTTCCCAATCGGCAACTGTAAATGCTTACCAATTGGGATTACAATGCTGTGGCTACTTACCACAGAGCTGTCTGGACCTTTACGACCAGCTTCTTTTGTTAAGGGATTAGGGAACATAGACTGGGTATCAGTGGTAACCTCTGCCTGTTCGCTCCGCCCACTTCAGACACTGCGGACTATGATTACTAAATCTGTCATTGAAAGTTTAACTTTTTAAGTGTTGAGGTAAAAATTTGTTAATTACAACACAAGGAAAGAAATAGCGCGCATTGAATGAGGAGCGCGTCACGGACCCGGCTGTGGCAGGTACTTCTGGAATGTTTTCAGTCAGTTAGGTTTTGCAGAGGAATTTTGTCTACGAAGCGATGACAACGATGTGTAACGTATAGTGGTGAAATTGTGCTATTTTTCACATTTTTAGATCGTATTTGATTTTACAAAGTAGTTGTATGCCTATTTACCCAGAAGACATTACCATAAGAATGAATGAGGTGGTCGATCACAGACCACATTATTTGTGACTGTCACGTTTTCTATGCATTGACATCCACAGATATATCTATGGTGGCGACTTAAGAAGCTCGTGATTTGGGAAGTTCTTGTAAACGGTATTTTTATAAGAGTAACATGTCATGTTCAAAGCACTTCAGCACTTCTCATGTGCGATCTTCAGGGATCGAATTGGTGTACTTTTACCTCACAATGCTTAGATTCCTGACAACTTGAACTAATCTCTTTTTAAATCACATTTGAAAACGCGTTGAAATGCGCCAAAATAGTTGTCCCTGCGTGTTAATGTCTTCCTGCTATTAGGCATGGAATAAAATTTAATTTTGATCAACCACCTGACTAAGTGGTGAATACTGGGGGCCCCATGGAAAGCAGTGAGAACTGATGGGGTTACCCTCATTGTAAATATTACAATTAAATAAATAAATAACTAGCATTGCACACTCTAATGCCATACTGTGGCCGGTCACAACAGGTGTATACTTGAAATGCATATGTATATTATAGTAATAGAGCGTTTATTTTATGTCGTATAAAATACAAAACTAACAAACCAATATTGAATTGGGGAAGGCCCTGTGAAGAACTTTACAGCCCGCTGACCTCAGGACAATATGTACAGTGCATGTTACGATTGTAATGCTAATGTAATACTATATTCGGCTATCTAATTCCTGTGAATGTTTTTTAGCTGCTGTATGCACGATGTTAGAGCCAAAAACTAATAAAAATTATATAGAATCGTTCTGTTATAAGTCAGCCCGTCGATATGGTGTAAGTTAGAATTATTAGTCTTCTTACATTCCATGTGCTGGTGACATCACGCGACGATCTCTGTCCCGACCTGCCTGGCACGAACCCGGGACTTCCTGCTAACCGTGCTAATAGTGCTGCATGCGCGCACCCAGCCTAAAATACAGGGGGGCTCGAATTTTCGGTATGCGGACCTTTTTTACTGAAGAAAATCAACGAGGACTAAAAAAAACGAGGCGACTAGGCCTACGTATTGTGCGAATTCCTGTGGACTTTTGTCTCATTTGCTCGGACTTTTTGTTTCATTGAGGCAGACCTTTTTGCCCAATTCGCCAAATTATGGGGCTCCTTCGAGCCCCCCCCCCCGCCCTGAGTGCACCCATGTGCTGAAACAACGATATATACACTTTTGAAGTTAAGATTAGGAGATTTTTAAGACTCTTAGATCTGTAAGAGGCCACAAACCCACCTTTCCTTAAGAAAAAGCTACAACTTGACTTAGACAACTTTCCGTTATGAAACTGGTAACTAACTGAAGGTAATTTCAAGGTTTCGAAGGAACTAACTGTTCGTTATAGCTCGAGACCAGGCATTGAACCACAATGTTTATATAGGCAATCCAACCTAGGCAACTGACTCCAACTGCCCAGAAATGTACGTGAAAAAATTGTCTCTTTCACGTATATATACAGGAAAATGCGTGTAGAACTTCTACAAAACCACTAATAGAAGTCACATTAATTCTTGTAGATCAGAAATTAACAATTTTATAATCATGAACTTAACTTAAATGCCCTTATGCTGTGAGCCATCAGACATTGTAATGTCATGGGTGAGGTGATTCAATCTCATTCTTCTGTTCACAGAGTTTGAGATGCGGCACAAAACTTTACCAACAACAGGGGTCTCTCATGAAAAGTGAGTTAAAGCTTAGTCAAGCAGTAATTAGCACATCTCTGCACTCTAGAGATAATTATCTAAATTACCTCATTAACTAGCAATTTTGTTGCGTATTTTTTCAGCAGACCGCATTTTTGCTCAAGTGAGATAATTTTTCCGGAACGTACAAGGAGTCTTAGCTCACTTTTTCATGGATCAGGTGGCAGAGCTGTAGCATATAATTAAAACATACTAAGTGTAACACAATGTACGTTTACGTTGAATTCAAAAGAATAGCAAGTCCTGTTGTGGTAATTTTACCCAAAAATGTCGCTGACGATTCCGTAAGTAATTTTCTTGGGGGATATAATAAAAGCAGTAACAACTACGCACTGTTACAAAGTGGGGTCCTTAGTTTGAGGTTGTTTTATGACTAGCACACAGGTTCCTTGGCAAGACAACAGGTGAAATGTTAATGGGATACAAATACAGGGCAATATCACGTGACTTGTACACTGAGTACGTTTATAAGTTGCCCAGCTGATACAGTCGTCACTAATTAGCAAGTACTGTTTCAGACACAGTGCTCCGTTATCGTAGAAATGTAGCGTAAATGTTGCTTGTATAAAGTAAAATTCTTTTTTCAAAAACCAATATTCACGAAATTTAAAATACAAGTCGTTGATAAAATTACAAAATAACAAGTTTGACCTACGTGAGAATCTTCTATAGTATAACGCAATCCGCCTCAATTCGAAAAACGTTTCTAAGATGGGTCGCGTAAAACATTTAAGTGAAATTGTGTGTTTTTTTGGATAATTCATCTTCCAAACGTTGTCATTAGATTTTTTGTTTTCGGTTTCATATTTTAATTTGAACCAAACTCTGCTTGAGTTTCGAAAACTGTCCGAAAAAGCAGCCCCGAACGAGTTCTTTTTCTGAAAACCTGCCCACTGAAATAAGGGCGTTCTTTCATAGTGAACAGCTATATTTTGAATGCTCGCCTTCACTGCACTAAATATGCAAGATATTGGAATGATATTCCAGGGTGAAAATAAATTTTGTCGCTCCATAAACAAAAGAAAACACAAATTGCGGGAAGAATGACAGTTTTGAACCACTTAGGTTTGCTTTTCAATTGGAAGTTGTTGGCATTTCCACTTTTTGTGAAGATTATGTAAACGGTTCAAGTCATGATCGTTATTTTCCTTCAAAGCTTACAAACATGATACCATATTTTTCTGGTTCATTATTAAAATACAGGGGTATTCATACTTCGCAGATCATAAACATTAAAACCAAATTTGCGTTCGTTCATGACGCAGTTAGTCACTTAATTGGATGTTTGCTGTTACAACTACCAGTGGCGGATTTAGAGGGGGGCCAAGGGGGACACGGTCCCTCCTAAAACTCTCCCAGATTCCATTTGGCAGTTCGGGGGTGCGAATGTCTGACGGGCAAAATTCTGACAAATACTCAGCCCTGTCCCCTCAACTAAAAATCTTAGATCCGCCCCTGACTACAACCTGTCTACCAGCTTATTAGCCTACTTTTAAAAACTCCAAATTTCTGCCTAACAGATTGTTCAACATAACCTAGGAAAGACAATCAAACTAAGTCGCGCATTAAAAATATTTCGCATAGGCAAGCTAGATTATGGGGTTTTGTCAACGAAACTGCTATCCTTGAGCCACCGCTCAAGGAAATCTGGAATTTGGCTGGGTGGCGAGCGTAGTCACGTTCAAAATTTCTATAAATCAGTAATTGTAAAATGAAACAGCCCTTTCTTTTACTTAAATATTTAATGTATCGATAAGGGTTTTGCATCGAAATTTAATGTCTTATTGGTGTAAAACGGTCATATGATAATCTTATACCAATAAGTGCCTTGTGGTGAGCGGCGTAGCCTACCAAACTGTGTAGATATGATGACATCGCAAGCTAGTTTTCATTTACCTCCGCAAGCGTCTGGTGTCTGCTGAAACAATAGCACGGGTCGTTATCGAGCAGAACTGGTCGATTTAAATTCATTCAAAATACATTGTTTTTGGTGGCATGCTCCTATAAAAACTGAAGTATCGAGTCCAAGTTTTTAGTTGAGCACGTGCAGCGTGTGCGAACTCGATTGACGGAAAATTAGATTGAGTAAAGAACATAATTTTTGCACTGCGCTCCATGGAGATCCGACAACAAAACGCAGATTTCTTTTGAAATAGAGAGCAAATAGCAAAACTAGCGCTCGTTGGTAACTTTAATCGATCAGCCTGCTCCGACACAGAAGTGTGCCGATTATTCACAACGATAGTTTTTATCCCCGGATCTCGGCTTCTCTGGTCAGCCGTTGCGGGGATGGTCGGCGATAGCAACAATTTGCAGATTTTCGAGGTCTGACTCGAGCCTAAAGCTTTTACACTAAGTTTAGCAAATGCGAACTAAGATTAGACACCATCATGTACTCGAGCACAGAATAAAAAGCATTTATCTAGAGTTCATACATAAGCAAAACAGAAAATGCAAAAAAATACAATTTCGAATTCGATGATGAAGATTAGCCGTCGAACATTGGTGGCATTATTATTGTATTTTACATTTATTAAAAACGAATATTGCATCTAAATGGGAATGACAAAAAAGTTTAAAAGACTGTCGACTTCGCTGTCTCGGTGCTGGTGGCGCAGTGGTTGAGTAGTTCAGCTATGGGGCATGATGGGAAATAAACACAAAAAGTAAAATACAACATTGGTGCCGCTTGTCAACAGTAAGGTAAATTCAAGGTTTTCTGTCACTGAGATCAGAATAGTGAATTTCTTAAAGTAAACATCAGATTAGGAAGCAGAAGTTCAATTTCTATTTCAGTTTGTATTTCTCAAAATGCTTTTGATTGCACAAAGTTGTATATGTATTTAAATTGAGCAACGCACTTCACAACGATATGAGTTTCATTTATATTTTTAAACCCTACAATGTGTCACGTGATATTTCTTGCAATCCAGGCAAGGCTAGTTGGGCATTTTTAGTAGGCACACGGTCGACTCATAATTGAACACATACTTCTTCACAGAAATTTATTTTTTGCTGTTTCAAAGACTGCAACTGTTATGTTCAATTGCTCGAGGCAAAGTTGTAACACATAAAAATTTCAATTGCATTTGTAAGTAAGTAAAGTAAGCAAGTAAGTAAAATGTTTATTTTGCATCGATATGGAACAGGTTAACAGCAAAACAGTAGCGCAAGTGCTAGTGACAAATATGAAATGAAAAATTAATATGTACAAAAGAGGTAGAAGGACTATGTACACAAAGGATACAAACATACATGACTTATCAAACATCAAAGGACAGTGGTTGACAGCGTAGGCTAAGTTGGCATTCACAAGCTTGACGTCAGAATATGGCGACTTAACTCATTAACACAGGTATTGAGATCTTGGCAACACTTTATACATTCAGGTAACTTGTTCCATAAAGATACCCCCTAGTGGTGAATAGAATTATGCCCATATGATGTAGTGGCGAACCTCGCAACACATAGAGTGTTTTTCCCCGTAATTCATAGGGCAGACGTCTGAGAGCAAAGCACTGGAGAGGGCAAGGGCCTATCTGCATGATTGGTGTGCTTGAAAACAGCTACCCCAAGACATTGTAGCCCTTGAACAAAAAGCGGAATGAAGTTTGATTTAGATAGTAAGATGGAATACGACGACTAGTAGTAATTGAAAACAAATTTTAAGGCCCGATATTAAATCTTTTCCATTTTTCGGGCTTTCTGAGCACCACGCAAGTGCCAAATAAGAGGAGAATAATTAAAATATGACCAAATAAATGCATAATAAATCTTCAACTTAGTGCCTGTATCCAATAAATGACGCAGACGGAACAAGGTACACACATATTTTGGTGCTTTGGCACAGAGGTTATCCACATGTCCATGGAAGTTTAATTTACAGTCAATGTGCAAACCCAACAAGTTTTTTTTTTTTTTTTTTATTCTCCCAGTTCAACATAAGTAAGGACAAAGGTCTGGGATTCCCTTGCCTTACTTTACAATTCAATGAAAATAAAGTTTTCTAAGTTAAAAATATACGTGAACCGGATTTTGAAATAGATTTAACAAAAGAAAACAAAAACATACAAGACAATATAGTAGTATATGGCTCTGAAAAAAAAGGAGGGGGGAGAGTATTTTGGAATGATAAAATATCCTTACATTGCTATCAAATTATGCATTTGTGACCACCTGTTTGTAAATTTTTCCATTTGTAAATTTTTTGAATAAATATGTTTTTCACTGGAGTAATAACTGTTAATTTCTTTTGTTAATACAATTAAATTTGGAGGTTTACCCTTGAGACGTTGCTTATATAAATGGAACTTGCTGAGACACAAGATTAAATTTTGAATTGGCTGGCTTCTACATCTGTTTCCAAAGAAAACTGTAAGCACATTTGTACCAAGGGAAATATTAGTTTTGTTTCTAACCCAACCTTCAACATTGTTCCAAAAATTTTGAACAACATCACATTGCCAGTATAAGTGAAGCAAAGTCTCAGGTTCAGTCTTACAAAACGTACACAAGGGGGAGTTGGTTACCCCAATTTTGACAAGGTAAGAGTTACAGCTAATTATCCTATGTGACAGTCTAAATTGAAACCAACGAAGTTTCACGTCAAGTGTAAAATTCAGAAAGTAGGCAAATTTCCACCATTCTGTAGTGTCAGGTATTGCAAGTTCTGCCTGCCACTTCATCTCAGACCTAGGCCGGGCATATTTGTTTAGCACCAAAGTGTTATATATATGTTTTGTTCCCTTCTTGTCTGCAAGTAACAATTTCACAAAAATTGGGATAGAGGGTGCGTAGAAGGAAAACTTGTCTCTTTTTGAGATTTTCCATTTTTGACAAATAGCCTCCTTGAGCCCATAAAAATTCAAAAATATTGGTCTAAAATTGAACTTTTTGCAAAAACCTTCAAAAGATAACAAATATAACCCAACAAGTTAACAGAATTCTCACACTTAATGATGTTCGTCCCGAGATAAAGAATTTTTTCGGAATCGCTGAGTGTGTCTCTTCTAAGAGTGATGGCTGTGAATTTGTCAGTATTGGTAAACTTGTGATTATTGTCAAACCATCTCATAGCCTCATTTGCGGTGTTTTTCAAAACAAGACGGGCGTTATCCATAGACGGAGTCGTCTCAGTGCACAAGTGTATTGTCATCCGCGTAATTGTAAAGCTTACTCTTGCTTTCAAGTATATAGAAAATATCATTTACGAAACATTTAATAACAGAGGACTCAGGATAGAACCTTGGGGCACACATATAGAGACAGGGTGCCAGTTGCTATAATCATTTTCAATTTTAACTCTAATTGAGTGCTCACTTAGACAAATAAGAGAGAATTGTTTTTCGGACCTTTTTAAAAACTTATGAAATCACATGAATTTTTGTCCTTACATCTGGATAAAAAACGTCAAATAGACATAGTTGCCCCATACTGATATCGCAGTTTCAAAACTTTCTCGGCAAAAAGTGAACTGTTTGCGGTCCCGCTAGGTCATGCAGATCCGATGCAGTTCAGGCATCAAAGAGCTGAAGCCTTCGCCATCTAGCGAGACAACGTAAGACTAATTAGTCTCGGACGTTCCCTGGAGAAGGCGCGAGATGTAAGCGTCATTGGAGATGATGGCGACTCGTGTTTTGCTTCGAGTTTGAATATTCGGAACCGGCTAATGTTGTACTAGAGACTGCATAAGTTATCGCTTTCACTGCTCCTCCTGACACGGGAGGCATGGAGGTTTGGACAGAACATTAAGGATTCTCATCATAATTTGTTTTTAGGTCGGGAGAAGTTGGTGCTTGCAAGATGGACGTCTCGTTGAGGCTGTCGGAAGATCTGCAAGAATTACAACTTCTTGAGAGACCCATACCAACCTTAAAAGTAAGTGCTGTTTTAAACAGTTGTAATTTGGTTGTGATTTTATGAAAGCCTTGTATCTGTACTTATTATTGATTCTATGGATTAATTGTCGTTTGAATCAAAACATTTTGAATAGCCTACTCTCTGCTGCTCTCATATTTTTATGATTTAAATTTACCTGTTTACAGTCTGCAGAAGAACTTGAGAAGCTAACAGTTGATGAGAAGTTATCTGATATCGAGCGAGCTGTTTACTTGCTGAGGTATGTTTAATAGATTACATTCTAATGCCGTGGATGTGATTTGCGAATGAGGGATATGATTCATGAATGACTGGTAACTTAGGTGTGTAAACTATTGTGTATGGTGCATAATTACAGGATTCCAGACCAAACATTATGTGTTCCCTAGAAAAGATTGTGTACAGCATTGACTTGTGCTTGTTTTTTTTCAAGAGACCAATTTTGTGCAATAACATATTCACTTTCCATAGTCCCTGATTTTGGGGTCTATTCATCGATATAAGGTGAAATTTTGAAATCCAAAATGTGCATGGAACACGAGTTATCGCCAGAAAGGTTAGATTTAAGGCTATCCTCTAATGATTCAGCTGAAACCATTGGCAGCAGATTCATTCTAATGATTCTGCTGAAATCGCTGGCAACACATTCATATTGGATGTGGGCCATGTGTTTTGGACTGTGTGCTGAAGGACTTGGGTAGCAGAACAATTTGTAACTTTATTTTTTCTTTCTGCGCCAGTTTTGATGTTTCAAAAACGAATTCTCATTTTCGTTACAATACAGACAGGTATATCCAATGGAATGCAAAAATAGGTAGAAACAATTTATCCAACCCTTGTGGCAAAGTTGGTTTGTAAAATGAACGAGGAGTTCCATACTCAGCATGATACCGTGTCCACTTTCACAACATGAACTGGGTAAAGCTGAGACGTGCACTAAATCAAAGAAAATGGTACCCAGGCGCATCGAGTTAGTTTTCAAGTTTGCCATATTAGCCTGATGGAATAACAGGCATTTAGTGATTGGTCAAAATCAGGTAGCACCATATATGAATACGGTATTGCCTGAATTTGTGTTCTGCGCTCGCTAGTAGATATACAGCTTGTTGCTTTTCCTTACTCATGCTTTATTACTTCAATGTTTGAATGTGGCCATTGATTTTCTTATTGCTGGCGTTCTGTTGCTAATTTTGAATGTAGCGTACATTCGATGAGGCAACGATGTTTTGAGTTTGACGGGGTCACACAAGATCACACTTGTGTGATTTGAAGACCTTGCTAAAGTATGATGCCTCCACAAACGATGCAGAGTTGGCAACAGGAGAGAGAGAGAGAGAGAGAGAGAGAGAGAGAGAGAGAGACACAAAATGGAGTATTATTTTGGAGAATCGCCGAAATGAGCAAATGTGCTGGGTAATACCTGAATTCTCTGGTGCATCTTTTTTAGTGGAATGGAAAATTAGGAGTGCATGGTAGGCATGGTAACAGTTCAATATCTTTTCCTACCCAATATTCACCTCTTACCTAATTACCTAAGGGAGGAGCAGGTGATCAGGACACTTTGTGTGTGCATGAGTCATGAACAACCCCTTCCGTTTTTTGGCCTAACAGCTCCGATTCCTGTCTGTATTTTGAGCGCGTGCTCCGATGTGTGTGTGCCGACTGTGGCAACTTGGGATTTTAACTAGGTCGCTAAATGAAATCTGAGGTCATTGACAAAGTCTATTGAAAACACTCCCCTTTGCGCTATCATTTGTGATTTTCATTGAAAAACCATTGCTTTGTTTACAATTTTATTGATTTTTCTTGGAAGTGTCCAAGCAGTAAGAATTATGAACCTAAAGTGTCAAGTTATTTCCCATCATGAACGTCAACATGCGCTAAGAAAGTTGCTGTTCTTACTGTAATGAGATTCTGCTATTTGTTGCTAACAACTGGTTATCAGCTAAAAGCTTGTTGATAGATTTCAAACTAGTATTAGTTAATGCGTATTCTACTCCTGAAATCATTATGAGAATTATTCACCTGCGACAGGTAATGATACTCTCCACACAAGTAGTAGGTGTTTTATCGCTGTATAAATATATCCGTATTGACTCTAAATGCTAAAATCAACAGGGCTTTGCAGATAAAGCCAGATGTGTCAATTTAACAACAACAATGTCGTCTATTTTCACCGAGAGATTTTGAGTCTGGTTTTGCAGGGCTGCCTTGCAAAGTTTCTGGTTTTTGTGGTTTTCCTAGTTCACTTTCAACATTTGTTCCACACGTCCATCTTGTCTAAGTGATGATCCTATCTGGTTTAAAGCCCGACCTTTATGGGTTTATGGAAGGTGTGTCAACTGGTTGGAATGCCTTCCCTTGAGTACTAGTTTGCATTACTTTCTCCCAGGTATTTATGGTCACCTGGTTTTTCACATGGTGAGAATTTTTTGCAAATGTAAAAGCACTTATGTCCTGCTGCACACTAGTTCCTTTTGCTTAAGGTAGTCCATTTTCTGGCCGTTTCGTATCAATTTAATTCTGATCCAAGAGGAGTATTGTTGTGATCTGCAAAGTTTGTTGTATTTTTCAGTCCAGTGGGTAGCTGATGCCTGGTCAAGGAATGTATCGTAACGTGGCGCTGCGAAAACATTATGCATGTGTATTCGTTTGATATGAAAATTTGTTTTTTTAAGTTTGGATGTTCAATGATATGAAGTGCTTAAAATAGCAGATTGGTGAATATTTAAATATATAATATTATGAAGTCATAACATAACTGTTGCCTATAACTCCAGTGACAACTAAGTTAATCGTTCTCACCATTTTGAACAGTTTACAACCTGCTGTTTGTTATGGCCACCTGCTTACCTCAAAGTTAACTTGTGGCCTTGATTTTGTACCTGACCAAAGTTTGTACTGACTGATACCCTGCAAAACACCGGTACATTGATTTTGGTTTGATAGACTGGTACATGTATACCATCACATTTTACGTAAGTAAAAATTGAAAACAAATCGAAACTACTCTTATTTTCACATATCTTGCCTACCTCCTTCTGGACTTGTTAAGAAGGTTCATTTTCTGGACTGTTGCAAATATTTATCTTTCGGAAGTGATTGGTCCTCCCTTTGGACATGCTGAAGTCTACCAGTGTGCAAGATACCAATGTGCTCTAATTTGCCTTAATTGCTGTAGGTGGGGTCCCCCCACGATTGCGTTACCTTGTTAATAACAGGCTATCAGCCATTTTTATTGGGCATCTGATAGACGTGTTAAACCTAGACGATAAATTGATAACTTATAATTGAACTGTAATGTGTGTACAACATAATCTCATAATTCTGAAAACAAACTTTTTGCTTGGGTCTTATGCAGACAATAACTTTTTATCAATGGAATACAATGTGCGCTTATCATCTGGTGCTTTATTTCTTTAAAAGTATATGTTTGTATGCTCCTTTCTATGTCAAGGTTTAGCGGGAACTGCACAGTAAAGCTATTTTGAAATTTCCTATTCCGACCAAACTGCAGTTGCATTCAAAGTTAATTTTTAGAAAATACGGAATAAAAAGTCTGGCAAATGGATAACCTTTGCAATTATTTTTGGGCTCACAGAACCCACAATGTAACAGCTTGTCGCTCAGTAGCACCACATCAGTGTTCTAGTACTTACTGGATATGAATCTCTGATTGTGACAGATCATTTTTGTCTCAAAACTCAGTCTTGAAACATTTAACACATGGTCACAATATGTTGTTTTTCTAAACTCAACTGGCCAAATAATCACTAATGTAAGTGATTTCTTCGGAAATTCCACGAAAAATGCTTACTTTTATTGCAAGTATAGTGAACATTTTGATTGAAAGACCAAATGACAGCTTAAATCTTTGTTCGGAAAGTTCCATTATGAACTAATAGTACGGTATAACCTTGTGATCTGGTAAATTCTGCTGACCTAGAAATGTTGTTTTGGTCCAGTACTTGACTAGTTATGCTGCCAGCTTTTCTCAATCACTGCTTATTCAACTGCATTGAATCCAACACAAACCTCTGAACCCAGGTGGAAACACAGCCCTATACAATCTCAGCACAATGGATTGTGCTACCTGTAAAAGGCCCTGATTATTGGCTCTACAGTAAGGAATTATAAGCAGTATGTAATAAAGCAATGTAAGCTTTGAACATTCCTCTTTTGTAAGTCCAGCTAAAATAAAAAGCTGGTAGTACAACACAACCCCCACCAACAATTTATGTGTGTATTGATGCTGATTCATTGCAGGGGACATTACAAGCAAGCTATTTGTCTTTGTCCTGTGCAAATTGTTTTGCTTGAGATTTTTCTTAATTGCCGCACGGCGCATTATTGATCGCCATTCATTAGGAAAACGCGTTTCCGTTGTAAAGTAAAGTGTCGCCGTGTTTTGCATGCCTCAGTTTATTTGCATTTGAAGCGTTTTAAATATGCGAACACATTGGGGAACGATTCATTTTACTTTGGCAATAAACATTAAACAGTACATATTGGTATAGTGGTATTTGTTAGAAGGACATTACAATTAAATTTTAGTAACAACTCTAGGAGTGCAATGAATGGCAATCAAAATGAACCTCTGAACAAGTTGCAAAGGTCACTGCCACTGCACATTTTGAAATTTTAATTTGATGAATGTCTTTGATCTCAAGACAATGGCCGCATATGCACATAGGACTGATCAATTCGCAATACATTGTTGCAGAGATAATTTTAGGAGCACATCCTGGTCATTTGCGCTTAAAAATGTTCATAGATTCATCGTGATTGCTTAACTTGGTTCAACGGTTACACTGTCCATAAGCAAGACTTATTTTGTCTTAACAACACGCATTGCATTCAGATTCCAACACAACCAAAATGCAAAACAATTGATCAAAACTAGAATGTCATAGTGAGCAAAACAACCATGTTAATGATAGGGGGTCTAATATTATCTGTAAGTAAAGGTCTACTGTGTTGATTTATGTGCTTATGTAGGTCCCTTGAACAATGTCCAGTTGTGTCCAACTAGGGAACATCTCAGAAATGGCTAATTTGATCCACTTAAAACTTTCAGTTACTGTGGTTTGTACACTTGTCTCCAAAAGTATTGAATTTTAAGAGGTTCCACTTTTACGCGTGAGGGGCTTTCAACAATATAACTTATGTGAGTTTCATGAAAAAAGTCCCATAAATGAAAATGAAGCAATAATTTAAAAAACTGAAGCAGCGTTTTTGAGATTTTATCTTGAACATTTATACAGTACAAAATTTGATCAACATTTATATACCGGTAATACACGTTATCGATACCGTTATTTTGCTGTGAATGTAGTATCTTTCTTTTTATTAAATTTTCCTAAAAACCATGGTAACGTTACCTAATTAGTAGCAAATTGGTATGAAGTAAAAAATCAAATTATGCGGAATTTTTGCATTCGGAAAATACATGAGTTGAAATATAGGTTTGAAGCTATTAGGGTAACTGTACAGGTTTGAGGATAAGGTCCTTCAATGTAGTTAGTCCCTTTTAGCCAACCCGTAACAGTCAAAATCAGGCTCATGAAAATCAGGCCCACCAAAAATTGAGTCAAACAACCATAGAAAATGCTAACGTGACCAATAGGTCTTCCAAATTGGCCAATATATTAGGCCCTTTGAGTCAATATGACCCCCCCCAGTGCGTTGGCACTATACGCTTATCTTGCTGTCTATTGCTGCCATAAATTTTATCAGTATTTTACACCAAAGTTTTTGCAATATTCACCTTTCTTAAGCCAAGTTTGTACGATGACAGTGTCAGCTCTAGAATGTTATAAGGAGGGACCAACCATAATTTCAAAGAAAAAGTGTGTGCGCAAGCCCTAAAAACATCATGCCCATGTTTGTTTTAAGCATGTCCGTAATATCCTCCTGTATTAAGTTGTAATGGTGATGCCAAGAAATTTGACAAGCTGCGACAAAATACAAGGTAATATCTGGAGAAGTACTCATGAAGTTGAACATATTGGAATGAAAAACATACTTAGTAGTTACCTGGAGACAAGTAATTGGCAAGCAATCATGTTCCAGGTGTCGTCAGCTTACTTTCTAATTAGCAGTCAATTATTTTAAGGTACAGATGTTTCCTGACATGAATGACCACTTTTGATGCATAGTGCAAACTTGATAGCCCTTCCTGTTGCCATGTAGTCATTTTGTAAAATTAGATTTTTCGCTTTTCTTCGCATTCTCTTTTGTTGTTCACATCTTGAAATTTAGTAATTAATTTGCCAAGCTTCCAACCATCACCGGGCATCCGAATGATATTCAGACAAAAGTGTATTTCACATTAAGAACAAAGGAAAATCTGGAAGTTCACTTTACTACCCGGTTACTATCAGTGGGCAGAATGCTGTGCCTGAACAAATACTGTTTGGTTTGAGCAAATACAATATTCTGTCCGATGACATATTGATGTTTGTAGTTAACTTCCCTAACACTTGAGTAATTCACCCATAGTTATGTGTTACTTGGAATAATTTACTCAGAGTTATGTTGTAATATTTACAATTACAATACTTTTGAACAGTGATTGTGTAATGGACATTCTGTGTTGAATAATGAACTGGATGTCGTAGGTTGAGGGCGTGGAAATGACAGGCACTCGCAGAGGTTCCCCATTAAACTACTTCAACTGCGTATTAATTTGATGGCTTTCAAAAACTACTGCTGTTGTCTCAAATGTCATGATTTTTTTTCAATTAGCTTCTGTGAGGATACAATCAATGCTTTTGTTTACATTGGCCAAAGTGCTGTAGTTTGCCTTGTTTAGATGGCCAAAAAACAAAAATCGCTGTAATCCTTTTGCTCTCACCTTAGTCACATAATATTTCGTACTGTGACGAGATTTCTTTTCTGTTACCAACAAAAACATGAAAACTATCAGCGACTCAAGTAAATGCTTCAGAGTGTCTCGGGGTTGGACAACCAAAAAACTGCGAATTCGAAAATGTGCATTTGCATATGTGTGAGTTGAGTTGTTAATGGATTTGGAGTCCTATTACTAGACCAATTTCACCCAATTTGATTCTCACTCATTTTGACGCCAGCTAAGCATGGTGAAATGCAGCACTTTTGTTTAGTTGTGGTCTTGTCATGAACCAGGGGTGGATCCAGGGTTTTTTAAAAGGGGGGAGGTCAGATTGAGGATTTTTTAAAAAGGTAGATCTAAGTCAATAAATGAAAATTCTTGATTTGATATCACTAAAAACCAGGGAAAAGGGCGGTCTGGACCCCCTTGATACCCCTGGATCCGCCTTTGTGAACAGATCATTGTCAATCTTTCAACAAGTCTTTCAGTGTTCATTCAGTTCTGAAGGTGACAGTCATTGAGTTGGTCACAAGCCTGTTTCTAGTTGTAGTGCTGTTCTCTTTGGTCTAATTTTAACCTTAAGTGATTATTGATAAGCCTCTGAGATAAGTTTTTAGGACTCTTGATAACGTGTTGAATTTTTGATGGTGTGTTTTGCCATTTATTTAAGAAATTGGAATTGCTTAACATTAGTGAATGAAATGGCCGCTTGTTTAGAGATCTAGCCTTGAGCAAAGAGTGTTTAAAGTAACACTTGTGTCTGAAGAGGATCTATGTGTATTAAATCATGTTTTAACATTCAAAAGACTTCAAAGGTTAGTGGTGATAACGTTGGCTGATAGTGTTTATCGTTTCAGTTTTAATTCTGCATAATCAAACAGTGTTGTCTATAGTACCTAAAGCATCTGCTGTAGTGTATTTTTGAACAGGTTATTAATTACCGCATGTGCTGTGGAAAGTGTATCTTCCTATGCCCAGTTATGTCAAGTAAATAACTCCTTCATGGCTGTCACTGTTGTGGATCAGTCTATACACGCAGACTTACCCTAGAACAAGTTACTCTTGGAAAGAGTTGTTGCTAGGTCTATGGCATTTGTGGACGCCATTTAAACTATTAGTGCAATTTACCCCACAACTTACTCCACCTTATCCAGGTGGGGTGACTTGTTCTAGGGTAACTTGAGTCACTTCTAATTCCTGTGTGGCCGCAACCTGGGTCAAGACGGCAGTAATTATCATCTGCTGTTTCATACTGACTGGTCTTCTTTTGTGTGCCATATTTGCATTAGCTGTTCATTGTCATGCACAGACAACTTTTTGTCTTCCATCTTTTTATAAAACTTCTGTTATATCTGCATCACTATAAGATTTTTTTATTATTAAATTCCAGTTTTCCTGGTATTCGAGTTACAACATTATAGGACAGATGGCGCTGGCTGTATGTCAGTGTTAAAACACTACTGTAATGCACTTGTCATATGATGCGAGTTTTATCATTCATTCTGCTCTAAGTGGTTAAATCAAGCTGGTTTACCTTAATCAGAGAATATTTCCCTTGAATGATCAATTTACAGGAAGTCCTGTAAAATCTCACGAATTTCGGACAAAAATTGCCCTTTTCGTCTTTCAAAGGCTTTTTAATCTTGTTGCGAAAGTTCACAATTTTACAGAATATTGTCCATCCATCACCAGAACATGTTAGGGCTTCAATTTGGTTCTACTCATTTTTCAAAGAGAAAATAAAATGTCACGTGCCGGCCATATTGTGTCTTAAAGTGATGAAGTTTTACTATACACTCCTTGTTAGGACTACTTCCTAGTTGGCTAAAGTGTGACTGTGACATATTATCTTTGACTTTCAGAGTATCATGTGTCAGTGTCACGTTTTTTCTGATCTGGTAAGATAACAAATCTGATACCAGCCTTGCACATTCAACAAGTACTACAGGACTGTCGATGTAAACTGTTAGTTGAACCTTTCAACCTTTCGCAGATTTTGCTTCTTTCTCTAGGTCCTGAACATTTGTCTTGAAGTGTCAAAATCTGTCAAGACAGTTTGAAAATCAGCCCGACAATATTTACCATTGGAGTGTGGCGACTAAATTTTGGTTGAAATTGATCAGCAATAGAGAATAGGAACAACTTCCGAACGACGGACAAAGGGGCAATTCTGTCTACACTATTCCCAAAAATGAATTGGACAAATGTCTAGACTCGGTTGAAATCAATCGGACATTCTTAAAATAATTTTGGACCCCGCGCGATGGCCAGCGTTTAACAAAATCTGTTTTCAAACAAGCTTTAATTGTAGTTATTGTACATCGAAGCTATTGCAGTTTGATGTGTACCATTGGTCATCGAAGTTATTGATGGCAATCTGGAAATGTTTGGCAGACGTGTTTTTTTAATAAAATTCGAAGTATCGTTTTATTAGTGGCGGATTCAGGGGGGAGAGGCGGTTGGGCAAGGTTGCCCTCCTAAAGTTCTCCCAGAATCCATTTTGCAATTTGGGGATGTGAATGTCTGAGGGGCAAAATCGTGGCTAATACTCTGCCCTGCCCACCAACTCAAAATCCTGGATCCGCCCCCGTATATGGTTGGTTAATAAGTGAAACGGAAAGCTTATAGTGGGAGATTGGTGAATATTGTACAAAAAATGCTAAAAAAATCCTTGAAAGTGTCATCATTGACTGTGACATCTGCCAATAACTTTAATGATGACAAAGTAAACTGTTCATACTGAATTGAAGTGTCAGGCTTATTGTAGTATGAAATTCACGTGTTTATTGTGAAGTTAACTTGTGCTGTTAACTTCGATCTAGGACAGAAGTTAACCATTTGTAGTGTCATACTCCCCAAAACACAACTTTGGTGTGAAAGGCTTCATTATAAACAGCAGCGCACAGATTGTCTATTGGGAACAGGTTTGCATGACGAAGCGAAGCGTTTTCTTGAGTTGCTGATGGTTTCCATGGTTGCTGGTTATGGAAAGAAATCCTATCACAGTACAAGGAATATGATTCTGATTTTACGAGAGCAAAGGGCCTAATTCAATTTTCATGCTTTAGACTGCTTTTCAGGTGAAATGCATCCTTTGATTTGACTTTTTTAAACCCGAATGAATACAATGTAAAGTGTTCTGTAATGGAACCATTTCTGCGAATTTCAAAACGAATGCAATTTTTGGGCCTCATGAAGGTAATTTCGTGTAATTTTTAGTATTGTTCAGAGGGGCATTGGGGGCGGAATATCGAGGGATTGAGGGTCCTGTTGTGTATCAAGCGAAAACGCAGTGTCATAAGCTTTGTCCAAACACTTCCGTTTTTGTGTGCAATTTTTGTATACAATTTTTATGTGTAATTTCTTACACAATTTTTGTGTATGACTTATTGATAGGTGTTCCACCAGACTTTTCACAATAAGTCCGATACAAAATTTTAAATGAAAAGAGGAGGTAGTGTGGTTGGCCTAGGGGGTTGAATGTCTGCCTCACTGTTCCCAAGGTTGTAGGTTTGAATTCTACTGGACCCCACTGCTACTAAACCCTTGAGTCATGTCTCGGTCCTATTTTGTCAATATGTGTCATTTGTGAATATTAATAAATGAAAATGGCTTCAGGTGTTTGGTGCAATGTACCTGGCCGAGTGGCCTGCGCACGTCTGATACAACATGTATCACACCTGCTTTATTTTTTTGTAAATGAAAATTGGGAGTTTTTGAAATCTGGTTTAAAGTTGGTTGGCCCGAATTTGGCAAATAAGACTGACAATTCATTTAACTAAATCTAATTTTTCATTTTAGTGCCTCAAAATGAGTCGTGTTTCTCAAAACATCGAGTCCTTGCATTCCCCAACAATAATCACTGAAAATTTTATTCAGTGTCCTCAGAATAGTAGGAAACATTGGCTACTAAATGCCAAGAGCCTTTACGGGTTTTTGGAAGAAATCAAAACTTTGCTGAAAAGTGTTTCGTAGTTTCAATTCTAATCCATTCATAATGGTGTAAAACAAGGATTAGGAAACTTTTAAAGACATTATTAATCAGGTTTGAAGTTGTGGCTATTTTCAGCCACCTTATCTGTTCCCAGCTAAGCAAGATTGATGTTCCTGACTCCCTGTGAGATATTCAATGTTGACACCCAATCAAGTCAAACATAGGCATGATTGCTAAATGTCAGGAATCTGAATGACTACCCTAGCTTGATGACATGCAACTACTTGAGGGGACAATGTCATGTGGCAGTGGTTTGTTATGTGGTCTTTTACTTAAGAGACCAGGGTTTTGTTCTGTATATTCTGACAGAGTGAGCATTGCACCATGAATTGCAGTTCCTGGGATGAGGCTGTTAAGGGACTGTGTGATAGGTTGGGAAGGTGATGTTGTAAACCTGTCCTGGATTGAACTCTCCTCTTTCACGGAGGTAAAAAATGCATTGCATTATAGACACACTTTCCAAAATGTCATGCACCCCGTGTTGGTCAACAAGGGAAGAACAATGTCTTGTACATGTAACACTGACATTTGCTGTTTTTGCCAGTTTCTTAATGTCGGCATTATAACTAGAAATGCAATACTGTAATACAAGTTTTGCATTTATTACAATGATGAATTATGGCACACAGTAATCAGGATACTAGATTTCGATAAGCACAGGTGAAGAAGCGTGACAAGTTCTTGTCATATGCGTTGCATCGTGGGTAGCTTAACTTTGAGTGTTGTGTTATTTCAAGGTGGGTTTATTTTCTGTTGAAAACCTGTTGCTGAGCACTAAAAGGATTGCGCTGGTTGAAAATTTTAAAATGTTAAAACTCATTTCAGCTCTGCTAATCAGTGTTTTTAAGTTATAAATGCTGCAACAACAATTCAAGCGTATTATCTTTTTGGCTTCAAGTATAACGTTACAGTTTAAGAAATCTTTTTCAATTCGTTTTTGTTTAAAACCTTATTAAAGGAATTGTAACATATTGAACTAGCCACCTTTCCACATAATTCCCTTTCCGTATGACACTGTCGGTTTCAAATCAGTTATAAGGTCACTTTTTTACATTTCTAGTCATCAGCTCAAAATATCCAGTTTAATTCCCATCTACATATATTAGAAACAACTGCAAGAATGGAGTTCACGAAATGGCTTAATGTAGTATATTCATCTTTTATTCATGACACATAGCCATGATTGGAAAGTCTCGAGTCGCGTTCACAAATCTTGAGCTTCATTTTCATAGCGTTGAGAACCCTGTTTTTGATTGAGAAAGTAGATGTTTTGAAAGGAAAAGGGAAAAGCATTTTGAACTGTACTGTGAGCATGCAGTTTGGATTAATCTGAGTTGCTGCTTCTGTCACCATGAACTTTCAGCCAATCTAATGTTAGCAATAATCATACGTTGTATTTTTCCTGTGAATATTTCCATTAGAGTTGGTCAGAATGCTTGCAGTGAAAATGTCGTCTTACCTACACATTGTCCTTTTCATTAACCTGTGTGTTCATTAATGTAGGATTTAGCCGATGGCAGTAATTACAAAAAAGGACTTAGTGGGTTTTCTGTAGAAGGAGGTGTGCTGAGCTCGACACATTGCGGTGGTGAGCTGAGTGGGAAGGTACTGTCGGTATTGCTGGAGTCTACCGGCGTTGGTAAATGACATTTAGGAAATGGACAAAATGTCTGGTTATGGTTTGTAAAGGGAAAGATCAAATGTTAAGAGTTTGTGTACTTTTGGATTTCTAAAGGGCATGAATTATCGTTTTGATTGAATCGTTCATTATAACATCTTATCTGAAGAATTTGCGTCATCTGTAGTCCCAGAGGAGCTTTTTTAATTGCAAAGAACTTGAGAGAGATTTTCATTATCAAGTACTGTGACTTTAATTACAGGGTAAGCATGCCACTGTTATAGCAACAGATAATCTTGTTAGGTAGTGATCCTGTTGTTTTATCCTAAGGTAAATATTGAAATATTTTCATCACGATGACGATCATCAGTTTGGGACTTTTAAAACTGATGCACTTGTTTAACTCCTGTAATTGGCCTGTAAAGAATTAAGATATAGTGAGCTAGACGTCATAGTTGTTCGTAGACCAATTAACATTTGGCCATGAACTTCTTATACGAGATTTATATTGATTTTTACTGGACCAGACAGATAGTAGGGGTTATGTAACTGCTTTAGGATATGTGAAGGTGTGTTCACCTGTGTGTTCACTGATGTGTAACGAATGGGGGAGCTTCATTTGCAGAGGACTGTTGTTATGATCTAGTACAGCCTGTAGTGTAGACACAGTTGATCGGAAGTTTCCGGAATTTTTTTGGAAGAGGATTTGATGTGTAGTGCTTCTTAGTTGGGTATCTGCAGCTGAAGCAATGCTACCGTAAACATTCTGATTAACGCCCTGGGTGGTTCCATGGAAAAACTGAAAAACTCAGATTTGGGCACTTAGCTAGACATGGGTGCTTATACCTGAAATTTTAAGAAATTGGGGGTGAGCATGTGATCGATGAGACAGAGAGTTGCCCTGGACACTCATGACCTTTGACATTGGGAGTCCACAGACCCGATGTTCAATGGATTTACAGTAACTGCAATGCTAGTTGTTTACTCGAAAGTAAATCGGCGCAGGTGTGTTCGAGCTACATACGCAATTTGAAAGAAAATAGATGATGAAAAAGTACCTGCCTAAATTCTAGGACTGGCGTGCCTTATGAATGTCATCAAGGATGTTGAGGTGCTAGTGTAAACTACTTCCATTTGTTTGCGCTGTTCAATTTCTGCACCTCGAACGATTGAAAACTTCGTGTCAAAAACTTCCGCAAGTCATTGTTTGCCCAGACTGAATGACATATCGATACGGGAAAATGATGCGGTGCAAGTTTTACAAGAAAAAAATATCGTGTCTAATGTTGGTTACATCTTCATTAACTATTTTTGCATGAAATAAAAAGCCTTGAAATACTATAGCATTTGATACCGAACATAATGTCATATATAGAAAAAAGGTCAGCCACAAAATGTTAGTTGGCCCCAGCATTTGCTTTGTTGGCACTGCATACGAGGATTTGGGCTTTATTCAAGCACAGTGCACTTAATCGAAAATCTTCAAAAGTTGGGGATTTGTGCTTCTCCCGTAATCTTCAAAAGTGGTGGAAGGGCGCTTGTCCGAGCACTGGGTGCTTAAATTGAAAATCCGCCTAAATTGCAAGACGGCCATTTACATGAGCATGGCTGTTAACCCGAATGTTTATGGTATATGTAGTATGACACAGTAAATCTTGTGCTGGTTGTGTACCGAAAAGCTTCAAATAGGGATATGTAGGTGTTATTTTTACAAAGTTCATTTTTGTGTTGAATATTGTAGGTCACGTGGCGATAAGCGCTATTTTCAAAGTTGAGAAAATCAAGTCTACTTGAGCTAATCCAGTTACTGCAGAAGCAACAGAGTACATATTGTATTTTATTGTACACTTAAAAGTGCTAATTTACGAGATTGAAAATTATTTATGCAATTTCCATTGCATTAAAATAAATCTTAGTTTGTTTTAGTGCTGCCATCAGCCTGTCTTTAAATGCATCAATTTTGTGTTGCACGAGTTGTTTAGAACGACTTCTATTGATTTTTGTCAGGTGGTAGTAAATCGTCGGCAGTTTTCTGGCCATCAGGCCTGTATCCATGGAATCGTGTCTCTAGTGTTTTATTTTTCTTCGAACAACGAAGGTATCAGTCGTGAAAGACTTGGAATATTATTCTAAAAGGGAACTTTAATGGCTGATATCTTTGTTACTTGAGAGTAAATCGAGCTTCTAAGACACAGTTGCTTGTATGTTGAATATAAGAATTTATAAGAATTTATCTAGGTCAAACAAGAGGTTGTCTGTGGTTTAAAGTTTTTTTAGAAATTCATGTTGAATAATTATTTTTTGAAAAAAAAACAGTCATGTGATAATATACACTTGTGTTGCATGAAATAAGATTTTTCAGTCTGTGATTAAAAATGGACTGTTGAAGATCATATGTAAATTGGAATTTTTAATTGAAAGCGTTTTGTTTTTGAAGAGTTTTGAAAATTAGTAAATACTTTATTTTTCTTGAACCCTGTAGATGGCATTAGTTTTATTTGGTTTGTTGTGATCAGCTGCTTTAAAAAAAAATGGGAAAATGAGAAATTTGACAATTCTGTGCCCTTTTTCACAGTTTGGACCAAAGTTTATTAGGTGGTCAGCAGCAACAGCTTGCATCCTCGGATATATTTATCCACATGATTCTTATCACTCAGTGATGCTAGAAATCCTGGAAGTTCTCCTGTCGTTGGAATAGGAGCATGCGTACTGCTGAAATGGGAAGGTTTTTTGCCAACTTCGGTTTCAGTTTTTGCCGATTTTAGTATCAATATGGATCTATTTTTCATCCAATTCATGTGGGTAATATTTTTGTAAAATTTGATTTTGTTATGAGTCATCAAATAAGAGTCATGTCTGATTGATTTTACTGAGGGGATTATTTATGGGTAATTTCTTTTGTAAGGTATTGAAATGGGTACACTTTTTGACACTGTAGAAGTATGCCTGTGCCCCATTTTTTCCTGAAAAAATCCTCTGAGCTAGAAACAGGCTATTTTCGGCTCAAACTTAGTAAAGAGTTGATAACACCCTGTCTGTAACAGATCCTTGGTTGCTGGGTCCTTTCATTTGATCAGCTCTGCAGATAGTCGAATACTTAAATGTATGCAGTGCATTTATTGAAATTTTTTGTGATTAAGAGAAGCGCGAGGCATTGGCATTTGCCACAGTCTAAATAGGCGATGACTATTGTAGGAATCAGGTGTGCAGCTCCTCGTTTTGGAACTTGTTTTGTAGTGTGCCATTTGTGTTTTCCCTACTGAGGAATGTTGAATTATTTAAGAAAGGTGTTAAGAGTTGATCGTGTTCTGAAGTATCTTCAGTATGCTTTTTAGCATAGCGATAGTTCAGCGTGCTAGTATGTATGAAAATAGTGAAGCTCCATTTGCTTCGTCAAGTTACGAAACTGGAAGCTGTGCATATCCATTTTGACGTCAGGATGACGCAGTTCTACGGCTTCATTATTTTGTAGTCAAATAGCTTTCAAGTAAGACAAACCTTGATAGAGCACCGTTGAAATTTAAGATTTTCAAATTTATTCACTGCACAATTGGGGTTGTGCGTTTATAACAAACAGCAGGTGTTTGGCATGGTGACTCAGTTGAGCTGGGTTATTGTTTGGGTATCTGTCTAGACGAATTTTTCACTGGTTGCTGATGGGTCAGCCTGAGGATTGTGTCAAATATGCTTGTGAAATGTTATGGAATGCTTATTGATATTAAATGTAATTTTTATCAAAAGGTCTGAATGTTTTGTTTAATGTCAGTAACTGTCTCCTATCTGTTGACGTTGAAGACTGTCCGATTTCACGTACGTTTTGTGAGCAGTGGTTCATTAGTGGTTAATTAGTGGTTAATTAAAGAAATAGCGCTGGCAGTGTTAGATTTTGTTCTTTTTAAATTGGAATTAATCAGTTACAGCGAGTTTAGCGGGAAACTTTTTAAAAATTGTGCTTCATCAGTTAGTGTCTGTTACAGGGGTCATACTGGAAGATAGACAACTATGCATTAAATTGGTTAATCCCAAAAGGTCAATTTTAATGCTTCATGTAGCCAGTTCACTTCTCAAAAAGATTTGTGATATTATCCATCAAAGTTTTATGGTAGGAATCTAATGTACATGCACTTGACCTGTCACCCCAGTGCAGCAAGTAGGTTGTTTTGCTTGAAGGTCAGAGGTCAGCCAATGTGGTTTTGCTATCATTTCGCATCAGAAGTGACACAGAGAAAGAAGTGGACCAACTGAGGAGGAACTGTCCTAGAAGGCTTGGAGACAACCGATGGGGTTTGTCAATATTGCTGGAGTGTAATCTATTGGTTGTTGGGGCTCACTAAGCAGATTATTGGCACAGTTGTGTACACTATTTACATGTGAACAACTGTGAAATGAATGAGATCAAATGTCTTATAACTAAAGTCTGGGATATTCTTACATTGAGACCAGTGAGTGCTGCATGTTTGCCTGTTGATCCATGTGGCTGGTGTTGATAGCGGTCAGACTCAGTGGAGGATACCAACTGATGGTTTATGAATCTCCGGATGCACCGATGGATAATTGCTGCAATTAACTGTTGAGATAGTTATTGGACCACACGTCCATTCTACTGATGACCAGACCAGGGTTATCGGCTTGTCTTCAAACACGGAGGTCTGGTTGTTGTGTCGAGGTGGTTTTTCCCTTGTGAGCTTGAGTCATGTTTGGGTGTGAATCGACCCAGTTGTTGGACATTGAGGACCAGTGGATTGACCGGTTGGTTGACCCCTTCGATCTGGATGATGAGGAAGACGAAAATGACAACTTCATTCTCAGGTAGGCATGTACTGAGGGGCACGTTTTCATGTGGCTTTTGTAAACTGTGCATGTTTCTAAAAAGAGTTGATTTGTATGATTGTTGTAAGTGGTGTCCGCTCTTTGTACAATTCTGTTGTCCCATAATGGGGGTGCTGTGCACGTGAGTTAACTGTTGCGATGTCAGGTGGTATACGGATCATGCTCACCATGTGCTCTGGTTCCATTCATGCTACACTAAGAATAAGAAGGGGCTTTTCATAACAGCACCTTCTCGTAATGTCATTGCCTTTACTAAAAATTGAAATAGCCGGCTCGATTATCTTTTTGTATTTACTCCAAATGGTGGCTTGATATTGAAATGTTGGTGGTGACCATTTCAATCGTGAATGCATACACTTCCTTAATTAACTCATCGTCGCGTAACTCATCAGTCTGTAGATGTCGCCACCTTTCATTCTATTATGATTACGCGCACACACCATCGCCGCACAAGTCAATACTGGGATATGTCAGTGAGAGGCAGTGTGCATGGGTGCCTGCTCTTCTTGCTATTGTTGGATGTGACACCAAGTGTTGGGGCTAACTGGATGCCATTTTTTGACAAATCGAATAGTCGCGCATTACCAAAACTAGAAGTGGATGACTAGCAATAATTGATTGCCATGCTTCACTGTCTCTATCTTTTAAGTCTTTATTTTGTCGCCTGTTACCAAAGTTGTTTGCCTGTTAAATCTTGACTCTGGAGGTGCTGTTTCTCAGTTTTAGAAATGGTAGAAGCTTTAGTATGGTAAAATTTCAATTTCAATAATGAATTTTTCACTTTTTTTCACAGAAGATAAATAGCACAGAATATAGGTTTTATTAGTCTTAACTTGCGTACCATAACTATGAGACACAGGGTATTCATAACGATGTTGGGAGTCGTTGAAAAATGGCTATTAGTTTTTTCACCGAAGTTGGTAAGGTTTTTCTGCACTTGATATACCCAGAAATAGTTTTCAGTTACAAATTTCAAATCTTTTTAGGTCATAACAGTCGGTAAATTTTCTCAAAATCATAAAATATCATTTGAGGTGAACTTTATGCTAGTAAATGCCATCTTGTTATAAGTTCATGGCAGATTTTACCCCAAACGTTCTGTATTCTAAGCTGAGAACACCTGGGCTTTAAGTCTTTAGGAGTTCTTGTTTGCATGTTGCCACTATGCTGTGAGCAAACATGTAGTTGCTGTGTGCTTTACTCCGATTTTCTGGACAGCAATTTTTAATGCGATAATTACATAGATGGCGGTGTCTAATCATAGGATGTAATTTTCGTAATACAGTGCATAATCACCACTCCGTCATTATGTCAATTCTCTCGTTTTTCAATGCTAATGGGTACTGGCATCAATACATTGTGTGTCTAACCCCTGTTTTGACAACTTGTTACATCCTGGGTCATTTGAAGTTTTCAGTCCTAAGCTCAAGCAGTAGGCATTGTGCCTGTCAAGCTAGATAAACTCTGACTCTGTAAAGTTTCCCTAGAGGTGCTCAACTGTTTTGACTGTGAAGTGGAGCTGGAAACCTTCCTATTGAGCTGTCGGACTCCGCAAAAGGGTCTTCATGATTTGTAGGGAATTTCCAAGAAAAAAAATCATCTTTTTGTAGGGTTTTGTAATAGAAACAACAATTTTGCAGGGGGAAGGGGGGTTAATTGTATAAACCTTGTCTTTTCTTGAAAACTAATATATTTATCTGCCCATTGTTAAGCTTGAAACATCTCGGATAGAGACGACATGTTATGAACAATGAGAACGTCTAATTTCAACCGAAGTTTTTGAAATGTGGATAATAATGAAAACCCTTGCGTATGTTTGTGTAGTTGGAAAAAGGAACCTCCCAAAGTGAGCACTTTTGTTGGCAAAGGCATCCTTTTATGGAGAATTTTATAAGAGTGGACACCATTTCGCAAGAAAATTAGTCGAAAAAGAGCCGCCGTTCCGAGCAGCAGGTCCCATATACCTCCTTCTATTGGAGTACCCTCCGCAAGATTTTCCCATACCTTGCAAACCAAAACTGTGAAGTTTGGTCTTGGCTGTCATTTGATCACACTCCATTTGCTAGTGGGATAGTGAATCATCTCTTCCTGACCAAATTAAAACGGTAATTTGCAAAGTTCCAGTCTAATCAGGGGTGCTGAGATTGGGTGTCTGCTGTTGGCCCTTGTGTTTCACTGTGTATTAACTTCAGTCTGATCTAGTTAGTTTGCACCCTGGTCAAATTATGCCACCTTATGATTGGTTATGTCATTTCCTCTTCTGTGCATGGGGTTATGATGTCTCTGTCTCCCCATTTATTAAAACCACACCAACCAATCAGAGGGCGGTCAGAGGTCAGAGGAAAGTCAGCTTTTGGTGTCTCAGTAACCAACAAAAATAAGCAAAAAGAAACCATTACTTCATTAAATGAAAAGTTTATATTGTAAAGGCGTCATCAACACATGCACAATGAAATTGTGGAGAATTATGATTCAGACAGCTTTTAAAAATTGGAAAACTGTCGATTTTGAATGTCATTGTTAGACTTCAAGGAAAATATGGTAATGCTGGTGCAAGAGTCCAACCTCTCTGAAATGTTATTACGGTATTTACTAATATTATCCTGACATGTAATATGAGTCAGTAGATACCTGTTGTAACGTAGTATTACAAGTATAATTCTATTGTTAAGGTTTTCCATAAATTACAATTTAATCAAGCTAGGTTTTCCATAAAATTACGATTTAATCATGCTGTCACCAAAATACGACAGCTCAATAGGATCGTTCCAGATTACACAGCTACACTTGGATCTCGCAGTATTTACCCACAGTGCTGCAGTTTTGTGGCCTTCTTTTCACGCCATTGGAGTTTCACATGTTATTTGTTGTGGCCTTGCTTTCTTCATTCTTTGGCGACTGCATTAACTGCATTCGACTTGTCAATGCCATTGTTTTGTCTTTAATAGATTATTAAGTGTTTTTAACTTTTTCTTTTATTTAAGTCACTAATGAATATTAAATTCTGAAGAATTTTTTGTGTGTCTGACAAAATTTGTCTTGGTGATTTAGATTCTTGAACTTTTTAGTAAAACAGAAGACAAGTGGAAAGAATAAAACTGAAAAAGTCAAAATCATTTGATAAGTGATTCTAATTCTATTAGTCGTCAAAACATTCATCTTCCTTGTTTGGTGAAAGTATGTGTGCATGGAGTATGTTTGATTTCTGTACAATAGATGGTACCACTGTTCACTATTTATGAACTTAACTCACTCCCTCTGCTGGCCTTGTAGAACATTCTTGCTGCAGACAGCCCTGAGACTTGCAGGATTATAAATGTCCAACTTGTGTTTGAGATTGCTCTGCAATTGTTCAAAGTTATTAAATCTACAGTTTGGTTTTATAACTCAACCTGTGCTCATGGTCTTCCTTAAAACACAATTAGAAGAGGCACTTGTACATCTAAACCACTATAAAAACAGCTTTAATAGTGACAAGTTATTCTTTTATTGTATGCTTTGACAAATTATAAAGTCAGTCTGCTGTCAAGGTCACTGTTGTATTATATTGTGTCCCTTGCTGTTAAACTGCTTAATGTCACTTTCCCATCAGTGCTGCAGCTCTCCTGTTATCAGGAGTTGCGTCAGTTGGATAGCGTAATCCCTGGACTAAGAGAGGCATCGTAACGTTTCATAAAATAGGCAAATTAAAGTACAGAGTTGCACAACCCCCCTGGAATGGGAAAGATTAATTCCACTGCGATGGGTGTAATCGCTAGAGGTAGCGGCATGCAGCACACATATTCGATCGAGAGTGTGAATCAACTACGCCATCTGGTGTTTAATCCCCAGAATTCCGACGTTGCTATAAGAGAGGAGATAGTAGGAAAGTTACAGCGAGTTGTGACGGAGATTCCATTTTCAATCAGTTTTACCGGTGGGAAAGCTACATACCAGTGATTTATTTTGAGGCTACAACATCAAATCAAAAATGGCCAACTTCAGTATCATACATAAAATAAAGATGAAGCTTATAGAACATAAATAATACCTTATGAGCATTTTTTGTGAAGATTTTAAAATTAAATCGGAACATTTGACCCTGTAGATGGTCTTAAATTGGGTGTCCCAAGGCTATAGTCATATTAACTAAACATTGCTCAGTACACCTTTTACATTTGAGAACTGTATAGATCGTGGAAGTGTCTCGCCCAATTAATTTATTCTTAACACCTGTATGGCTATCAACTCTTATCTTTTTGCAACTTGAGCATTATTATTTAGTTGAGATACCTGGTATCGCCAGGCCCTGTTTTGTCCGCTTTGTAGGCACGATGACTCATAATTCGACAGGTTTTCTAGTTCTTACTCATCTGTCATTGATAATAAATTTGTCTCAGGTGAATTCTTGTGAACGCACAGAAATCAATTTATTTTGTATTTAGGAAATGAAGCTGTTGGATTAATTGTCATAAAAGGGGAGATAATTGATGATATGAAATGCCTGTGTGGAGCATATATTTTTTTTAAACTAATGGTACATCCAGTGGTTTTAAGAAATGTCTGTATTTCTTGGTTGGAAGAACAAAACCTGGGCTAAATTAATTTACAAATGGGTTGCTTGTTTTGCAGTAATCACTTACATGGGTCCCAGGATTTGAGAACCAGTTTGAGGCCTAATATTCAGTGGAAAAAAATGGTTCTCAAAATGCGGGTCTCTTGCGCTGAATTGTTGTCTTTACAAACAACCCACTGGAATAAATTGAGACACTTTTAACATGACTGTGTGTCAGTCTGCTTCATGATGTCTGGCAAAAAGGCTTCAAGCTAGCCTTGTTTGGCGAATTTATTAAACTTTAGCAAATAGCGTGTAAAGGCAGAATAGTCGAGGCAAGATTTTTAGTTATTGGAGTTGCAACTGGTATGATGAAGATGAACAAATTGAAATTCCTCGGGCTTTTTGGCAAATGAAGCGGATTTCTAATCAAATAGCCATAAATATATTTTAATAAAAAAGGATCGCTGCCTTGGGAAATGTATATGGAATTTATATGATAGTTACTGGCGCCAAATCATCGGGTATCGAAAAGCAATTCATATAATTTTTCTTGTGCCGCAATTGTAAATGAATAAAAAATAATGTTTTTGTAAGTGAAAATTACTCAAAAGTTGAAAATGGAATGTTTATCATATTTTGGCTTAAATTGAATGTTTTTCAATTTCATGAGAATTAAGTTTTTACAATGGCAAGGACAAATGTGGTGACACCATGTCAATACCTTCCATTTACGCCCCCTCCCATTGCGTTTCATGAATAACTTATAATCAGAAGCACCGGCCTAACAGCAACTTGTTCTGGAGGAACTCATAGTGTGGATGGCACTTTTGACTGGTGGTTGCAACAGTTTTAACGTGATGACGCAAACAAACGACAAGATCCCTTACAGCGCTGCATAATTCAGTAGATGGTAATTTTTCAAAACACTTGGCTCGACAGAGTGTCAGACGTTACGTAATAATTAAGCGAGTTAGATGGCTTGTATTGATCAGAAAGTACATTACTTTTGCCAAACATGAATTTGGTTTAATGATAATATACATAATTATACTGTTTGGGGTAATTTGTATCTTATTATGTGTTAGGCTGTTGTGAGTCATGTCAGATGCCAGGAAAAAGGCCAAATAATGTTAGAATAACCCAAACTTGGGTAAAATTTAGATAGCATCCGTTTTGTAATTTTTGAGAACTCCATATGGCAACAATTTGGTCGAAGGAAAGTCCAGAAACCCTGCCAACATTTGATAACATCGTCCGTGACTCTGGTTAAAGAGATGGATAACGAGAGACCCTTGTTTTCTGTCATACTTGAATCTTAGAGGACCAGATTTCAACCCTGGGCTCAAAACTTTTTGTGTTCCGTTTCCATGTAAAATCTTGTTCGCTTATAGGTGGCTGGAATGTAATTAGCAATTACTGACGAAAAATTCACTGTCATTTAGATGGAAAATTTCATTCTAATTTGCTGGTCTTTTGAAAGTCAGCACACTTGTCCAATCATTTTTTATTTTCATTTTACTACGTGTCAAAAACACACTTCCCAGTTTATGACATCTGACCATGACAGTATTTGTGGACATCATAAATCAGCGTTTAATTGTAATTTGTTGAGGCAGTTATGAAGGAATTATCAGACAAGTTGCCAGCAAAAAGTGCTGAAAAATCAATGCCTGGAAGGTTATTGGCAAAAGGCGAAGAAGCTGTGGCGAGATTTATTTTCATTCGTTCCGCTAGTGAGAGCAGACACCAGTTCCTGGGGGATTTGAGGTTGCGTCTAATTTGCAAAAGGCAAATTCATGTTGGTTTCCATGACCATTCTGGCAAGGTCAGGATAAACTCTGTCACTAGTTGTGTTCATGCTGTTATTTGATTTGGGTGACAGTCACTTGTGTTCATCTGCTGGAGGTGTTTCCATCCTTAACTGATCAAAAAAATAAGCGTGAACAGCTGGAGAGGTATACATTTCTGAAGATGTCTTGTTGAGCTGGCTGATTGGTTGGCGTGGAAACAGAGAGTCTGTGAAGGGGCACTTTACTGTCACTTGGTATTAATGTTTTCCTTGATGTTGAGAATCCAGGTTGTTGTTTCATTGGAAGTAAATGTATATTCGAGCTCTTCTTCAATATATAATCTTCACTGTTGGCTTATTTTGCACAGGTTCAGTCTCCTTAAACACAGACTGATCAATCAAGACAGTTCGAAAAATATTATTTTATGATAAGCATATGCTGTCTTGGCCTGTCTATAAATATTTATTAGGTTAATTTGGATATCAAGATTTGTGGTTTGTACTCAGAGGGGTTGATTAATCTCCCTCACCTAATTAAGATAACCAGAGTATCTGTGGGAGTACTGGCTAGTACATTTGCCATAGGTCTACTACACAGCCTGGTCTTAGTTACTCATGTAACTGCGTCTTTCTGCTGCTAATTACTGTTTTGAGTTAGCCAATAAGGGTCAGCCATAGTTGACAAGTGCTGGATATATGTGACCTCTGACCTCTGAGAGAAGCATATTGATAAACAGCCGCCTCTGGATACCAGCTATAAATGTCATTTTCTGTTGAAAGTGGCTTTCATCAAAACTATTCTGGAAGCCAGTTGTAAAGCTGTTTAGGGTAGCAAATTAAAGGGATCTATTGAAAACTGGGCATTAAAATATGCCAGTGTATCCATTTCTATAAAGAGAAGATAGTACTGTTGCGATGTTTGCCATCCTAATCACTTGAGATTTGAACACTCAAATTGTGAATGGCAAGGAAAATGTCTTTCTGCTGTTGTCAGTTATCAGCGGAGTGTGTGACCAGTCAACCGTATGGTGGATAACACTAGAGTTTGATTCAGTTAATGACAGACATATGGAAATATCAATATAAACATACGTGGGTGACCAAGGCATAGTGATTATTGGATACATTCGCTGACTGAGTCACTTAGTGGATTGCTTCACTCACAAACACGTTATCACGCTGCTCGGTTCCTGTGATAGGTAAAGGATAACCTCAGGATTAGAATTGTGTGCTTACATTCTGCCAAGGAACAAATACTATAGTGGTGGACTTGCTCTACTAGGTATTGCAGCTTATTTTTTATTGGGAGTCGGTGTTTTCAGTGCCTGGATTTATTGACCACAGTGAGCGTGAAGTTGACTCGTATTATTTTATTTAATTTTCCGCTAAGTGTATTTGATGGTAGTGAGGATATAATTTATCACCCATGGCAACACCAAGAAGATGACGTCCTGTGTTCACTTATGTACACCTAGGATGACCTTAATGTTGCCCCTTTCACACTGGGTTTAAGTTGTGAGTTTGTGTGTTTTGGATTAGTACACCGGTTATAAATGACAAATGCGGATCGCTATGGAAGAACCAGCTTTTTTGGATTTGTATCCGATTGAGCGGCGGATCCTGCAGGAAGAACTCGACTTGTTGGACCATGTCCAGTACCAGATACCGCGGCCAGTGGTTATCGACCCTACAGACCCGGTGGACTTGAATGATCTTGTACCACAGTAGGTATTTTACTGTATGTCTACATGTATGTTCCTGTAGTTTCCAATCATCCATTGAATTTGCCTATTTCAGGCTAGGCTGGAGATTTGTCATTCTAGACAGTTCAACAATCCTCTTGTCTTAAGTCTTCTAATCCTGTCAGTTATCCAATTTCACCCCACGTCGATGACTCTCTCGGATCTAAAATGGTCTTCACGCACAGTTCACTGATGCTGGGATATGTTTGTGATATTTTCTAGTGTTGATGATAAAGTGCTGTAAAAATAACTTACGTGATAACCTCCCCATTCAAGGTCATTGATGGATAATTAACTAGTTATTAAACATGTAAACTGGAATAAAGACACTTGTGTTCTATGTTAGTAAGTCTACCAGTCATGATAAACCTTTAAATCGACTTAACACTCGTGTTTCGTGTAGATATTGTTATTCGCGGTTTTCTAATCTTCTTTTATGGATTTAAGTGTTCTTCAATCAAATTAATACTTGTATCTTTATTTGTTTTTTCTTGTAAAACATTTTCTTACTAGTTGTTTTACCTAGGACTCTGGTGTGTGTGTGCGCGTGTTGAGTGGGGGTGATTCACCTCTTGACCTGGTCACTTATAGGTGACCACAAGCAGTTCCAAGCAGGTAGTGGTCACCTGGTGGTACTAAACCACATCCCTCACTGAACCACCTTTGCCTTGAGTCCCTGTGGTGGGAATATTGGGGTATTTGCCAGCTCCCCTGTACTGTGAACAAAATGTGTAATCTTAACTAAAAAAAATCCTTGTTTGAATGTACTGGTCTTGTATTCATTCTCTCAATACTGTGTTGTCAAGTTGTATCTTTTCGTTTCCATTTTAAGTTTGAAACCAGAAATATTTGTCAGATGGTCTCACTAGTGATTAATTTTGAGTTTTACGTTTTTGTTTTGTTTTAAGTTTGAGACAAGAAAAATTAGTCCAATTCCAATTTTGTATCCATGTAAATTTGTGAAGAAAGCTGTTGATTTTTGTTTATGGTCCCTATCCAGGAGTCCTGTGTTTAAATGAATTTCAAAAATGTTTGAATACTTTAAATACTTCTTAGTCATCGTTATCGTCCCAGATAAACAGTGTCATTGTCATTCTTATTTCTTCAATATTTTTGCATAGTGTTTCACCGACTGGATAGAGAACTCTTTAACGATAATTTAGTCAACAATTAAGAGTTGGACCATTCACATGTGGCTGATTCAGTATCGATTCCTGTGTGGTTGGTTGTCAATGTGTGAATTACCACACCTATTGTGAGAATGAGCAGACTGCTGAGCCAGTCTCTGCTTCAGGGAAGCTCCATTGATTCTTTGAAGTTTGTTTCATTAGTGTCTTCCATCAAAATGGTTGGAAATCTGCAGTTGCTGTAAAAGTGGCCTAGGCGCAAGAGATTGCATATCTCGTCAAGTCTGTTGTTAAGTCCTGCATTGTGCTTTTGTCTTTGAAATTAATGCACCATTTCATGTCCAGAGTGACTGAGGAATGTGTCGTTGACATGACCAACAAATTAGACATGATTAAAGTCAATGTTTTTGTTCTTAATACATCTGAGTAAATGTTACCAGGCTACTGAAAACAATACATCAAATTAAAGAGATTTGCTTATCTTGTCAGATTTGCATCTGTTATCTAGTTTGTGGTCCTGTTGTCCACACAGTGCAAAACACTTTATCTTATGTCTTGTGTGATCCAAAAATGTTTCAGGCTTGGATTTGCTTTTTGTTTATAGTCAAAGTGTTTCATTTTGAATTGGGACAGTTTTAACTTGCTGTTATGTGTCCTAACTGCCATCCATACACAAACTTACCCCAGAACAAGTTACTCCTGGAACGAGATGTCGCTAGGTTAGAGAGCTGTGTGGCCGCTATTTAATCTAGTGCAACTTGTCCCACTTGTGACGACTTATTCCACCTTATTGAGGTAGGGTAACTTGTTCTAGGGCAACTTGTGCTGTGTGGCCGCAAACCTGAGGCAAGGCTGAAGGTTACATACAAATGGGTCCTCTTTTGCGCTGTATTCACATCAGCTGTCTCTTGTCATGTGCGCAGCGACAGTTCCTACCTTACTCTAGTTATCGGATGTGTGACTGTGTGTGGACGCTCCAGAAAGAGGAGAGATGCACCAGTGCAAGTTGTTTCAGTTTAAGTTTGTGTGTGGACACTTTAAACTGATATTAAGGTTTATGATATAAGCTGAAGGAACTAGGAATCATAAAAATGACTTGGTTGTCTTCATAATGAGGCTGTAAAAGAGAATTTGATGATCAATCTGCGAATGGTCATAAATTCCTATAGCATGAACATCTGGCCACACTCAGAAGATGTGCTGTTGAGCCGTGTGTCATCCTTAACCAAGTCATCCTCGACCATGTCAGTTAAGCTTGTTATCACTTCTGAAAGGTTAATGTCACCCGATCCAGTATTCTGCTCATTCCTTGGCATCCGACAGGCCCACAATCTACCTGCACCTGTCTTTCACCTGCCAGCTGATCAATCTGATACCGCTGACCATGGCATAATGGTCTGCCCAAATGCTACGATTTTTCGCTGCTCCTTTTTTACTTGCTGTAGAATTCTTGCGAAGTTACTCATGCTAACATCAAACAGAGTGTGGACTGTGGTCCATTAACGTCTTCATACAGATTTCATTTGTGAATATTTACAGGCACCTGTGTAACAAGAGCAAGGAAGAATTTCAACTTAAAGTTTTGCTAACTTTGGACAAAAAAGAAATGTACAAAATGGAGCTTTTTTCATTTTCACGGGCTTCTGTTTTTGTTCTGAATGCCCACAATACCTCAAAACATTGTCTGATGGTGGCTATTGTTTAGAATTTGAAAATGATGCTTTTAAATGGTGGAAAAAATGTATTTGTCCACATTATCGTGTCCTTAATTGGTGAAATGTAATCTTACATTTCCTTTGATATAGTGCGCAATAGGTCATTTTTGGTCTTGCATTTCGCACTTCATTTTTGGTCATACAAGTCACATTTTTTTGAAAGCCAATTCTCGTACTTAGCAACATTATGTTCTAGTTACAAATTGCGTAACTCTATCCAGCAGTCACTTCCTTCGCTGGTAGCGCTGCTGTGATGTTACATAGAATAGGATCGTGAAGCAGAACTCCATTTTCATTATTATATAGTTCTCCACAAATATACATGTTTAGAAAAATATATCTCGTTATTGGCATGCCATCAAAAATGAACTCTTCCACTTTGTAACAACTGATAGTGAAAGTTTGATGAAATTTTAAAAGTTGCAGTTTTTCCAGTCTCGGGTTAACTGTATTTTTATTGAGACTGATTGTAAACTCTCCAGGGTGAAATTCGCTGTGTTAAATGCTGTTTTCTCCCCTGCTCTGCCACTGTAGGTAATTGTGTATTACACCATACTAGACTACAGATGGGTCATTAACCTTCCACTTAAATTTCTCTATATTATTTGAAATCGGTTAAGTTCCATTCATTTGGAAATAATTACCGACTGATTCATTGAATTATCTCCAAAAGGTTGATTTTGTTTTCAAAGCATGAAGTTCAACGGTGAAAAAGATTAGAAAATCACCATTCTCTCAGAAACTTAAGCTGTGAAATCAAATTAAGCAAGTTATGTTTTCCGAAAGCCAACGTCTTTTGCTGCTGGGTGCAATATTGTACGATCGACAAATTAATCAAACACTGTTAATAGGCTGAGGACCAGGGTCAGATTTTATTGAAGCTGTAGGTTTGTATCCTCTTGTAAGACATGCCACAAGTATGTGAGCTCCTGTGAGATTCAGGCTACTCTGTTGATATTGGTCCCTCTAAACATTTCTTTTTGTGGTATTTTAAGTTGCCCTTAACCATGAACCAGTGTCCAGTTTTAGTGACATGATGCTGGGCCTGGAAATTGACAGAAGGTGACTTTAAAGTGGCAAAATATTTGGTGAATTAGTATTGAAGCCAGCGCAGATAAATAAGCAAATTACAATCCCCATTCAGAGGCATCTCGATTGTCAAACTGGTTACTACATGCCTATAAACTTTCCCATGTTCCACACAGGTATTCCTTATGCAGACAAAAATTCGCCTCCTGTTTGTTCAAGTTTGTTTGCCCATAGCATTCGGTAGACCATGCAAAATCAGGGGAGTAAAGGGCAACTGTTTAGCTTTTCACATGTGAGCTCAGGTCTATGCTTGCATATACAACTGGCAAGATGGCTGGAATGTTGAATTGTGGAAGAAAATGGAGAGTTTACTTTGATTTCAATAAACCAAATGTGTGACATCTCTCATTGGGGGAAGGTATTCATGGCACTTGGTGGTCCCTTGTTAGGGTTGTCATGGTGATGTTGATAGTCACTACATAAAGTCCTTCTTGTAATTTGTGCTGTTGTTTGAAAGAATGTGTGTAATTAAGAAAAGGACAAGCTCAAATAAATGTCATTTTACACAACAGTCATTGTCCGTTCATATGACACGTCCTTAGAGTACAGTAACACAGTCTTTGTTCCTTTTATACTCTTGTAATGTACTCTTGTAATGAAGTTATCCTGTGTAGCTTCTGACTAGATTATTCATTCTATTAGTCTAATGGTTTTTGTGACATGTTAAAATATTACTTGTCAAAAATATAGTGCTCTCTAGATACACTTTTGTAAGCAAGTCTGTTATGAACCTAACGAACAGATTTGTCTACAAAAATGATTTGTTGTTTTAACCGTAGAAGTCATCACTGTATTTTGGTTTGTTCAAGTTTGAAGTTTATGACTTTGGCTTGACCTAATTAGCAACAATGTGGCACCTGAATGTCTTCTGTTTAGTAGGTGTCTCAAGATTTTTTTGTTTTCCCTGGCTTGTGTTGAGAAATTTCCATTCTCTCTGTCGTTGGTGAACCAGGTTGTGGTGAATGAATAAGCAGGGTCTCTCCAGACTGACCAGCTCAATATATTACATAACTAATTATATGGCTAATTACATCAATATGTCAATATACACAACAGGCTCAGGGTTAATCCACACAGCATGTGTTCCTCAATGATTGGTCATAAATCGTTGATTGACAAGGTGTTCAGAACATGTTTATGTGAATGTTGTGCTGTATGAAATGTTGTGTTAGACTATTAAGAAATCTCACATGTTGAATTGTGTATATTAGGAAGTTGTGTTTTTTTTGGTATTTCCAGAGCTGCATGTCGTAGACCTAAAAAAACTTGTGTGATCATGTGCTTTGATTGTAGTGCATGTATCTTGCATGATCTCGCTTTTCTCGCAAGAAACTTGGTCAACAGAATGTAGCCATGATTTAGTTTTATTCAGGCTGTTTCATACTTACTCATAACCTGGTACCAGAGCAGGGTTGATGTAAACTCAGTGTGACAGTAGTTGGAACATTTCTGACCGTACTGGTCACAGAAATGATCGTGGCTTGTTACGTTGGTTATCAAAGTTTTTGCTAGGTGGCGCTTAAAATTTTGTTTGTTTTTTTTAAATTTGAAATAGGGTAGTCTTATCATAAATGAAATGAAGCGCTTGTAGAATGTTGAATATTTGAGAAAAACATCAAGTGATTGGACAACGCATGCCTTTATTGACTGCAACACATGTTAGGTGTTCCGATTACACTGAGGCTAACCTTTCACAACACAACATCGAAGCCTTGCCGACCTGTTAACTCCACTCACAGCTATTTGCTGCCAAGGTAGCTGGCACTCTTAACTTTGATTCAAACCCATGTAAACTGTTCATACCGACTGGCACTCCCCTAAACCTCCACACCTTACCATTGGTGTGATGGGCCTCTGTGCTCCTCAGTGATTTGTCTAAATTGTTGATTGACAAGGTGTTTGGACCAATGTTTCTTCAAAAGCTCAATTGTAAGAAATGTGGTGTTGGCTATTGAGATACCTCACGTCTTGAATTAACCACAACAAGAAATTGTGTTTTTTGATATTTCCAGGTTTCATTTTTCTTTGCCAAGAATACAAATAAGATTTGTGTAGAAATACTTAAACTATTTCGTTGTTAAGAAAAAATGTTTTGATAGTGGTACAGTGTAGTATGATAACAGTGTGGCCAGGGAGAACGTTGGAGGAATTTTCCAGTTTTCTTTTGTTTTCTAATGCTTCACTTTGTTGTTGAGACTGAGTCATAAAATTCCTAGTTGCTCATTTTGGTCTTCGATTGGTCTCACTTTAACAGAAGATTGTTTCCTCCAATCAATTTCCAAGCATCTCAGCTTGCTTTCTCCGCACTTGTCACCTCCTCTCTTGCTCTTTAGCCGAGCCGTGTGTGAGGTCTGTTGAGTCGGCCATATGTGTCATATATGTTCACAAAACAGTCATAACCCAGTGGCTCTGTTTTGTAATCATTTACATCAGTGTAAAAATCTAGTCCACGTGTCTCCGCATGTCTTGCATTTTTTACAGTCACTTGTAGCACACCCTGACACACTCCTTCTGAAGTCTCTGATGGGAATTTTCTTTTCAACCAGTCAGTTCAGTACCGTTTCTGGGTATTTTTATGTGTCATTTCCACCGTTTTGAAATTAGAACACGATTCCAAAACCTAATTTTCCTGAAAATGTTCAAAAAATTTAGAGCATGGCAATTCTTCATATATTTTGCAAAAAACAATTGAGAAAATTGTGATTTTTAGAATTTTCAAAGGCTAACTGCAATGTAAGAAGCCGTGAAACATCGTTTCCAGGCAGCTTTTTCTGTACAAACTATTTTGTTCATGAACTAGAACTGTCTTAACGTTAAATTTTGATCAGACAAAATGAAAGTCCACCTGTTAGCCAAATTGTGTGCTAAATGAATGAAGAATCACCTTATAAATATTCAAATGGAGGTGCTTAAAGGGAGGTACATGTCACTTGAATTGTCCTGGTGGTGATGTGGGTATCTACTGTTCCTGGAGTGATATTCATGTCACTTGAATTGTCCTGGTGGTGATGTGGGTATCTACTGTTCCTGGAGTCATGTTCATTCAGTTCTCATTTTAGCAGCCGTTTATCACATCTGTAAACATACAGTCCTATAAACATGTCATTCTTAACACCCTCTGATGATAGGGCTTTTGGCTGGCTGTGTTACCACACAAACTGGGATCAAGTTATCTGAAGCACTGTTGAAAAGATTGGTTTTAGATTACTAACTAGACTGATTGGATTAGTAGTTCCACAAAAGAAAAGGCTGAAAAAAGCCTTGTGTAAACCTTAATTTTTTCTGACACTTTTTGTTTTAAAACTGTATTTTGAAGGTTATTTTGGTCTTGGCGATATTTTCCCATCTGTTTTCTGTTTATTGAAGATTGTCCCAGTTAGTGAGGCTAACGTACTGTTAACAATTATGGATATGTTGTGATATCAATGCATTCTTATTGTTATATTGTAGCATTTTTATGATATACGTTAATATTGTGAGCATGAATATTAAAAGATGCACAAGAATTGGTTTCATTTTGTAACAGGGGGCTGTGCAGTATCAATTTACCAAACTGTGCAAAACCATATTTCGAGACGCAACTTTTATAGCTGAACTGACTTTGAATATCCTGTGCATCTGTTATTGATGTTCACCGGTATTTTTTTAATTGATTCCAATAGGTACAGCTGCTTGAATATCAGCGTGCACCCCTAACCCCTACTCGTCAGTCTTTGGCGGCCATTCTGCTCCAACACAACCCTGCGATTGTCCTCAGTTAGCCTCCTGACCAATGAATGCACGTGTTAGGTCTGTCCACAACCATGCAGATGCAAGCGCGTCACCAACATCTCAGTCGGTCTTTCCACACTTTTCGTTTTCGCTTTTACACATGTGTCTTTGCAAAGCTTTTACACGTGTGTCTTTGCAAAGCTTTTACACGTGTGTCTTTGCAAAGCTTTTACACGTGTGTCTTTGCAAAGCTTTTACACGTGTGTCTTTGCAAAGCTTTTACACGTGTGTCTGCAAAGCTTTTACACATGTGTCTTTGCTGGTTGCGACGGAGTACTTTGTTAGTCGACCTGCTGTCTGTTGTCAAGTGGAGGACTGAGTGGGTAAAGTCTGATTGAGTCATTCAGTTGAACACTAGTGTGACTGAGATGTTGGCAAACATCAAGTATGCCTAATTAAGTGTATCCTCCTGGTGTTAACAGTAGTTCGTAATGGCAACTCGGGACAATGTCGAAAGTGCCATCTTAATCATATTGATTATGCTTCGTCCACAAATGGGAAGCTTTAGGCACTAATCTATTGTCTTATTTGTTCAGAATGTTTTATGTTGATATGTTGTTTTCTAGGGACGCTTTGATGTCCAGAAATGTTTCTTATGTTATAATTACGAGCTGTAACCGAAACCAAGTCACTCTGTTGGTAATGAACAAATATTTGTTCTTGGCATTTTACGGGTTTTGGAATTAGCCGTGAAATTTGCACAGGGACTGTTACGAACTTGTTAATCATCTCTAGTAATAATTGTTGTTTGCCCATTGCGGCCTCGACAAAATGTTAAACTAACAAGCAATCACTGATTGTTGTTTCTTTCTTTTTACGCCACTCTGTTTTCCGGCGTGTAGATCAGTTCATTGCCACTGTTGTTTGAGGCAGTTATTAGTGATTTTTGGATGAATAATAATGAATAATAATGCATGGGAACTCAGCATATGGAAAAAAGATAGAATGAACGAAAATTAGATTATTTGGTCCAGTGTGGTCAACAATCCTGTGGGATTGGCAGGCAAATCAAAATTGATTCACTGCACTTGGTATAACGTGCGTGAACTTTAAGTCTATATGAATTAGCTCTAATTGAATTGCAAAAATGAACTCCACTGCCAAATGTGCTCTCTTGATGACTGAATAACATTTGGCGTAACTTTCAATTTTTTGCTGAAGTTACGTTTGCCACAACTGTTTGCATGCACTGAAATATCCACGACTTGCGGATGTGCAGAGAACGGCTAAGTGACCACTTTGGATGGCTGATGGCTAAACCGCTATACTGGCTGCCCTGCTGCCCATTGCTGACCTCTAGATGTTGGTTGTCTCTCTCATTGCCATACATTTGACAATAGATAGTGAACTCTTTGTGCTTCCATAAATTCTGAAAGTGATAAGATGAGCTTGACTGGTTAAAGATTATGCTTGCTGTGAATTTTCGATGGAGTTTAATGAGGTCATGTCTGCTTGTTGGTAAGGGAGGCTAAGGCATTGGTGGTTACTTTACGGTCAGTTTTTGCTGTTGAAGTTCACGCCTTCTTTAAAAGCCACTTACCCTAAAATATCAAAGCTAATGACAGGAACTGAACCACTGAACAAGGCTATTGAGATTTAATTGGCTTTTGTTGGAGCACATCATTTTATAGTTAACCTCCAGATGACACCCTCTGTCTCCTGTTTGGTGGTAGCCATCTTCTTGATCAGTATTGCTTACCTTTGGTAGTACATTTAGCCAAATATCTACAAGACTACAAATCTTAAATCAGGAAAGTTCAATATTTTTTTAATGTAAAACGTCTGGAGAATTAGATTTTTGACTTTATACCAATCTACATTTATTGCATTACTAGTCATGTCTGTTTAGTAAAATTTATCAAAAAGATACATTCTTAGCAAAACAATGACATCAACACGACCAGATTCTGTTCTAGATAAATGTTTATGATGAAATCTCAATAATTCTGTTGTAGTATACTAAACTTAGATTTCATTTTTTGTTTTAGTCAAATAAAGTCCTTAGTTTTTGAAAGCCTCTCATGTTAAAGTTTAACATGCCAGAAACAGTTTTAAAGAACATAAAGCATAGTATCTGAAAGTTTCATATGAATCCGATCAGCCATCTCTGAGATATGACATTCTGAATTTAACCAAATTTTGTCATTTTTCTTGGCTTCTACATTACGTTAATTTCAACTTCAGCTGCATTTTGCCTGTTTAGCTGGCTAAAAATGAAAATCAAATTAGTCTTGTTACACTCATAAAAATCAGTCTCATAATATTTCTTGCTGTGATAGGATTTCATTTGCGTTACCAAGAGGAACTTTGAAAGTATTTTGAGTTTATTGGGGTTGGCCAACACTAAAATTGCAAATTCGAAAAACGGTACGCGTTAATGTCTTTGCCTGCGACTCAAGTTGGATGGCCAACTCCAGTAAAGTTGAAAATTTTTTCTCGAGTCGCTGATGGTTGTTGTTCTTGGAAACGGAAAGGGAATCCTATCGTGGTAAAGAATATGAGACCAATTTTATGAGCGGAAAAAGCCTAATTTGATTTTGTTTTTTAGCTGTCTAAATAGGGCAAATTCTTCTTTATACTAAAGAATTGTGTGAACACCTGTGTTCCTGGACTATAGTTCTGAGCCAGTGTCACCAATGTCGTGTTGACAAAGTACACACTTTTATGGATTATGGATTTGTGTTGTAAAATGCATATTGTCAACATAGATTTGAACGCCAATAGCCATTTTTCGACATGTGGCAAGAAATATGCCTTGTCACTATGTGGTGATATGGTAGTGGTAGACAACACAATAATTTTTATCAATTCTAGTGAGGTGGGATATTCAAAGGATTTACGTAAAAACGTTGAACGTTGGTGAATGAAAGAAATTGGGTTTAGTCCATGGCACCTTGGCCTCTCTTGCACTCCATAATTAGAAACTGGGTCTAACTAAAGATGCTTAAACACTGAACAGTTGTATGTAGAATGTTTCTTATTACTTCATCCTGTTACTAGACATACACAGACAAGCTGAGAGGTCAAATGTTTCTGAGAATGTCTGTAGACTATTATGTTGAGTATCTCTAAAGTATATGCCTCCCTCTCCCGCTACCATGACCCTATCGTCTTTTGGTCATAACGCCTTGCCCTATTCTTGGTGTTGCCAAGGATGGTCCTTAAACTTTTGAGGAATCTTAAGCTAGATGTTTGACTTTAGGACCCCTTTCACTGCAGATGTACCTCAGTCCTCAAAGGGCGTTCCCGTCACCGCAGGGCCCTAAGCATCGGTTCCTTCGCCTTGTGGTGGCATTACTTCCGCGGCCTTGTGGTCGGCCCGGCTCTGGACGTAACCACAACGGTGGCGATCCTGAGAAAGAGGCAGCATTTGTTTTCCTGCTTATGTATTTAGCTGTGTGTTTGTGGTTTTGTTGATTACTGCTTGTTGAGTGCTGATGGTTGTGGTCTGTAACAGGTTGAAGGAGGATATGTTGGATCATGTTATGCTGTGAGGTATTACATACATGTTGGTAGCCATGTTGACAGGCTAAGGATAACATAACGTCTGTTGACATTATCCGAACATGGTAAATTTAGTATTGATGAGGTGTGTGTTTGTAGTAACTTTCAGTTCCTGATTTGTCTTTCTGCCCGTCAGATTTAAGCAACAGTCTTTCTTTTGTACCATTTTGTGGACAAGTTGATAAGTGCCCTTTTCGCACACTCATCTTGTTCTTAATGACAGGTGCATCAACATAAAAAGTATTTGTCATTTCTTAGTATCTGATGGTGTGTTTCAAAAACTGATTTGCTAGACCTATCTTCCTTTTTTATTCCGTTTTTACTTTATAGAACGTTGTTCGGTTTTATTACAATTGTACCGTCTGCTTGAACTGTCTCAAACATCTCTTAATGGTAGGAAGTCATGCGGTGGCTGGTACATTTTCTGTTGTAACTTTGTGGTGAAAGTGTTTAAATTTTGTCCCCGGTTATTTGCAGTTCTGGCCAGGAAGTACAGAGAATCAGTGTTATAACCAACCTGCCTACATTGCTCAAGGAGAACAATGCTGAGTGCATGCAGAGAGTGGTGCCTAAAGTCAGGGTAAGTCATTCACCATAGCTGGTTTCTAACAAATTCTGATGATTTCCCTACGTTGAGGCCATTTTTGATGCATTTTATTTTTCAACAAAATCACCTACAATTGTCTACTTTGGCCATATTCTCCATTTTACACTATCCCTCGTTAACCAGTTTCTTGCCTGTGAATCGATACGGGAACATTCTGGACAGTGCTGGAGTCAATCAGTGACCGTCTCGTAATGTAATATTAGCGTATGGTTGTTGAGCTGGTGTTTGAATTGCAAGTCACATTCAAAGCAATGAAAACATGGAAAAACAATGGGTTTACATACGAAGGTGTAGTTTTCTTCATTTGGAGTGAAATGGAAATCATCCATTTTGTACCCTAAATTCCATTAAAATCCCCAAATCTCTGGCAATGACCCACGACTTATGAGAACTCTGAAATGGCCAGTTGAAAATGACAATAGTCGGATATAACGTGCCCACATTTTGAGAACCAGTTTGATGCCCTTCATTCAGTGGAGAAAACTGGTTCTTAAAATGCGGGCGTGTTACATCCGACTATTACTCGAAAACCTTAGTTTATGCGCCCTTTAGTTCCATTTCCTGTAAATTCACGCTTGTGAAACATTACAACAGTAAGTTGACTAAATCTATGAAAACCGACATTGATTAATTAATCAGGCACAGAACTGACTGAATGTTGTATCACAATAGTTTTTCTTAGAGGGTTTCTATTCTGTGCAACTTTCAGGTTCGATTGTGCCTGTGGCTAACTGGCAAAACTGACTGAATGTTGTATCGCAATAATTTTTCTTAGAGGGTTTCTATTCTGTGCAACTTTCAGGTTCGATTGTGCCTGTGGCTAACTGGCAAACAGGCTAAAGATTACTCCCTACTTTCTTGTTTTCCATGTCATTAGCAGTAGTGTGATTTAAGAAGCCATTAAAAAGGCATTAAGTCTATGTGTATGTTCTGATCTTACAAGGCTCACTTCAGCAGGACTGAATCATCTGAGCAGCTTTTAATTTTAGTTGATCTCCATCAGTTCTGTTTCACCCCGGCCATCACAAGGTGGATACTAATCCTTTTTAGTTCTGGTTAACGGAAGTTGCTGATACTTCTTAGGTTCAAGAACAGTTAAGAAATAGACCCTAAGTTTCCGGGAATTATAAGTTATCCTCTGAAATGTCGCGGAATAGTCAAAGTTATCTAGTGTAAAATTTGTAGGTTGGCTGATTTTATGCCATTCTTCGTATCAAAATAGTTTTTTGCAAGTAGTTAAAAAATAAATATAACAAATAATAATAGTGGACTTTTCATATTGGCACTATCTAAAGTAACAAGAGCGAGAAAGCGACTTCCGCTTGACCCCGACCCCGATTTGGTGGACAGAAATTCATTACAACATAATTATTCATTAATTTAAAAACAGAGGAATAAACCGCATTGTCAACCCTTCCATTTTTGACTAGGTTAAGTTCACTAATATTTTTAGCCTTTTAACATTGGCTAGGATCGAAATTCCCCTGCTTTATCAGTCGCAGTCAAGGGTTCTTCTTAACAGTGAGAAGTGAATGGGATTTGATGTCCTTCATCCATGGATATTTCAAGAGCTTTGCCTTTTTCCGTAAGCCATTAGTATACCCCTGCGCACATGAGTAAAAATTAGCAGGCATTATGATTGTAGGAAAGGTGTTAAAACACTGTTTATACCACTAGATTAAAACCTCCCGTCCACATTACTCAGGATCTCAACGGGGTGCTGAACGCCTGTCCACCAAAGAGGTGATCGCTGTCTGGCAGAATAGTGAATTTCAATATGGCGCATGTATTTCGAATGACAGTTATTGCAATGACTGACCTAGATCTGAATTTGGGAGAAAAAGATTTTTTGTCTCAGTTTTGCCATACCATGTCATTTGTTTTCGGCGTATGCATTAGCATTCAGATTCATAGCCAACATTTATTGTTACGGTATATCATGGAGTTGGCATTTATTATTACCAGTTTATGGTAAGTACCAGTATATGCACTGGCATTGAGAGCCATTATTTACTGACTGTTACCAGTGTATACATACAAATGGTTTACAAAGCCAAGATAGTGGGATATAACGTGCCTGCACTGCCCAAAGCCATCCAAACGTCCAGTATACATGGTAGTCAAAGTCATCGTGTGTACATGGATGTTCCACAGCCATTCCATGTGGTTTGGACGTTCACTTTCGAATTATTTACGGGAGCATGCACTGACAGTCTTCGTTTAAATGACTCATGCAGATCAAGTTTGCAATCAAATATCGTGTTAGTGTGACCAACTGGATCAACTTGTGCCATGACATCTCGCGTGGTGACAGTGTAGTGGGGTGTACTAATGGCTCACAGAAAAAGGCAAACCTCTTTAAATATCCATGAATGAAGGACATCATGTTCCATACATTTCCCGCTGCAGAGAGAATCCGCGCCAAAGCCAGTGGCTGCGGATGACAAAGCGGAAGAATTTTGGTTTCAGCCGATGTCAGAAATCTAAATAAATTTAATGAACTTAAACTGGTCAAACAATGGGACGGGCTGACAGTGGAATTTATTTGCCTGTATATGAACTAATGAACCAGTATGCAGGAATTGAATTTCTGTCCAACGAGTTGGGATAAAGTGGAAGTCACTTTCGCACTCACATTACTCTAGAAAGCGTCAATGTGAAAAGTCCTCTATTATCTGTTGGATGGACAAGTCTCGTCTGAATTTTAGATTAAGGAAGCCGAGTCTTTCATTGCACTTAGTTCATAATTAATATGTATTGCCGTCATTTGTTAAAATTTGATAGCTCCCACTCATTATTCCTTTGTGCTGGATTGGAAATTTCATCCCGCTAATTAAATCTGCTGCATAATTTATAGTATTTTGTTGGTGAAATTTGTTGCCAGTTAATGGCATAGCAAGCTGGAATATTGTTGGCTAAAGGCTTAATGATGTAGCTGTGCACTTGGGACTCATTATCTCTTTAATGATTAAACTGTGGATCTTTCAAATGCCACCGAAATGAAAACTAATCATACGCTTCAGTTAGCCAGCAACAACTAGAACCGCTGGTACGGAAATTTGTACCATAGTGTAAAAACTGCTGTCATGCCGGTTTTGGATCTGGGCCCAGGGTCTAATCTTTTTACTCATAATGGAACTCGAATTTATGTTTGGCATTTTCTACTCTACTTTTGTGGGAACTCAAGATAAGTGTCTATTATTCTATACTCGAGTCCATAATGACTTATGTAGATAATTTTTTTAGTCCTAGTTTGCAGGTGGTAAACCCAACATTAAGGCTAAAAGTTCGAGTTTGAACTTGAAATTTCGAGTAGCACGAGTATAAGGGTCATCAAGTGCAAACTTGGACTGGAAACTGGTATGTGTAAACTGTAATGAATTCGAGCACAGTCTAATAACCACTTATGTTGAGTTCGCACAAAAGTAGCAAAGAAATTGCCAAAAGTAATTTCGAGTTCGTTTTGAGTACAAAGATTAGATTCCGGGCCCAGATGTTGAATTGGTATATGCCACAAAACGACGCTTGTCAGGCTCTAATTTTTCGCATTCTGTTCATGTCATCTTCATGATACATAAGGTTGGCTGTTAATGATCTCCGCCTTCTACTCCAGACACTCAATCAAACATTTTCTTTCTGATTCAGCCCGCTGCAGGGTAGTGTGTACTAAAACTTTTCTAACAGGGTTCTCATGTTAACACTGACTCAGCTGAACTAGTCATTCAAAACATACACTATCCAAATTGTTTTCCCTTTAGCACCAACTGTTTACTAAACATACATGTCAAGTTTGAAACTCCCAGGTATCTCACCAGGGGAGCCACGCAGCTTTTCTCAACACATACTGTTTGAATGACGTGCTTTCTAGTTTTTTATGAGCGTTTTTTCAGTTTTCTGAGAATTGCTTGTGTCCATAGTTGATTTTTGGTTGACGTTGGTCTCATTAGGGAGTTTGGTTAGATATTGATCATATTATGCTGTTTGTCACGAAGGCATAATTGTGAACTGTCCAGCCATAAGCATGATAGTCTCTGTTTTTAAAGCTGTGTCCCACTTTTTGACCTACGTGACGATATTTTCATTTTCACACCATTGGGGAATTGGGTTAACACTTAGCCGCATGTGCCTGTGCTTGTCCGCACTACATACCCTTATTTGCTGTTACATTTCATGACTAAAAAAGCAAAAACACAATTTTCCAACATGCTGGTTGTGGGAGTTTCGGGGGGGGGACATTGCTTCCCTTCACGCCCTCACGGCATCCTAGATCCAGGTGTCCCGCTTTCTCAGTTATGTTGGCAAAGTTTCTGTAAAGTATGTGAACTGTCTAGGGTCTGTGTCTGAGGAATGTTTGGCCTGTGCAAGAGATATTGACCATGCCTGCTGAGTTGCCACTACTGTTAATAAATAGTAGAGTTGTCCAATCTCTTTGATGTTCCTATATATCTCACTCTCAACTGGCTCATTGCCAGTGATGTGTAACTTCCATAGGATAGGTATTGGAGGATAAATTTTTTGTTGATTTTGTTGGTGTATCACGGGTTGGCCTTGTGAAAAGTTCAGTTGTCCCTAATAAGAAAATTGGTTGACCCATGTGCACTACTTGACTGTAATTAGATATTGACGAATGATCCCTTTAATTTGGTGCACAAAACACATTAAGGATATCACATGTTGGGTCCAGTTTCATTGGCTATCACCAGGTTGTATTATAACCCTGGATTGCTTTTGTGGTGGATCTGTACATTGTCATGGATTCAACCTGGTCTGCTGTATGTTCAAGTCATGTGTAGCATTTTTGTGGTGTTGATTGCAAAATCATTCTGCAGGAGGACTGGGCTTCAAACACTTTCCTTCACCTGTTTTCCATAGTGCACTCTAGTTTCATGCCAGGGTGATTTTCATGTGTTGGAATAAACAGCTGGGGGTTGTGTTAGGAGTGATAATGCTGTTACTAGTAAGGTTATTTGTACTTTCCTGAGAGATAATGTCATAGACTTGGTACTTGAGTTGTAATTAAGTTTGAGACTTTATTTCTAAGAAATCATAGTTTTGGTTATTCAAAGCAACACCACAGTGGTTTGTTGATGTCCATTGCACCTCTGTTTTGTTGATGATTCATATCATGCTGATAAAAATGAACATTAATTTGATGCCAATCGGATCATTAATCTTCTTAGCATCATTCACAGAAAACCTCTTTTTATCATTCATCATTTCTCAGTGTTGTGAAATCGCATACATTACCGGGATTGATCATAAAACTTGTATGATAAATTATATCAGCCATTAAAATTATAGAGTTATTAACCTCCACTGAGGTCAATATGTTGGTTTTCAGACCTCAAAAATTTTATTATAATGGAGACGGAGCCAAGGTTATTATTACATTTTTAGTTCTGTAAACCAACATATTGACCTTGTGTCAAAGACAATTGCTTTATTATGTGATTACATCCGCTAAGTAATAGATGGAAATAGGCCATGTTTGAGGTTTGTGATCGGATGTTGGTCACTTGTTCGGTCAGTCAGCTACCAGTATTTTGTTTTACCCAAAACGTTGTGTAGAGATTTTGAAAAAAATTCCAGAAAATGCTCAGAATGGACAGAGGAACAGTGGATCATATTTTGGGAAAGATGTCATGTTTTTTGGCTAAACAACGATAATTTTAATTCAAAAATTCAATACAGTGATGAAACATTTGGTTATGCCAAGGCTATTGCAAGCTGAGTGTTAGCGCACACGCCCTAAAGCCTGTGCAAATGACATGTCTTCACTTGTTTAGTATGGTGTCATTTTGACGTTTTGACCCAGTGAAGTTAAATTAAAATTCCAAAATGAAAACACGATAATAATAATTAGGCTACATTTATGTAGTGCCGTAAATTACTAAGCACTTCAACAATTATTACCTGGACAAGGACCTGGTTAATCCTAATCCTCATCTCTCTGGTAGCATACAATGGGTGCAGTTGTTGTCAGAATACACCTGTTAGTCCAAATATATACTTTAGTAAAGTGCTGAATTGCCCCCCTCCCCCGAGGTAGCTTGTATCGGAAAGAAATCCAAGACCTGTAAATTGTTTGAAAATGCAATATGACTGCATTTCTATTTCATTTTGTGGTTCAGAGTCGCGTTACAAGTGGCAGACACGTCATCACTAAACATCCAAATTGAAAGTTATTGAACGCCTTTAAAAATCCTTTTGCTCAATAGCATCTTGGTGGGAACTGTGATGCCTTGATGCAGGTTTGCGTTCACCTGGTGGTTTATATTTTAGGGTTATTTATAAATAAATGAGAGTGTAATGGGAAAGTAGTAGCTTCTCAACAAGATGGTCCGAGGATCGAATCATGATCAGTTCACAGAAAAGTTTAAAGCGAATTCAATTGCGTTATCATAGCAACAGTCAGTATGAAGGAGTGAGTGGTCAATTTGGAAAATTATTGACTCTGAATTCTGAAATACGATTTTGTAACTTCGTAATATGTCCAACTCTTATTATAATCATACTATTCATGTGTGAATTCAAAGAAATGGTTGATGTGAGTTTGTGTAGTAAAACAATTATGATAAATGATGATCAGCCAAAATTGCCTAGTATGTAGTTTATGATCAGTCTTGTCTCAGTTGATTTCTTTTGCGTCCACTAGGAGGTGCTGCATGTGGCCCAAGCGGAGATGCAGCTGGCCGCCAGCAGTGCCTTCCTACAGATCCTACAGAAGGAACTAGTGCCTCTACAGAGCTACACACAAACATTCCTACAGACCATACTCAACAGTGTCGACAGCAAGGACCCAGGTAAGCAACCCCGTTGGTGGCGACAACAATGAATTCCACGCTGTTACCTCTATTGTTCTTATCACTCTCCATATAGCGGTATGTCTTCTTAAATGTGTTTTTTATTTCACTTTTCACTGCATGTTCAAAGCTGAGTTAAATATCTAGTTGCTTGAGTGTAATATTGTTGCCATGGAAATGAATCTGAAAATTTTTTTCCAGAGGTTGCTGGTGTCTGGCTAGAGACGCTGTTGGACGTCATTGACCTACTTCCAAAAGATATCCTGAAGAAGGAGGTAAGTTTTCTAATGTTGGTTTAGACTGTGTAATAAGTTGCCCATAGATTCTTATTTAAGGAAGATGGTGATCAAGGTTTTCACTTGACCCATCACGCCCCAGCAGTCAGTGATATCTTTAGAATGTCTACAGTCATCACACCTAAGCTCATCTTATATTTGGTTTTGGTGCAAGAAAAAAAATTGGTGTCAATTTGTGGTTTCAAGGGATGAAATATAACTACATGAATTAAGGAATGGTTAGAGAAATTGGCTGGCAATTAAAAAATGGATAACCTGTATAAGTGCATACACTGGTTATAAAATGAAATTATGCTCTTTTATTTTGCGGTAAAGTCACCCTTGTATAGGTGTCCCAATTCTGATTTTCCACAATCGCTTGCCATTCTGTTGGGTATGGAGGGCTGTTGTGCTGCTCACGTTGATTCTAATAGGATTGTTTTCCACATTTCTGAAACGACTCACCTCGCAAATTGACACAAATGTATTCATGAGGTGCATACAGTATTGACCGCAATGTTCTCTGCAAGTGGCTTGCAACCTCTAGTGCAGCAGGAAACAAGCAGGTTTTACTAGTGTAGCATTGGTTTTATTATAATGCTGGTTGGCTTGTTTGTTATAGACTGCTTGGTTTGGAATGCCAAGCGACATACAAGAATTTTCAATTTAAGTTTACTAGATTTCTTCTCTTCAAAAATCAGTGAAATTTTGAAGCAAGCATATAGGGCATTTTTCAAGTGGTTTAATGTTTCCTTACATCTGTTCTGTGTTTTCCTTATAACTAGCCAGACGAATTTTAATGATGTAACTTTTTTGAAGACTACATCCTCTTTTCAAAATGGAAATGCGTTGCTGGATAAAACGCCGTGTTCAGATGCACTTCTTCAGTGTCATTGCCTTGGTTTCTGTTTCTTTGCATTAAATATGACAAAGTTTTTGTCATTTCAAAGCCAGCAAGTATCAGCGTTCATGCAGTGAGTCACCAGCATTAGATTTTTGGGAAAGTTGAGAAAATGTTCTGGAATGAATAGCTCATCTTTATTTTCTTTCTCATTGTAACAGTTTGAGTTTGTAAACTTTGTTTGACGATGTTGCGGACCTTATATACAGTGTTCGCTCTACACTTCCGAATATTGAGGTCCCGTGGTCCTGCATTAAAATTTTTGGGTCCATTTCAGTTTTTTGGGTGGGTAATTTATTAATCGTTACATTATTGCATAAAGCATGTTATCAAACAGCATCCAAGGCGACACACTTCTTTAGCTTTGATTTGTGTCGTGATGTAAAACGCAACCTCTGAGGAACACTGTATAAGCTAATGTCATGGATTATGAATGGACTTAGTCATAACCTAAGTGAGAATACCATCTTCATTTGGTTTATTTTCATGTTGTCATATTTATTTCGATTCTGACCAGAAAAGCATGAATGTTACTGGAGCTCCAGGACTGTTTATTTGTGCGTGTGTGTGTGTGTATGTGATATTTATGTGCGTGTGTGTGTGTGTGTGTGTGTGTATGTGATATTTACACTATGGGTAGTCTTGAAGGATTAGGTCGCCATGAACGCCTGAGAATTCATGGCAGCTTGCAACACTGGATCAGTGTGTAAATGATCAGTTGACATTCTCTGGGCTGACAATTGGTCCCATTATTGAGAAAAATTGTGATACATTCAAATACCCTGTTCTGGATGTAACTGTGCGAACTATGAATTTTCATGACATCAAGATATAAAATTCAAATTATTTTTTCCTAGAAACAAGAATGTATTTTCTTTGTTGGTTATAAAATATATTTGCTGCAATGCTTCAGAATCTATACTAACTTGCTTAACAGGAGCTGTGTAGAACCAAGCACTCTCCGATAACTTTGTTAGTCCTTTGATGTAATTCACGTTGACGACATGAATTTCACTAATCAATATTATGTCTTGTGGCCAGCCTCTGCAATCACAGTTCATTCACATGTTAATGGGGGGAGAGGGGTTCTCGGGTACTAATTCACAGCTTGTTAATTCCAACATTAATAGTCATTAGCCTTTGACTGCTGTGGCTTGGAGCAAAAAACACACGTGTGCCTGTATCTATCCCGCTAATGCCCTTTTCAGATGTTGGCAAATTACTGGCTGTAGAATTGTGTACTAACTGCTGGGATCATGTTTCAATGATTGGCTGCAAAAGCAGCTGTATCGTTGGCTTGTTTAATCTGTTAGAAAACTGGAGGAAATTTTGGTGCCTGTAGGGGTCATTTCTAAGCAACTGTATAGGTTAGGTCTTGATTTTCAATTTTGCCACTTGTATTTTTCCGTTTTAAAATATGCCCTAGAAGTATATTAAGTTCATGCATTCCGATATCAAATTTTCCTTATAAAAGTCGAAGAAATTTGACGAACACGACTTGCAATTGCTCATCTCTTTATTGATGTCTAATTTATGCACACTAGTTTCTCTATATCCTGGAGTCTTAGTAACAAATTAATATAAACAGTCCCCAGGCGATATAGCACTGATAACATTTTATGATAATACCCGTGTCTAAACTGTATTCATTATGAGAGACTCGTGAATTATTTATCACAAATCCATAACACCTAGATCCCTCTTAGTCTTTTTATGCCCGAATCTTAAAATGTTATCGAGGAATCTACTGTAATTTCAGTCATTTGAAATCATTTTTGATTTGTTTTTGAATTTTCAAGAATATTCTCTTTTCAGATATTACCAATGGCAGTGGGCAAAGGTCAGTTATCTCAAACAGTGCAGTCAAGGATGGCCTGTTGCAAAATACTGGGGAAAATAGCCACAAGATTTGAACCGTTTGTGTGAGTGCAAACTTGATTAAATGCATTTTTATTGTAATATAATTAAATCTTTGATACGACGGTACAAGCTGTTACGGTACCAATCATCTCTAGATTTGAAACTTTTTCTCAAGCAATACATATGTCTTTGAACACTTAGCGTTTTCCTGTAATGTCATTAAATCACTGCCATTAATTAAGGTGCAAGTTGTCATGGTAACAGCTTAATTTTGTAACGTCATGCTGGTATGCGAAAAGTCGTATCAAGTCACCGGTTTAAATATCCTGCATTGTAGGAAGTTGTTTGGTTGATCCTTGCACTTTATGTTACGCATTTGTCCATTGCAGTATAAAAAAGGAGATTCTTCCAGTAGTGCAGTCATTGTGTCAGGACATCGAGTACGAAGTGAGGGGGTGTATGTGTCGTCAGCTGGACCCTGTGGCAAGGGGACTGGGGTCAGTGTGCAGCAGAGTGTTGACTGAGCTGTAGTGATTGACCACTAAGCTTAGGGCCTTGTTAACTGAAACGCGTATTAAAGTAAACATAATGAAATATTAGCTAGTGGTCGGGATCACGTAATGCTATGATGGTCATTAAATTTACAGGTCGCTGTCGGTATTTATGTTGCGCTGACCAAACTGCCGAAACTTAATGTTACCTCGTGTGTACAGATGTGCTGAATTATAATATGCTCTATTTTGTGAAGTCAATGAAATGTGTCCCTTTTGTTAATAAGTAAAGAGTTGCTTGTCTTTTGTATCCATCGTGAATTTTGGAAATAAGAAACAATTTGCTGCCGCAGTGTTGTGACAAGGAACCAGCATGTGAAAAATTGGGCTTCTTTTGATGCATAAACGCTGTAAGATGTTGAGTTCACTCTGAAACAAATGTCCATTGCCAGTTTGCATGAAGTCCAAAAATGACTTGGAACTTTGTGATAAGAGATTGTTACCACTTTTGGAGTTGTGGCAAGTAATCAAATAGTGCAGTTTTAAAAGTTGCCAAAATCGTATTTTTGCACCTTTAATTAGTGAGTTGTTAGCTGTTGTTTTTGTTGCTTATTTTTATACAGTTTGTTCTCATCTGTTGACTTATTTCAGCCTGGAGGCCACAAAAAGTGCAATATTACCGGAGCTGGTGGAACTGACCAATGATGAAGAGAGTTTTGTCCGTCTAGCTGGCCTAGAGACTGTTGTCAATATTCTCAGTTTATTAGACGATGGTGAGTCGATATCAGACAGTCGAAGCCTTCAGTTAATTTTGTCAACATTTGTGTGACAAATTATGTTTGTTTGACGGTGTTTTCGTCACTTTTCATTTACCTTAATGAACGGAAAAGCCACATTTTTGTGAACTAAATTGTGCATGGGAGATATTTTGATATAGGTATGAGAATGCCATTTGACTTACTTTTGCTATAGTTGATGATGGGTGGGAATTCAATGAATGCTGTAGCAGACGTAAACATGGGGTCCTGCTAGAAGAATGTCCAATTAACCAAACAATTATTTATTTTTGTATATTTCCAGATACGTGCACATCGACAATAATTCCCTTAGTGTTCAAGTTCTGCCAACAAGCCATGCAGAACGAAGACAATACTCTGCCAATGGTAGCCAAGCATATTGGAAAACTCTGTCATAGTCTTTCAGGTACGTCTGCTCACACGCCTGCTCATACGTCTGCTGGTACGTCTGCTCACTAGAGCAGTTTCATTACAAACTCAGTTAGTGTTATCTGTGGTTTGTTACAACCAAGTCAAGCAGTGACTATAAATCAATGACTGAATGTAAGCTTTTAGCTTGGCTGTTGTCCTTGTCTGCCTAGTGAGTTTGCAATCGATGAGTGGAGAAATCTGCTTCTGAATCGGCCTTTTGACCTAGTTATGTTCAACCAGCGCTGGTGTCACTGACACCTCACCGTGCTACTTGCTTGTTGTAGCCTTTGCAGAATGTGCCATAAAGTTCTAAATTAGTGCTTCTTATCATTTAGATTCACTTTAGGTCATGTGATATGACCATTAGGTGGTGTCTATTAGACTACTCAAGCTTATAAGTCCTTTTCACCTGGAGTCATCTAATAACATTGTATTTGCAGTTAAATACTCTAAAGACCATTTTTTTTTTTTTATTTTTGTCGTAGATCAATACCATGTCAAACTGCTAACAATGGCCCACTCAGAAAGCAGTGATGTCGATGAAGCGCCACTCTCTTTTTTATTGATAAGTAAATGAACAAAAATTGACGCATGTTTTTCTTGTACCTGTAGAAATGCAATGTACATTATTGTCGTTTGTAGTAAACTTAACTGATGATCAAAAGGAATATTTCCTGGATCAGTTCCGCAAGCTGTGTAAGATTGGCTCAGGTAAAAAAAGTCCGAAGACAGAAGACAGCGACTCACCGACCAAAGTGCCTGTGATCGCAGATCTCTATGACGAGGAGGAACATATCGAGTGTAGGCGAAACGCTGCCTTTAACATTCCTGTAAGTACAGAGAATATTCTTCAGTGAACCATTGGTGTGGTGAATGTGCACATGTGTAGCTCATTGAATGGGACTGCACTTTGTCTCTCTTTGTTTTAGGCATTTTCTAACTTTATCAGTTGTCCTACATGTGTATGGAGCATTCTTGATGTTTCAAGAAATGTAATTGTGCTATTGTAATTATTAAATGTTTTATTTTTGCATTCAAAAATCAAAATCAAAATAACCAGAATGCCAAAATTCTGGAAATTTTGATTTTTGGTTGTTAAGAATGAAACTTTCTTCAATTATTAAACATATATTCGGATTAGCTTTATTTATTTAAAGGTATTCCTGTTTGTGCCTTGGGGGTCTGATCTTACCATCAAGTCTTTAAATTGTACATTGTTGTCAGTCAAGGATCTCTGTTATTTACTGTGTTCAAGTTTCTTTGTATGTCTTTATGCTGATGCTCTGTAGCAATATTAAGTTCATTGAACTTGTGAAGGTCTATATTGAAAACAAATTTTAAGAATTGTTGAAAAGAGCTGGTGCATACAGTTTTTTTTCTATAAAAGTTGTTGAACACGCAATGTGTTCAAAGTTCATGATTAATAATTTTCAACGATATTCACTCGAGCTCTGTATCTTTTTTAGGCATTCACGGCGCAACAATAAAGCAGACAGTCAAGAGACATTAGAAAACTGATGATTAAAATGACTGCTTTCATTAGTTTTCTTATGTCTCTTAGCTGCCTGTCATGTTTTTGCACTGCGAACGACTGTCAAAGATACAGAGAGCTCGATGGAACACCATTGAAAACTATTCATCATGAACGTTGTGTGTTCAACAAATTTTGCCTACAGGAGTTGCTGCTGCCACATTATTCTGTTGCGTATAAATGAATATCCCATCATGCATTGTACACTTCCTGTAGTATCCATATGTGTTCCTCCTCAGGCTATGGTTCTGTTCACGGGTGCTCGTCAGTTTAAAGCTGAGTTACTCAGTTCATTCACTAGTCTCTGTGAGGACCCTCACGTTTCAGTGAGGAAAACGGTGGCCAGCGGATTTCACGAGGTATGTCAACTTAGCTAATGTATGTGTTGTTTAACATTCACAGCTAGAAACGATGATAAACAAGTTTGTTTTTGATGGCCATGGAACAAGGAAGAAAAAGTGCAAACATTGTTAACTACTATGAAACAAGCTTGAGGTGGTTTCACACATTGAAAATACAGTCTAAGAGCTCCACTTCAGTCGTGCAGTGTTGACAAAGTAAAATAATACACTAGCTTTGCTTCAGAAATTATTTCCTCTAACAGACACAAAGTCAATATAAGACTGCACTCGTTACTGAAACGTGAATGTGCTAAATTAATAGTCCTAGTAGATTTGGCCCCAGGGTTTTGCACGCTGCATATTCAATAAATGCATCAATTTGTTACAAGTGTGTTTTTATGAAACCGCATTGCTCAGCTTGTGTTTGTCTGTGCTTATATTTCTAAACAATATAGTCTCATTGTTAAATATTTAAAGGTTGATGTCAGTTGGTGCTTTATGTATTCAGAATTATGGTATTTCCTGTGATTATTATCAAACAGTTCCTAGTTGCTTGTAACAGTTTCATATTCCCAATTTTAGAACTTGAAATTTTGTATTTCGCCAAATACGTTGATACAAATGATCTCACCAAACTATCAGTATAGTGAGAAATTTTGTTAGACTGAAGCTGAGCAGATGTATAATGCTGTAGCTTATTAAATTTATTATCTCCGTGTTTGCGTGTTACCAGGTAGTGAAGTTGCTAGGCAGCCACGTTAGCGTCATCCAATCAGATCTGGTCACCCTACTCAAGGATGATAACACAGAGGTGCTGAAGGGTGTCATAAGTTACCTGCCGGAGACGTTAGAGATGTTGGCCAAGGGAGGGGGCACTACCATCACCGAGGCCAAGGTATGTTGGGGGGGAGCAAGAGAATTCATTTTGGGTGTTTTAAAGTTGCAAAAGTTATAAACTCGTGATTTTGACTACTTACTATATCTGGTGTCAATTTGATCATTGCTCAAATTAAGATCTCTATGTTGTCTAATTAGTCGTTCTCAAGTCTCATTTCACTCTCAAAATGATGGTTTTTACTAAGCCTTTAAGTTGTACCTAATCGTGCTGTTAAAAAACGGTGTATTAATATGGTACAAGTAATGAGTCGTCTTAGATAGATGCCATAAGTCATTTGACTAACTTATAGGGAGTAAGAAGACTAACAGGTCTTACTTATATTTTGAGTTATATTCTTTTTTAGTTGGAGATGGTTGTTTAAAGAACTGGTTTTCGTATCCTCTTGAAACCCATTTCATACTACGAAATTTCTTGCTAACTGTTTATTCTATCATATTTACACAGCACAGTGACAAATACAAGAATTTGGATTGTAAGACAGACTGTAAGATGATTGTTTCATATCCACTTTTCAGTTGAACAGTATGAGTGATATCATCTCAGCACTGATGGCCTGTGAGGCAGTAGTGTTCGCCTCCAATGACTGGCGACTTCAACAGGATCTAATGTCAAAGTTGTCCTGCCTTCCTAGAGTTTGCTCCAGTGAACAGATCTTCTACAAATTTGTGCCTCTCATGTTCAGCAAACTCCACAATAGTGTACNCAAGGTATGTTGGGGGGGGGGAGCAAGAGAATTCATTTTGGGTGTTTTAAAGTTGCAAAAGTTAAAAACTCGTGATTTTGACTACTTACTATATCTGGTGTCAATTTGATCATCTCTCAAATTAAGATCTCTATGTTGTCTAATTAGTCGTTCTCAAGTCTCATTTCACTCTCAAAATGATGGTTTTTATTAAGCCTTTAAGTTGTACCTAATCGCGCTGTTAAAAACCGGTGTATTAATATGGTACAAGTAATGAGTCGTCTTAGATAGATGCCATAAGTCATTTGACCAACATATAGGGAGTAAGAAGACTAACAGGTCTTACTTATATTTTGAGTTATATTCTTTTTTAGTTGGAGATGGTTGTTTAAAGAACTGCTTTTCGTATCCTCTTGAAACCCATTTCATACTACGAAATTTCTTGCTAACTGTTTATTCTATCATATTTACACAGCACAGTGACAAATACAATAATTTGGATTGTAAGACAGACTGTAAGATGATTGTTTCATATCCACTTTTCAGTTGAACAGTATGAGTGATATCATCTCTGCACTGATGGCCTGTGAGGCAGTAGTGTTCGCCTCCAATGACTGGCGACTTCAACAGGATCTAATGTCAAAGTTGTCCTGCCTTCCTAGAGTTTGCTCCAGTGAACAGATCTTCTACAAATTTGTGCCTCTCATGTTCAGCAAACTCCACAATAGTGTACGTAGTTCGTTTAGTTATTTGAATGTCTTTAAAGGGCTGGGGAACCACTTCAGTGAATGCAATGATTTTGATGTGGGTCTAGTGGGAAATGTTAACATAAACTTAAAAGTATAAAGAGAGGTGTACAATTAAATTAACAAATGTGTTAACATAAGTAAGGTACTGAATACAACAACTTAAATAAAAAAGTTTAAAAGAAGATGGCAAATAGTCATAGAAATTATGATTAAAAGTGGAGCCAGAAAGATACAACAGGCTGAGGACTACTGCCCTTAACAGCGTACCAACTCCCTTTTTTGAAGACGGAGACATTGGTCGTGTTTGCGACAGCGGTCTCTAGGTTGTTGAGTTACAGCACATAGGTGACTACAGTGTTTATTCCCAATAGAGGGCAGTAGATTGTGTTCATGTTTACGTTCTGGGATGTAATACCATGTAATGCACAATAATGTGATAATCCTTCACCTTTATAGAGCACACTTTGCCAGTCAAGTGAATCTCATCTTGTCAAACTCTCCTACAAAAAAGATTTTGAAAATTTTAATGTAATGTTAGCTTAGTTTGTAGGTTGCATGCACTATAATACAACGTTTTTTCCAATATTTTCAGTTTAATAAGCAGCTTTTGAAAAACAGAAAAAGATTTTTGGCTATTGTTTTTGTGCAAAATCATGAAATATTGCTGTATTCATAAAGATATGAAGGATGCTTTTAATTACTATTCATTTTCAACTCATAGAGATCAAAGTTTAATTGCTTCTGTAGTCTTCTATGCAATATTTATTTTATACAGTACTGTGTTACGGGACACACTTTTTTAATTGATCATAGCTGGCTGAAAGTTACAAGTACGTGTTCAATAGGAAAATCTGACAAAGTACTCTTTTGTGTTGTGAAAACATGAAAGCAACTTCAACTTGACCCAATTTCAACTCCTGATGAACAACAGAAGGATAAGGCGCAATTTCTCTGTATCACAGACATTTCGCGATGTACATTTGTATGAATTATTTAAATATACCACTGTAGAAAGGTGGCAATTGGTTGGCATGAAGATTGCAAAGAATTTATAAAACATTCTGAGAAATCTCATTGCTTTAAATCTATCCAAACCATAAGACTGGACACTAGGTGGTGCTGAACGTCATCATCCAGTACTCTATCACCATCTAGCAATAACGAATTCTTCATTATGTTGCCGCTATGCTGATGTGATTGAGTTAAACACTTAAATTTAACAACAGTTGATGTTGCTGTTTCAGATTCATAATTGTGTGATTGGTCTCAACACTTACATTCAACAACAATTGATGTTGTTATTTCAGAGAGCAATGCCTGTCCGGTTAGCTGCAATCAGAACAACCTTAATATTACTCAGGAACATCCGCAAACTGGACCAACGACAGGAGATGATCTGTCGGTTAATAGAGGGTAAGGAGAAAGTTGCTGTTGCAGTTCATCTTTTGATAAGAAAGATAACAAAACTATGTGCCGCAGTAACTGTTATACCGTGGTATTGTTGCACTGAAGTTCAACAATGTTATGTCTGTGATAACAAGTTCTTTTCCACCTGCAATGTTTGAATAGTATCCGTCTGCCATTTTGTTTCTTAGAAAGCTTGCTGCCTCAACTTTCAACTTCAGTTCATCCTATCAATTAGTGGGTTTAATCTTCCTTGTGTTTTTCTTACTTCTTTCAACAATTTGGGCAGCATTTTGTCACCGATAGAGTTGTTTTGTAGAGGACTGTTTTCAACCCTAATTCAGTACTGCAATTGCAATATTTAATCTTCCTTGTGTGTTTTTCACTTCTTAAATATGTTTTGTCAGAATTTTGCCACGCGAAGAGTTGTCGGAACCGCAGCTTGTTCATCGACATGTGCCGGACCGTGATGGAGCTATACTCCAAGGGCTTCTTCAAGGAGTACTTCTTTGAGTTCTTATTGGAATTGTCTACGGACACAGTGCCGAACATACGGCTGAGGCTGTGTGCTGTTCTGCCCTCGCTCAAGTCCTTATTAAAGCTACCGTCAGACAGGCACCTTTTGCAGCAGTTGGACTCTAGTGTACGGAGGCTGCTTATTAACGAGCGTGATCGTGACGTCAGCTTAGCCGTAAAAACGGCTGTGGAGGAACTCGACAAAACTCAGGTGGAAATGGAGTCGGTAAGTTTGACATATGGATTTTACGTTTCCTTGTTTATTATTACATAGTTCATACGGGGCTTCTTAATATTTCCTCTAAAATGTATGACACCTGGCTAAAAGTGAAGGCTTACTTGTCAAAGCTGTATAAATTTGACAAATTATGTAATTTTTTTACATAAGTTTTCCATTTTGTGCTCATTTTAACTGAAGGAGGCAAGTTAAATCAGTTCAAACCTCATAACTCTTGGCTCGTCAGCACGGCAACCAAACAAGCTGGGACATATCAAGGTCATATCAAGGTCATAGCTGCACATTGCAGCTAGTAAAATCTACTGAGCAAAGCGGAAGCTTTAGTTCGCTTTTGGATTTTATTTAGTGATGTAAAAACAGCAGATACTATGCATGATGCTATGGTTATTTTTTATTCAGAAATATCTGAATTATTTGGGTCGTGTAAGTATGGTTATGGGGTCTTGTCTGCGTTTATTGTATGTTGGGCGCACAGGAAGTTAACACATTGCATGGTTCCGTAACCCTTCATTTACATCCCCTGTAATATCACCACCAGTCATTGTGGGGAAAGGGGGGAGGTCTACACAAATCTGTCTTAAGATTTGATTTGCTTTGTTAACCGAGGCATGAATTAATAATAACAAAAATGCAACGCGTATCGTGCCACAAAGTCATTCATGGTGTCCATCTTTGTTTAGCCTTCGTTTCAATTGTTCTCTCAGGACTATCAGGTAATCACAACCAGGTGAATGATTCAGCTTGGTTTTTCTTTATCTTTGTCCACGCTGTTTGTTGTTCAGTGTCTGCTGGTCTAGTTGAATTCAGCATTACAAGCTGCTGCTGTTCAAGTCTGTGTTGTTCATTTTTCAAAATGGCCGACTTTGATGTATTGAATATGCCTCCCACTGGTGTATTCCATGTAGCTGCCATTGATACTGGTTTAGTCTGACTGCAGGTGATGTACTTAGTCCCATAAACTGTTGCTTGTGTCGACTGCACTGTTGTCAAGCTAGTGCACATGTGCTGCATTCTGAATGTTACAAATGCTTTTGAAGTAATGTGATAGCACCAGGAGTTGTACGGCGCTTTAAAGTATCTGCGTTTTGTCGTCTGCTTCACGTTTAGGAGCCAGGTTGTTGCGTGTGACCGTGATTGATTAAGTTATATGTCTACAGTGTATTGTTCTTGCCAGTTGCTGGCAAAGTGGTTGAAGGGTTGGTTGATAATGGTATCAGCAGTGTTTTGTCCTGGAGTTTTAACTTTTGTTACTCTTTCCCATCAGTGCATCCTCGACCTCTAATTTGTCATTTTCGGTCGTTGTTTCTCACATGGCCGTGTGTAATTCTTCTAGATGTTGCAGCCTAAGTGACAACCAGTCACAACCTATTATTGCACACGCATTTCTCAGTAATAATCCAACATGTAGGACATTGCAACAGCAGAATCCGAAAATGTTATTACTAACTGAAACGATGGCTGCAGTTGATTTCCTTAGACACGTTTACTGGGTAAATCATCTGATTGGTCTGTAAGCTGGAGGGTGTCATCGAGAACCAATCGGTTGCCTAAGCTCGTTCACCCGGTGAATGTGGCAAAGTAAAACAAGTGCAGCCATTGCCATTGCGATTGGATGTGTTGTTGGCACGCCACCTTGTGGGGAGGATGACATCAACACAGATGATTCTTTTTGAGATGCATTCTTATTATTTTATACATACCTGTATATTGATGCTTCAAAGGCCCATGTGCTAAATTGTTATACGAGACTGGTATGTTGCTCATCACCGCAAACAGTTAAGACATAAGCATTATAGACACAGTATGTTGTTAAATGCAACCTGTGCAACCGTGGAAATTGAAGTTCAGTCGAAGTGGTTGACCACACGGTCTTGAAAACACATAGGCAATTCAACTAATGTGGTTTCAATTCATTATTTTGCTAGACTTATTACTTAGCTCATGGTTCTTTGAACTGGTTTGGTAGTGTGGGTGTTGAACTACTTGGTTGCAGTAGCTGTTCACGTATTTCACATAAAGAATTTATTGTCAAATTGTCATTTTCCTGTGGAGAAAGCTGATTACCTTGCTCGAAAGAATGGCAACTGGAAACCAAATGTTATTTAACATTAAGTTTACACAGTCAATATGAACAATGAGAAACTTTGTGTAAATCTTATGGACTTTTTCGTAAAAAATAGACAGAAGAAAATTTCACACCTTCTCTAAATTGTGTGCTAAATACATGAAGAAGTGATGACCATAGTTCGTGCCATTTTAATCTAGAAATGCACCTTTCATGATTTATTTTATTCAGTCTTCCTATTTCTGGAATGTAGAAAACGTATTGGCTAATGTTGAAAGTTTAAGCATTCTTACAAATAAGACAGCACGTGCTTGCGTCGACGTATCATAAATTTGACATGATTGTCACAGAAATTTTGTCAGCTGTACATATATTTGGGTACCTTTACATATGTGTTGTTTAATATTACAGTTACACAGAAAAACTTATATTGAAGATGATGCGTTTGATCAACAGAAAGAAGATGAGGAGAAGTTACTTCTTGAGCTCGTAAGACTCGCTTATTTTTGTCAGTTTTTACAATCTCTTACAATGGTTGATAAGTCGTTTGAGCTTATAGTTTTGTTGGAGATAAGATTTGACGGTTCTTAAATCTTTAACATTTTGGAATGTTTTTCTGACACTGTTACTAATGTGTTGCTGCAGGATTTATATTTCATACCAACTAGAATGTTTTAAAAACTACAAGTTGATTTGTGTGCAGTTTAAATGCTGCTGTTTCTATTGCTATAGGTCAATGTTCTCGGTTATAGACATGTTACATTCCATAAACTATTCACTTCCATAAACATAGTTAACATGGGTGATATGAAATTAAGAGTCAGTTGAGAGACAGTTTGGACAATAGGTCCAGTAACAGTTTCAAACCATTTGCTTTGGTAAATCTCAGACAATTTACTTTACAACAGTTCCTTAAATATACGGACTGTGATTAAGTATTTTCCTATAAATTTGAGTCCAATAAATTACATTGAATCAACTGATGCTGTTTCTTCATTATACCAGTTTTTATGTATAATACTATCAATCAAAATTTGGAGTCCTTTTCTTAAAGGGGCATTAAACCAATGCTTTGTGTCAGAAGAAACAAGTTTTGTCTGTTCTTTACTCAGTTTAGAAGTGATCTCTGGGGTCATGAAGAAGTTACAGTTTGTTATTTCTTCCCTCCAAGCTCATGAAATTTCATGCCATGGCGTGACTTGGAATTTTGCGATCTTGGTTTGGAGAAATAATGAACTGTCAGTTCTTTCAGAGTGCTGAAAACACCTCCAGTTTTTCTAACGAAAACTCTGAGACCTATTTCATAACCATTAAGAGGGCTAAATCAATAGCAGCTTTTTTGACGGAAGATGAGTTTGTAACCACGTTATGTAATTTAAGGTGACACATGTCATTGTCCAAACCGAATTGTCTTATTTTAGTTGAAATTCATAAATTGAGCAAATATTTTTGTTAAATATCCCTATAAGCTACATATTATTCATAAAGATGTAAACAAATGAGGGCACATTGTCTTGGAAAAGTCACAAGGTCACTTTTGGATATAGGCCTTTCAGTTGGGAAAAAAACAAACTTTTTGCTAGCCAGGCTGGTGGTAACAGGCCGTTTTACGAATTGTTTTCATTACAGGAAGAAAGAGATAAGAAAGAGGAAGATGGAAAACCTCCAAAGGGAGAAAAGAAAAAGGATCCAGCAGGAGCAGCAAAGAAAGACACAACAAAGATACCTCGGAAAGGTACGATCGTGTTAGATTTGCTCAGAAAACACAAATTTCACATGAGCACGGATTGGTGTGTTAATTGGTTTTACACTAAATAGACACTGTCTCACGTGAGTAATCTATGCTTCTTGCAAACTGCTCTCAGCAGATTACTTCTTGTAAGGTTTTTCTCATTCACGTTCGTTGCTTGTCCTAATTACTTCTTCAAAAGTCCGCCAGTTTCCAAAGAAATATTCCTAATATACATTCAACGTAACAGCTGTCCATTGGATGTGTGAGCACTTCAACCACATAACTGGTAATACTTATGTACTATAAAGAGTGGTCAACTGAGTCAGAAAAACACGACTCAGGCTGGTGCTAAATTTTGTTGTGGTGGTAACGAGATAGACCTCAACCATTTGACTTCTTGAACACAGGAACTAAAATCCCCGCAGCCACCAGCACCACGAGTAGCAGCGTCACCGGCAACCCTAAAACTGTGTTGAAGCCCAAAGAGGAGACGAGGAAGGACGTTGGGAAGCGCGTAGGAACCATTACTTCTAATATTCCAAACCTCAATAATTCTTCCAAAGGTATCTGCTACACTCTCACGTCGTGACTTGTGTCTCGACAGTGGGTTTCAGTTTTTTGCCAAGTTAACGAGGATTAACAATTCTCAGAGTGCAGTGCGTTTCATTTAATTTGCTTTATGAATTGGACGGATGAACAAGGATTCTCCTGTATGAGTAAACAGTACACAACACAATGATTTGGCACGATCCAGGCTTTTGACAGAAATAACCCGTGTTTTGATGACATGCTTCAAAAGTTCATAACCTCTGACAAGTGTGTTTTATGGTGTTGATTCGTCTAACAGATTGGTTAAACACTATCGAAAGTACGAGATTGCTTTTTGCGATGACCACTTTGCTGTGTGATTGTTTTGTTTTGGTGCTCACAATAGATCGGTTCCATCTTTCTTTGCATCACAATTTCATTGATTTATGTTGTAGGTGTTCAAAAGAATAAAGCCGTGTCAGGACCTCGTAACTTGAAGGCCCCTGGCTCACCACTCTTATCCAATAGAATGTCTCCTGTGGGCAGTGCCGGTTCCAGTGGAAGTAGTCGGTATGTATGGAAGCCAATCAGCAACCCTCATTCATTGAGGTGATGAAGAAATAATGAGGAATTTACGCGTTGCTCTGATGAATGAATACTTCATTTGCGCATTAAGTTTTGTCCAATGGCAGATCAGCTGCTAATTGCGAGGGTTCACTAAGGGCCACTATCGCTGCAACAGATGGCGTAACAGTCGTGCTAAGTGCTTCAAATTTGGCGAGTTGTGTATTATCACCTCGCTATCAACAAGTTAGTTTATTAGAATTCAGCATTCTCACTGTAAGAAGGTACATCTTGAACTTGCTAGGCTTATGACCAAATCTGATGGCTGTTCATATGCCAACTTTTTTCTGACATCTGCACAGACATCTAAAAGACAACTTGTGAACGCTGTGTGCATTGTAGACGTCCGATTCATGAATGTTTCATAGTTTTATGACGATGTATTTAGTGGACTCGTGTAGCTTTTACATTTTGATGGTTAAATGCGTAATTTTTCTCCACTCCTGGTAGTGAACTCAAATATGTAAGCACACACCCACCAATGGGAAAAATTCTTCAGTTTGGGACAATGAAAAATTAAATATTTTGTTCAAGGTCGGCGTTTGTCCCAAATTCTAGAAGTAGGCAATATCGTTCGTCTCAAGTTCGTGAATCACTTGAAGGATGGCAAATTATCTGCTTTGTAGGTTGAAAACACAACGTCCGAAATTTGAGAAATATGATAACGTACCAAATTCCAGAATGAAGAAAATTGAGTTTTTACGGGAGTTTCTGTGTCGCAAATTCTAGAGACAATCCCAAATTGGTTACTCACAGAGGTTATGAAACGATCTATTTGATCGTAGGAAAGTGCCGTCAACCGTCTCAGCAATAAGCCCGTAAATTTTGTTGTGTCTACATAAATCACAAACACCATAGATAAATGAGCAACATCGACACACTACCTTTGTTACAGTGACTCTAGTTTTGTTGTGGTAAACAGTCTAAATGATACGTTAGTTCACCTGACGCGAGACACGGATTGCTTAGTTGCCAACATTAGTCCATGAAAACAGAAGTGCTTGTAAAGAAAAAATAAATAGTTTTTGAATAAAACTGAAAAGATATTTTATATTTTGATTTCAACCATTTTATTATTCACGTTATTTTCTTTCACAGTGAACTCTTAAAAATGACATCCCACTGTAGATATGTTTTCACACATGTAAGGAAGTGAATAACTGATGTCATACCATAGTACCCGGGGTAAGTAACCCCACCCAATCTTTATACCTTTGGAAACTACATTTTTCTCCCTTTTTACCAGGAAAAGTTCGGCGAGTTCACAAGGCAGCATCCCATCACCCGTGAACTCTGCGGGGCGACGGCGATCGGCCAATAACAACAGTCCATCCTCAGCGGGTGCGAATGATGGCGCAAAGAAAGCACCGGTGCGCAAGAATAGTCTGGGCACTGTCAACACTCAGAGCACAGCAAAGTAACTAGTCTTTTGTATTTACCTGGTCTCCTTAAGATTTGTTAGATAATACAGTGTGGGGTGAAAATCCATATGATACTGGGGACAGCAGCTTTGGATTCGGCATTGCACATACTTACCGTTAGACCGAAAGTGACCTCACTTGTTTCGCACCAGTAGAAGTTGGCTGAATAGGACTCCTCCGCTGTTCACCAAGTAGCAATAATGGTCATTATGGGCTTTCCAAAATGTCATTTGTGGGACACGAGTTAGGTGAAAGCGGACAGTGTGTTATTAACTGTTATAACCGTAGAACAGGATACCAATGGAAAAAATAATTTGTTTTATATCCTAAGGTGACCTCTCCCCAGATTGAGGGGTACTACTTCGGAGTGAAAATGTGCACTTTGTATGTACATATTAACTTAAATTTCAGTGTATTAGTAACTTTGTTATTGACGCATGTCATTGTTGCTCGACTGAATAACGAGATAGTTGGGTCGTAGAAAAAATCTTTTTGTATCTAAATGAGTTGATGAAGCACATGGCCTGTTCATTTTTGTTTTGTGTCTAATGGCATAACTCTCTTTTAGGCGCAAAACGTCGCTAAAATAACAGTCACCTGAGCCATGTGGTGGCAACTGATGTCAAGGGTGCTCTCACTGGTGCAGATACAGAGCGGACATAAACTAGGGGCAGTCAAGATAAATGATGACCTGGCCTGTGCCTGCACAAGGGTCATCAAGAAATGGCACACTACTGACATTTGGCGAGGCAGAGTTGGGCTAGTGACATTTCATCAAGCGTTGTCATGCCAATTAGAGGTTCTCAGGTTAAATACGAATACACTGCATACAGATTTTTTCAGTTGCGATGTGCAAAACTTCCAACCTTATTCGGCATGTCACGAAGTTCATTTTACAGCGAAAAAGCAATTCGGTCTACTGTAATATTCATTTTCAGTATTGTGTTTTGGTGAAATGTGAGTGCAAACTTTTCTCATTTTCTTGATTTAACAACTCCACTTACTTCAACTCAAAAGGACCTAGTTATGAAATGTGCCATGCATTTTTTGCCCCGTAGTAATTTTTCTCTTAAGTATGAATTCACATCTTGAGTAATGCCCCTGAAATTTATGGTTACTGTGAATTGGATAATGTACGGAAGAAAATTCTCAATTTGTGACTCAGTATATCAAACCTGTGGAATTTTGTTTCATTAAATTTCTGAACATAATTGTTTTCAGGAAATTTTAGTCTTCTATTGACATGGTTTTTGTGGTATAGGTGTCTCCGAAACATTTTTTTTGCATTTTTGTATCGATACATTGAAGCCATGTCTGTTGCAGTCTTGGCCATTATTATTGTTTCAAATTGAAAACCTTTTACATAAGTCATGTTTCCCATGTCATACTTAAAATTTAACAGGTGCTTATCCTCTTGTGTGTGACTGCTGTGACATTGGAATCAAACTGTGGTTAGCTGGTAACCCTCTATGGCCTTAAAAAGAAATGCACTGTGGTGAACCTGGATATGAAACAGGGTCATCTGTCAAAGCATAATGCAATACCTGGTGTTAACAGTAGCTGGCTAAGAAGTTCCATCGTTATCTCAAGTTCAGAGAACATGTGTTCCTAGAATGTTGTATCTGATTTTCCATCTCATATTTTGATACTTTGTAAATAGAACAGAATATTTGTAAAATACATTGAATGGAGATTGAGAAAAAGTGATTTTTATAAAGTTTACAAGATGCATACTACTTCCTTGTTGTAATATTTGGTGATGAAAAGCTTGGAAATTGTTAATAAACATTTCAAAACAATCTTTTCAACAAATGACATACTACAGTTGTCGAAATTACAAAATCTTCTAGTTGAAAATTGATACTTCATTGCAAATGCCACTAGTAAGTTTACTTTTGTGACCCTTCGACATTTTTAATGTGCCGTTGTCTTTTCACTTCATACTTAAAAACAAGCGAAAGTACTCTGAGCAACAGTTGGCAGAATCTAGTGAAGTAAAATTGATTACAAATACAGACACCACTGGTGTTTGTCCGGGGATTATTTCCACAGATGACGACTCTTATGCTTGTACACCAACAGCTTTACTGAGAACATAGACGTGATCTATCTACATACCAAATTTCATAAAGGTCTGCCAAGGGACGCCAGAGTTACAGCACAAATATTCAATTAAGCAGCAGTCACCGTTAATCTTACAAAACTCGACACAGAATTTCAAACAAATTCCTCCAAAGTCAGCGAAGCTATGACTTGGCAAACCAAAAATATGAAAAATGGCTGCCACAGCGACATCTTAAGTTCGATTTCAACCAAAAGCAATTGAGCTTTAGAGTCATTCACAAAACAAACAAATGTGTATGGTAAATTTCAAGCTAAGAAATGCAACCTGTAGTGTGTGCACAAACAAAAAACAAATGGCAAAACAACATATTTGAAGGAAATTTCTCCACAAGTTGCTCAGCTCTCACCCTTTTTTGGGTATTTTCATCCCTCAACACACCATTAGCCTTAGGCAAGTAGTTTTAAAAAGCCAACCACTGTAGACAATCCTTCCACAGCTGGATCACTTCACATCCAACGCACATGACCTCTGGCTCTTCAATCCTTTTGATGGCAGAAACCTTTTGCTATTGCGTGGAAACATTTAACACCACATTGCTGGAGTTATCTGGTCTATTTCACCACAATACATGTATTTAGGGTGTTAATGCTGCAGTAGTTTAACGGGGCTTTTCCCCCAAGAAGGAAATGCCACTTTAAACTATTTTACAGGTGCACAGGCATAGAGAAATTACAAAAGTAGTACAAGAACACTGTTTATTTAGAAGAGCAACTATTATAACATACTCTACAGTAAAATATAACCTATAATCAGGACATTGAATTATAAATTCACATTATAATATCACAGTTTCAGAATTATACACTGATTATGTACAGTGGTGGAAAATTAAATTGCGAGTCGACAAGGTGTTAGCAAACACTTTACTCCGATTGACACCTGTGAAGACCCGCTCCGGTATTAACTAGTTGAAAATAAGTGATATGACCACAATGGCTCTTACTTGACATTGTCATGTAAAATTGTCTTAAATAATGATTACCCGAGCTTCACTATCCACTTCCATAGATCAGAAGATTGCATGGAGACTAGATATTTGCAGCCCTAACTTTTTCAGGCAATTTATAGCTTTTTGAACCATGCTCACAACAACTTACAAACATAGCAAATTTCCTACAAAAAATTCATTCTAAAAATAAGAGAAAAAACAGCTGTTACTTGACGTTATGATGAACAAAAAATTCTCTTTACTCTTCCGACTACTTTGCAATGCTGACTTTTAGACAGTCATTTGAACATCCCATTGCATGAAAGTGGTAATGAGACTGCATGATCATCACCATGACTTGAAACCTGTAAATACCACTCTTAAAAACCTTTGACAAGCGAAGTCTACCATCAAAGGTGACACTGACCATTTGTCCAATCTGAAGCGTATCACCACCTTGTGACACAACCACTATCAATTACTTGATGGGGTACCAGATACAGACTATTAACCAAGTCTTAGCCACTGGGAGGCTGGTTCAAACAGACATCAACATTCTGCTTTCCATTGATTAACCAATTATGCAGTTGATGCGCGACTGAATGATCTCAATTATGATACGGTAAGAATTAATTCTAAACTATGGTGCAGACTTCTGGGAACCACAATTACCGACAATAGTCGGATGTAACGTAGCCATTTTGTGAGAAGCTGGTTGATGCGCATAATTCAGTGGAGAAAACGGATTCTCATAATGCCGACACATTACATCAGCCTATTACCAAATGATCGCTGTATGACAGACTTTCAGTACGGCAAGACCAGGGATAAATTCACTATGAAAACTGTCCACAAATTAGATGTTTCAATTGCTAAAAATAAATTTACCACGGGATACCATTTTTCAGCATTTTGTTTTTTAAACCACAAGGCAAACGCCATGTAACCAGAGAGCCAAACAATTATGGAGTTGTGACACCCTCCAAACAGGCAGATTCAGTTTTAGACATTTGAAAATGAACAGAAACCATACCAATCACTTGATAAACAAATTTTCTGCTTGCTAAATAGTAACACACACACGCACAAAAATCTCAGAACAAAATGGTTTCAAGCCCCCCTGTGACTTCTAACTATATACAAAATGTACAAAAACAAAATTTCGTTTGCTAGAGGTCTGTGCTGAAAAAATTGACAACTTTGAAAAATATTAATTTATAAAAATACTATGCATATGTAACACGTGCAATACACATTTTTTCTACAACTTCATAAAATACTTACGGCCTTAGTAAATACGAAATGCACAGGAAGCATATGGCAAAATATACAATAACAGGTGACAATAATTATTCATTCCATCCTAAACTCACAAGGTAGATAACGGACTCAGATTTATAACACGATTTAAATTCTTAAACAACTGATATTCACAAGAGACAGAACATAGTCGTGAAAACGAATGAAGGCTACCACTAAAAAGTTACTTAAAAACAAGTGACAGTTCAACATCTCCGACTAATGAGTTATAGATGCGGTCTCATATTTTATGTTATTTACAGTCATGTGATATGGTAAACCACACCTTTATACAGCATCAATGGTGAATATGTCATCAATGTGTTGTTTAAATTGTGTCAGAGTGGCCAATAAACAATGATAACAAATGATAAAAGAAGTGGATTTGAATGGAAATAGAAATTCTATAATTTCCGATGGTCACATCCATTTACCGCAGAACGGTATAATAGCAAAGTGAGAGTTCCAAAAATTCATATTTTCAAGAAGTGTTTTTCTTCATGTTGGATAATATAATCCACCAACATCTGCTAACTATGGCAAGATGACACAGGTACCACCTTTCTGAAGCATTTTAATTATCCAAAAACATAATTTGCAATTTTTAGTGACTGAATATACCCAATTTGGCAACCTCAGATCTTGTTTGGCGACCTGATGAAAATCCAAGGATGCCGTGAAGTTGCCACACCACATCCAAGCAGTCAAAATATTACAGGAAATAATGAGAAGGAATCATTTGGCAAAAACCTGAAGAACTTAATCACGTTTGTCTGCCTTAAAAGATGAGCCTACGCGCAGGATATTGGGGCTTGATAGGAGAAATTGGTGATTACTGAGCACTAATTTTCTGTCCGAATATGACAGTGGACATTTGCAAAATGCCAGTTCTTCACTTCAAGTAACCTGTTTATTTCATTTTCAGCTCTTGCCAACCAGATTTCTCAAACTCGGTTCCCTCTTGGCAACCTGGGAATCTTGTCAGGTTGCATCTGACGAGCTGACAATATGCTGAACATCGAGCCAAATTTAGTCACCTGTTTTAAACATTTGGACACAACTGTAAATTTCTGGGAATTCAAAATGACGTTTCAGTCCCCCATAGACACAACTTGAAAGTATCCAACAAAATCCAGCTTTGGAAGATCTTGCCTAAACATTCCCATATTCAGGCTCACTCCACCTTTTGACTAAAGCTTGACAAACACTTGTGCTGGCCTTGAAACCTTTGTCTCCACTGACTCAACATCAACCACCACCTCTTCATCGTCCACACGCACCATGCTCTCTTCCTGTTCATCCAAAGGAGTGAAGCCCCTGTTGCGGTACTTTTTCGTCTTCACCTAAAACACAAGAGAAATGTTGAGATGCACTAGACTGAACAAGTGGGCACAGTCCAACAAGAGGTTACAGCCAACCTGGTTTATGACGGTCACTCACTCGATAGTAACATTCCATTCTACAATTAAGTGCCACACCCTATGTACTACAGCACATGTCCGTACTACCGCACATGTCTGGACTACCACCCAGGGGCCCGTTCCAAGAAACTGACTTAAGTTCATTATATTTGTCTCAATTTCTAAACTTTAAACCTTCCACATTCAATAATATAGTCAAAATGAAGACAAAGCTTAAGTAAAAAACTTAAGTCAATCTTCAGATCTCTTTCTTGAAACGGTCTCGAGACAAATTCAAGTTTTATCTTAAAATTGAATAAAGTTAAGATTGGTCTTAGGAAGTCAGTTTTCTTGCCTAAGCCTTTTGACTTTTCATTTACAAATCTGAACAAACAAAATTGATACGAAAAATAAAAAGTTGGTGCAGAAACATTAATAGTAAACGGTATTCTCAGACGCAGTATGCAGTAGTCAACAACTCACCTTTTCAAACTCTTCGTTTGGCATGAGATAGATGCCCTGCGCTGTCAACAGTTTGCCGTGCCGTGTCTTGAGATGCCTCTTGTATGTGTTGCGCGTCTTAAACTTGAGGGGACAATCTGTGCACGCAAACGGAGTCTCGCCCGTGTGTCTTCTTAAATGTTCCTGAAGCACAAGGCCAAAAGAGTTAACAGATAAAACACAAACACGAACTATAGTAGGAAGGATTTGAGACCTCTCCATACGAAGAGCCCACTGAAGAATGGGCGCCAAACTGGTTTGCAAAATCCAGGACCATAGGCTTGTAAATGACTACTCTACAGATTCTTCCATTGAAATCAAGCCACACATGCCTTAAATACAGAACAGCTTCCAATGCTAGAACACTAGTGATACAAATACAGATTCATTTACATTTTGCGATTTCCACTTCAGCTCTCACATGAAACAACATCGACCAAGCTGGACACAGAAACTTTCAATTACCCAAAGGCTGAGGTCCAGCTATTAACACATTTAACAACCTTACCTTGAAGTGACTAGGATGTCGGAACTCCCTGGCGCACTCGTGGCACTTAAATCGACTCATGTTGTTGTGTATCAACATGTGATAGTTAAGGCTGTGTTGACGGGTAAACGTTGTGTTACACACCAGACAGATGAATGGCTTGATACCTACAGGGGGTCAGAAGCGCGGAGAGTGCATTAGGAGCGCAGAGCCCAAACATTAAAGTAGCTTCCCAACACTTCGTACAGGCTAGGAGTCGGTACAAATGGGTAACTTTCAAAGTACAACCAGAGGGTGGTTCTATAAAGTAAATATTGAGCAGTTCATCCCCACCAAACATCAATGGCAATACCCGTGGATGACCATATATTGTTCAAACACTACTATTGGCTGGATACTGTCTAAAGGTTATGCGAAACCAGTAAGCAAAACAACTAAATTTGGCCAACTTTGAAACAACAACGTAACCCTTAACAGTGAGCTTATACGTTTCAATGTGCATGACTAATGTTAATTAAAAGCAATTAATTTAAAGTTAGCTAATACGCTAACTAAAGAACACAAATAAACAGAAAGAAGTTAGTTCAACTTTGTTAAAGAAAATAAATAACTGCTTCAAAAATAACGGACCTAAAATAATGCAATGCAACGAACTCAAAGTAGCTGTTTACTCTCACTTACTAAAAAGCCTGATTGCACCTATCACGGAGTAAAACAAGGTAGACACATATATCAAAAACATGACAATACATTGTCACTGCTTCATCCACAGTAGGGACAAACACGACAGCTGTGATACTACAAAAAACAGAATACCGCCATCTGATCACAGTCTCTCTAATACAAAAACTAGTTCTCACAACAGGCAAAGTAACCTTGATCACAGCTACAACAAGCCACCTACCAGCATGACTACGATAGTGGTACATGAGCGTGGCACTCGCTGTAAACGTCTTATCCTGACAGATCTTACACCTCAGTACGGCACGGTCACTGCGGTCTTTATTCTTCAGTTCTCTGATACAGCGCAAGGCAGTTTTCTAAAATCAAAACGTACTCATACCAGTCACGAGCACTCCAGCACAAGAAAGCATGTATCGTGGTGCACAGCAGTTACTAAGTTTGCAACCGACTATAAGAACCAAACGTGGCTGACATCGTCATGCAAAGCCTTCTTTAAGAAGCAAACAAGGCTGAAATGAATGCAACTAGATTCCGACTAAAAACTCAGACACAAGCATTGGTTTCAAACTCAGGTCGCAAACAGCAGGAGGAAGGTCAACTTCACAGCGTGTACAGAAGGATCACCAGTGGAGCTTTCATCCATACCTAGCTGGTATGCCTTCCACAGAACTAAGACACAGGCTAAAAAGCTAGCGTGATCCCGATGTGGTGATGTCTCGTGAAGTCTTGCATGATTTTGCGTTTTCGCAAGTTATTAAGGAGTTAAGGAACGCCAGCCTGTCCTCAGTGAGTGGAGCTTCCCCTCGTTCTCACCGAGTTGAGCCTTCTCCCCATAACTTAGCCATTCCCACTCAGTACAGTACTCACACAATAAGCCTGTTCTCACACAATAAATCCTACCTCCCCGGGCTCCCCCCATACCATACATTTTCCCACTCAGTTGATCCCCACCATACCATACCCACTCTAACGCAGTTCTCAGTGGACCCCTCCCACTATGGCGTACCCCTTCCCTCACAGTAGACCCCTCCCATCATGATGAACCCATCCTCACTCAGTACACCCCTCCCACCATGACGTACTCATTCCCACTCAGTAGATCCCTCCCCCATACCAAAGCAAACCCATTCCCACTCGGTAGACCCCTCTTACCCCAAAGTACCCATTCGCACGCAATAGACTCTCCCTCATACCATACCTATTCTCACAAGTACACTCCTCCCACCTTGACGCACCCACTCCCGCTCAGTAGACCCCTCCCATCATGACATACTCATTCCCACTAAGTAGACCCCCTTCTACCATAACGTACCCGTTCCCACTCAGAAGAGCCCTCCACCAACTTCTTCTTCTTGCCAAGCTTCTTCTCCGCCTCCTCTTCTTCCTCACTCGTCTGTTCCTCTGGTACCAACATCTTACCCTGGCGAGCTAGAGGGTCCTTGGGCATGGGAGGGTAGCGACCTATATGTATAAACCATTCATGGTTTCCAACACAAGATGAGAATGTGGACAGTTGAACTAGACTAATGATGTGATGAGCTAAAATTTCAAATGTAAATTAAAGCAACGCTCGAAAGCCATGCTATAACTGATGTCTGTTTCACTTACTTTACACACTCACCAACAGCTACAAACAAAATCTAACACTTCTGAGCATGCTAGATGTACATGACTGATGCACCCAAGCAAGGTATACACACAAAGGTGATTGATGAGTAATGAGTCCTGACAGTCAAACAATTATGAGACTGTACATTGCAAATAATCAACACATGCATTTGTAATCTAATTTTCAGTTTAGTGCATTTTATGATATCTTCAAAGCATAACTTACGGTTAGACGTGACTTCCACAATCTGAGGTTCTAAAGAACCAACAACCTCCTCAGAGCTGACAACTGGGAAGCCATCACTGGTGTGCGGTATCTTGGATAATTCTAACACCGTCAGTGTAGTGTTGTCACTGGTCCGCACAAGACCACCCTTCATCTGAAGATTAAAAAGGCCATGGTTCATATATGGCATTCCTGGCTTAAAATCCATAATAAATATTCAGTATTGGCAGTGACGCCTTTCCAAGCTAAAGTAGAAGCATTGCGACCCACCTGCATGCTGACTTTATCACTTCTGGTCATGGTCATGTTAGTATCGCCTAATATGGCCCTCTGTGATGTGGTCAAGAAGCGAAGGGGTACATCGACAGCGGCAGGCTCTTCATCACTATCTGACTCACTGTCGATGTCAAAATGGAGACGTTCAATGCCTTTCTTTTTGCCTAAAAATGAACAAGCGAGCTAATCTTTTATGGTCAACCTTGAAGCTTATATATGCTCTCAGGAGCCCACAGTGGACATATAGTTTTAAACAACAACATTACTACTGTATAGATTATATTAAATATTTACTGAGGCTGAAGACTGGTGTGAATCAAAGTAAATCAAATACTGGAACTATTAATCCATGAGTGTTGTATCCACACTCACATTCATACACCTCAAAAGTCCAGTAACCCGCTAAGTCAGAAAATCAAGTTGCCCAGCCCAAAGTTAGATCATCCAGTTTTTTTTTAAATAAACAGCGTTCTTTTCAGGACTAAAGTCCAATTTTGCATTGGCAAAAATAAGACAAAAATGCCAAACGTTGCATAAAAAATCGTTGGTTTATTTGGCAGAAGTTGTCAGATATCCATCTTGACTGATGAAAGTGAGAATTTCTATTTAATACCACCAGGAGAATGCGGTGACGTAAAATTCTAAAACCTATCAAGATCTCTTTATCCACACTGCGGTTGAGGGTTGGCATGGTGTATATATTGCTACTCCTCATAGTGACATGGTTAAGAGAAGTCGCTCACTGCTCACTCAAATCCTGACACTGAGGCAACTAACATGTATGTTTAGAACACGCCAAGGCACTTCTTTATTTTAGGAGACAAGACAAGGTGAAAATAAACAGCTCATAGAAAATGTGCTACGCCAATACTTCCTTTCATATTAGAAATTCTGCTCCTAAATGTCAGAAAAAAAGGGTTTGCAATGTGAGAAGAACTCACAGATTGTATAGAACATCAGCGGTTTCTTAGTTACTGAGTTAAGACACTATTGGCCAATTGATGTCCACAATTGCTCTTTTACGAAGTGAGACGATCTACATATGGATCTACGCATGGTAAAAATAGCTCATTTAAAAATGTTCACGTGATCTCACCATGTCGACCTGAAACTTTGGAACTGAGCAACAAAACAGATTCTATTGTTTCCGCATAGACTGAAAGTTCGTGGCCGTCTATACTTAGCTGAAACTAACAAATGGTGCACAACCCGAAATAGAGTGTACAATGCTGCAAATTACTCAAATGAAACACTTAACTTCCGATCAGACTAGTCTACCTACCAAATATCGTAGTGTAACAGTGGTCGTGGTGGGGCTGGCTCCGACTCATCAGATCAATGATAAACTGCTCATTAGTCCGTATAATACTGTCCGTGTCACTTGTGTCATTCGAAACCACACGCTTCTTTGGCGGTGTTGGATCAACATAGCCAAACTTCTCGTCTAGCTTGTACTTCTTCCTGGAGGTGCCGCTGGCAGTTTCCTCCTCTTCCAGAGTGAACTTACTCCAAGACGCATTCCTAACAGTGTGCACCGTTGTGTGCACTACAGTTTGGCCTTCTCCGTGTGGCAACTTGACATTTCGGATATTCCTCAGAAAACTGCCTTTTTGCTTCAACTTTTCCAACTGATTTTTTGTAGCCAGTCGCACGGACTTTCCTGAGTCACTCCTTTTGCCAAAGGAATTCTCATTTGCCTTCGACTTGTTGCCAGCTTTCTTTGCCAAGTTCTTCCCAGTGGACTTGGGCGATGTGGGTTCTTCATCCTCCAATCTGGTCCTCTTCTTGGACATGGCATTTTCAGCTGTAAATTTAATTGTGAACGTGCCTCATGATAGCTTAATAAGGGATCCCTGTTTTCACACCACTGACCACTATAGAGAAGAGTGACCTCTTCATATTTTTCTCATCAACAATCAACTATCCGATGAAATATTACTTCTCTCAGTTGCTAGAAACATGTTACATTGCAAGTCTATGTGCCAGACATCTGCGCAAAAATACTTAAGTTTAGAGCAGCTGCACTGAAGGAACAGAAAAAAACCCCAGAAATTCCTAGACACATCATACTACTACGACGCATTAGTAATTACCAGCTAGCCTTTTCTTCCTCGCTGCTAAAGGCTCAGATGTGAACTTCACCCGTTGTGTTTTGAAAGGATCTGTAAAATGTTACAGTTTAAATTACTTTCCACATCACATACATCATTGCTAAATAGTTGAACACTACTATGAATTCACATTCGTACCAATATAGGGAATTAGTGTTCACACGTCACCTGCTCAGAATATCAGAGTTGAGTATTTTTCAAAATAACAGCATAATGATGATACAAGATCACAAAGATGACCAACGGCTTGTAACATCTAAAAGACAATGTCACACCAGCCTCCCGTTCAGTAACGTTAGGACCTCGCTAAAAAGCAAGACTTCCCGAGATTACGCGAAATATTGCCATATATTTTAAGTGAGTACACGTGACATTAGCTAGATTTTACCTAGGTCATAGCGTAGGTCCAAGCGTTACTGAACGCATGCCAGTTTTCATTTCACCATGTTTTCAAAGAGCTTGCTAGACTAAAATCTGATAACCCACCATTGGCATCATTAATGAGTTGACCAACATGCTGGAACAGATGGGCCTTGACCTGTATACGCGCTTTGCTCTCATTGCCGAAGCTGGTGAAGGACTTGCAGCACTTGTCAGGCATCAGCATGCACGTGTAAGTGTAATTCTTCTTCATTTCATTGGCTGTCATCTCAGCAAAGAGATTGACCAGCGCTTTATCCGTGAGAGAACTGATCTGATCTAGAGTCAGTACATCTCTGCTGCGTATACTGCGCTGGGTAATCTAGAAAGGAAGTTGTAGGATTAGACATGACCACTTACTCAACCACACACAGCATTCTTGAAAGCAAAGAGGGCTTTAAAGTCTCCTTAATAACTATATATCAACCAGTTTGCACGATGCTATTTAAAAAAAAAAAATAAAACTGTACACCCATTTTCCTTCCTCCTTCACTTACAATATTAATTTGGGAAATAACAAGCAGCTTAGACAAAAGCATATGAAAGCACCTTTAACAAATCTGTTTCAACGTTACAAAATATTTTTAACTAGTAAATCAATTAAGGGTCAGTTGTTTATAGGTGTGACTCTTCTTCATTAACAGCTTAAAAAATCAATACAGACTGCTCAAGAGGCATACTTTTGAAATAGATTTTCTTGACTGAGAGCTTTTGGGTTCTTCGTGAAGTTTTTCAGTAGCAACGTGTGCCAAAACATCAAGTAAACCCCCATTGTCTGGTCTCTCATCTTCACAGGCAGGTTCCGAGTCTGACTTAGAATTTCTTTTCTCTAAAATTTCATCTGATGATTCTGTAAAGGTAAAATGGTAAAATTCGTATAGGTGGGTTCTGCATTCTGAGAATCACTTTTAATAAATAACAGGCAATTAAAACTTAGGTTCTCAACATGTGGGACCCACCAATCCGACTTCTGCTGATAAAATCGAGTTCATTATAAATTGCAGCTCTTAAGCTCATACAAAAAACATTCTAAAGATGATGCAAATAATGTAGAAAGAAGCAAATACAGTGATGTGCCAAATTGAGCTCCCTCTGTCGATGCCACGCAGACTGACCTAGTTTATGATTGTGCCGGGTCGAACAAACAACGAAAGATACATTGCACTCTCGTACTATTTTGAATAGCATTGGCATCGGAACTCGCAATGCAGAACTGAAACTTTGATATTGAAAAGCTGAAGCTAGAAATAAACTAAAAATAAAATCTAACCAACAAATTGCATAATCTTTCTGCTGACAAGAAAATGTGCTACCGAATGAGTAAACTACATAGGCGGGAAAATATAGCACTGCAGTATTTTGACAAGATACAATTTGGTTGAAGTAAATATTTGAATGGGCTAATGCTTCATCACACATCGTGAAATGTGGGTTTATTTATTTTACTTGACTTGACCACCATTTCAAATTTCAAAAACAGCACATAATGCCATGCCTTGCCAATTCACGTTAAATTAACAAAAGGCAAAGGCGGTACATGGCTATTGCTCAACATCAGTAAACGTAACTCGTTCATAAGGTCTAAGTTTAAAAAGTTACAAATGACAAAAAGGCACACGCGAATAAAACAAATCTGTGTAAAACAAATTCGAGTTAGCAGCCGAATTTCGGTCAAATTTCCAAGCTTCGAAATTCGAGTTCATTTCTGGGATCACTCAATAATTACTCAAACCAACTTGTACGTTTTCACATTGTACCAAACAGGACCGGTAATCTAATAGATACCCGAGACAGACGACAACTTCTTGGACGATCTTGTTGCCCTCAAAGTTCTGCGACCAGACGACATATTTGCTTCGTGCAGCCGTCTGCTCACGCTTCACAAATCTACCACAGTTTTGAGGGTACATAATATAGCCATGTGTGCTGAATCCAGGAATTTCAGGTTATTGTTGAAAATAATATGTCTTGTTGATTGCAATCAATTCAAATAATCGACACGTACAATATCGAAAATTTTTAGTGTTATTCAGTTACGCAAACCAACCATTGAAAAGCCAATAATTTTGCTGTTCCATTACTAACTAAGGTAAAAGTAACCAGCATTCTCAAATCCAAGATGGAGACTTTTATGAATATAACTTCTTTGAAATTCTGCTTCGCAGAAGTTTTGATTCACTGTACATTTATGTGCATACTTTTTGATAACCCAAACATTGCATTGAGCTTCACGAACACTGTAGTTTGTTAGAAGTGGAGTAGATAATTATGTTTTTGTTGAATCGGACGAAGTAAGTCACGTGACTCGAGCAGATGAAACCGGAACTAAGGGGAGATAATATCGCCAAAAGAAAATATCAAGATGGCAAGATCAGAATCCAAAATCAACTGTTCTAGTCGTTTGCTCAAGTTTTAGCATTAAACTGCCTATTCCTCGGTAAGTTAATTAACGTCTTTTAAGGAAACCATCAAATAATAAATTCGGCTCCTCAAGATATTCGGGCAATGCATTCAAAATTGTCTTGTTTATGAGGTTTTGTATGGGAGTTGTGGTGTTTTAGAATGAATGAACATGTCAAGATGAACCAGATCTTGATGAGATGTCTGGTGATGTTGACTTAAACCTCTTGATAGCTTCACGGGGAAAGTTTTGTTTTGTGATAGAAGGTGAGCTTCTTTAACTGTTTAAGAAAGACATTAATTAACCAGTATTAATTGAAACGCACCAAATTTAATTTCAAGGAAGTAATCTATGGTAAAAGTGAAAGGGTTCCACTTGTCAAATAGCTGCTTGGAACCAACTTTCGCTGGCCTTTAGTTAGGGACAGGCCTTCATGCAGCGTATGTCCTGGGCATCCATTTGTACACCTTAGCACTAATCGAGGCCCTGGCAAGGACGCCCACTGTTCTCCTTTGTACACCCACATTGTAAGATTACTAGGACAACCCAGTTAATGAAAGAGAGAAGTTGGGCCTTTCAACTCAGAAATAATATACAATGTATATAAAATGTTACAATGTTCAAACTATTTTCAAAGTATTTTGTAGACCTGTCAATCATAAGCAGTGTTTGGTTGCCAGAGTGTCTCTGCCATAGACAACGTGGCATCATCTGTGCATTTTTCTTATGTTGGTAACTGCAGCTTTGATGACTCATTGTACATAATGTAAAGCTACTTAAAATGATATGATAAACTTTAAAACAGCAATCTGCACTGGTCGTTCAACCAAAATCTGTAATATCTGTAATACCTGTTTGGTTGTCTGTTTTTGTAAATTTACACATAAAAATTCTTGATCCACACAGTTTCTTTTAGTAAAAACATCACTACAAGAGAGCTGTTTTTGTAAACTTACATGCAAAAGCCTTGTTCAATGCATTTTTTGTAAAAAAGCTCCCTGTGTGTGGGGGGAGGGGGCTACTGGTAAATGGTGGTGGGAGTGGGGGTAATGCGTCGTTGGAATCATGGACGCCCTGGAATATTGGGAACCCCATTTTGGACACCCTATTTTCGAAATCCTGGATAAAGCCCTGGTCAGGTATAACACGTCTCCGACAGACATTTTTAAGAGGGACCCATTTATGAGTTTAATTTTTATCATTGTGCCAATGGAGTTGTTTTATTTATGCTATTAATTTGCGAGTGTTTTGAATTCGTTTGAGAAATTCATATACCAGTTCATCTTCTGCAACAAATGAGTAAATCCCCAAAACTCATCATTCAGAATGCAACGTTCATATTCAGTACGTTATTTGTCATCTTTTCGATGTTTTTGTCTGCGGAGAGATTCAATAATCTGTTTTAATGCACTAAATATTGCTTGTCGCGGCACTGCTGTCCACAGTTATTTCAAACACATTTCACTTTCACTTTGCTGATGACTGATGCCCTAAATTCACCCAAACTTTCATTGTCGTATACTTTTGTTTTCATAAAAAGTGACCGTTGGAAATGGACTTTTTCTTCAGGGCAATCTGATAATGGCCACCTTGGCGACATGAATTTCAGCCTTAAAATTAGAATAAGTTTTGAATGCATGTACCAATTTCTACACGTTTTACAGTTTCGTGATATTGAAATTTATGGATTTCTATTAATATGTGTAATATTGTGCGTTTTTAAAAACGAAAACAAATTTTAGCTGTCCTAACATTTCGATGTGTTGTCCATAGTTGGCGCCTGCTCTTGATCTTATCACCCCCTTCCAATTTTCCAGCCAGTATAAGGTTCAATATAGTTGATGCACCATTGTATAAAACAATTAAACTTTTTTTAAATATTATTTCACTGCACTGGTTCCTTTTTAGTGGAAATTAGGTTGAAATTTCATTTGTGATTTCTTGCAATCGCTTATCTAGACACCACTACAAGATGTAAGTGAGTTTTCTCTCAGCTTGTGATATGCTGCTGTACTATTAAAGAGACGGCTGCTCACCAGGTATTGGAAAGATCCATGCAAGGTGGGTGTTGAGCAGAGAATTGACGTTTAAAATAAAAAAATAAGAAGCCCAGGGTCGGTGTTTACTAGTATCCACGTCATGGTCAGTTTGGGTAAACGCTGAAACTCTTGACTGATTTTTACTCATGAAGTTAAGCAAGTTTTGTATGCTCAGGACATGGGTGCTTTCAAGGTAGTCTTGAAATTTTGAGTTGGCGTTAAGGTGAGCAAAAGGGTTTAAAAGTTAAAATAGTGAGAAACTTCATCGATGAGCCTTAAACTGAATATACCGGTAGTTGTTAACTCAGGCAAGTATGGTATTTTACATGTATATTTGGCTACCTGCCCGCTAGTCCATTACAATGGCAAACATGATAATCAACAAAATTTACAGACACCTATGGTAGAATACCTTTGTTGCTAAAATTTTATTTTTTAGGAAAAGACTTGTGCACACGATATATGAACCTCAGCTAAACAGAATGTGTTCAATTTTTCAGTTGTGGATTAAGCATTTGCCTATTAAAGATCATCATCCAACAAACACCAATTTAAATGATGTCCTTTCAAATAGCACTTTAATATATTGTGGTAAAGTCTGACCAATGCCAGAAAAAGTGACAATTGCCACAATTTTTTTTCATCTTCACAGGCTTTGAATACCCACAATTTCTCAAAACAGCACTAGTATATGATGATACCTATGGTATAGTTCACTTAAGGTTGTGTAGGACTAGTCTATATATTTTGTCAAATATCTAAATAACGATAGGTTTTAATTCTGTAAAATTAGTTATTGTTTGAAAATTAAAAGCCTTTAGCATTTGATTTTTGACTAGAAAAAGAAAGGCACATTGATAATGAAACAACAGTATCTATACAATCAATAATAGGATCAAGTTTTATTTGATATCAATGTTCAAGATGAGATCTCAAAACTTTACTTTAGTTCTATGAAAATCATGATCATGTTTTTGGTAGCCCGTCATGCGAAAGTAGAACCTTGTAAAAACATTTTGTAACAGCATTTTTGAAAACAGTGCTTCATACACCATAGTGTCTGAAAGTTTCACATGAATTTGATCAGCCATTTTTGAGATGTGATGTTCAGAAGTTAGCCATATTTGGACATTTTTGTAGGGTCCTTTAATACCTTAAAATGAAAAAGTATTCATTTTGGTACTACTTCCTTTTTATGAAAAATGTTTAAAAAAATCATTTTTGCCGTATGTCCTAAATTAGTGAGATATTACTTCTTTCTTCAAAAATTGTTAAAACCACTCGACAGATTTCTGACAAAACCTGTCATATTTGTTCTGTAGTCTACAGATTGTGGTCAGCAACTCTGTTGATTCTGACTTGCAACACCCCCTGGAGGACCGTGGCTAAAATAGAAAGTCTATTTGCTTTACCTGGAGCTAATAAGCACCTTCTGGGCTGCTCCTTATAATTAGTTCTGATGCACCAACATGGGCGCTTGTTTAAAATTCTTGATGCTCTTTTATGTAATATGACGCAATTTTGATGTTTACTGTTGCCATACAGTGACTCAGAATGACTTGGAAAATATTCTGTAGTCTGTGTGTGGATGAATGGTTACTTCATTTAGTAGTGGAACAAGTATTGATCAATAATGATATTGCCTAGGGTAGGTTTTTATCCTTGCTTCAGGTAGCCATGTTTCCTTGCTTTAAAAAAACAGTAGTTAGCAGAGCACTAAAAATATGTATTAAGCCATTAAAACCTATTAACTGTTTTCACAATAGTCTTTACCGTGGTAAGACTTGATTTCCATTTTCAACAAGAACATCGAAACCATCAAGGACTCAAGAAAATGATTTAGAGTTTTTTGGCGATGGCCAACCTTAAAATGATGCTTATAAACATCAATTGTTATTTGAATTGTCAGATCATTTTGAAACAATTCAAGATCAGAAAAGCGTGGTAAAGTTTTTAAACCCCAAAGCGCTTCAGTTAAGAATTCACCATTGACAAATAAACAACTGGATTATCCCGACCCCTTTTTAAAGTTTTGCACTGGTTTGGATTTTGAATTCCCAGAGCGCTTTCTTTTGTCTGATTTTAAGAGATAACCCTATGGTTCCTCATTTGTGAAGTGCCAAGGATTCTTAAATGAGTTCCTCTCTGTGCATTGAAATGTTTTTATTCAACAGGCATAGTAGCTTAATCAGTACGAAGAATTAGTTAATTGATAGCAAAATTGCTCTTAAAATATTACATTTCTTAAGAAGCTTATTCAACGTGCAGAATTGGGTATTCAGCAATTATCACTCTAGGCTTTTCCAACGCTCAGAATTGATTATTCAACACCTTAACTGCATAATGTATCAAACACAAGTTTACAGTCCATATGTATTGCCGAGAGGAGGCAGCACAGACAAAACATGGCCGAACTTATTTAAAGCACGTACACAATAAGCAACTATGCGCATTGAATAAGCGCTGAAACATAATCGTAACGAATTTTGCGTTGAATAACTAATACTTTGCTTTGATTAAGCAATTGTGCGCATTTGGTTTGTTTCAATTCGCTGAAAGGAGCTCACTTCAAAACCCTTTGGTTCTTCCTACTCATTTATCTGATACACTACTTTTAACATTCTGTTTCCTGTTGTTGACTCGCATTCCCATATAAACAATTGGCAGTACTTTCACATTTCCTGTATTTTGGGATTAGAGCATTAACAAGAGCAAATATTTGGTATTGATGCATTAGCTAACATCTGGCAGCGCTTTAGTGTACCGGGAGCACAAGCATGGTGTGTGACTGAAGTCATTGAACCAATCTAAAATGAAAGGTTTTTGAACAGAACCAGTGTAGCTGACAAAGATAAAAAAGATTTTTTCATCCAATGATTTTATGCTAGGCAAACTTTCTTTGCGTGAGCCATTACAACATACCAACGCACAATCTTAATTGAAGAACTTCGGACTTGTGGTAAAATGTTGCTAATTTAGGACACAGTATGACTGATCAGTGAAATTCTATTATTTTTTTCATAAATGATAGTAGCTAGCACCAAATAAATGGTCCACCATTTTCAAGTTTTACACCATAGTTTGCATTAGACAATGTTTTAGAGAAGGTGTAGAAATTCACAACATTAACAGACTGAAGATTTGGTAAAACGAAAACGTTTCGTAATTAGTTTTCTTTGAAGCTAATGAAATTTCACCATAAACGAAAGTGAGAAAATTCTCCAATTTCAGATAACTTCTAATTAAAATCTTGGACATTGAATTTCAAGCTAAAATTGAATTTTCTTGATTCTTAAAATTGGGACATGAATTAGTTTGGCTTTCAACATATTTCTCAAATACGGGACACTGCATTTTGTATCAACTAAGTTGGGGATAAAATTGTAGAAATTAGCTACCAATGCAAATTTTTCTTTCCAATGGTTCTTGAATTTGGCACGGCCAATGTTGCTCTTATTTCTAAAATTTGATATGAACTCCGACCTTGAGCACAATAATGAAACTGGAGAATTCTTTCTGTAAAGCAAGTTATAAAAACCCACTGCTTTTACCAAAGCATGAAAGTTTTAAGACATCCAATTGAGGTAACAAAATTCAGAAAAATTGAGTCAAGTACTGGAATTTGGATACTTGAGTTAGCGTGCAGTGTTGTTGTTGTGTGCCTCTCTCACGACCACATGACGCAACTTCGCTAACTCAAGTACCAGTAAGTAAATTCCAGTTTTAGACTCACGTTTTCTGTATTTCCACTGCTTCTGTCTCCATTCATGTTACATATGATTGCCCAGCCAAAACTCCATGCCTCACTGAGGAGTGTTGTTGAGGTATTTATGTAATGAGATTTTATGTTGAAGTTAGAAATAATGTTTATGTAACTTGATCTGATTGTAAACATTTTTGAGTTCTGGTTGAAGCATTGAGATGTTTACCAACAGAACCTGGATGTTTCTGTATCCAGGCCATGGGTCATTGGGTTAAGTTTTAGTCATGTCAGGTTCAAGGAGCAGATCCCTGTGATAACTGAGATTATTAACTATGTCATCTTTCTTGTACACTTTCTATATAGACAGTAAACATACATAAATACGGATACAGTACAAAGGGAATTGGATAAAATGCTGTTTCCAGCAGTCGTGATTGACATTTCTGTTAACACCAAAAAGGATGGGTAAGACCTATTAGGGCAGCAAAATTTTAATTACAAAGCGATTTAGTCTCGTTTCTTACTCCCCTGTTAATTCCCCTTTATTCCTGGTTGTGAGGGAAGACTTCACCCTCGATGAATTCACCATCCGCCCAACTGTCACGTAATAGACATGGGATTCTTTGTCCTTTTGTTTGAATATTTTTATCTAATTGTACTTTATTCGACTAAAGTGAAATCTGACTGATATGAAGGGCACACAGCAAGAAATTGAATACCGGTAGTTGTACTGCGGAAGTTTGTCCGATTGAAGTGAAAATTCGTCTGCATTTGTTCAAGTTTTACTGTGTTTTTCATTGTATTATAACTATTTATAGTACCCGTTTTTATTCTTCTCATTACCAGTTGTCAAGCACAATTCTTCCAAATGTCTAAAAAAAGTTCTTAAAGCAGACATGTATTGACTTTTGCTATGTCAAGTTGAGACCTTGACTTAGACGTTCACATTGTGGCAAAAATAATTTTATTCTGGTCATGTGTTTTAAACAAATCGATGCAACTTGCTCTGAAGTCATAGTAAACCAACCATAGAAAATATTCAAACGCTGAAGTCTGACCGCCCACCTATTACTCACATGACCAAAGTCCAGTGATTTAATGTTAATGTTTGTTTCATCTTAACATGGGTTATAGTACCTGTTGACACTGTGAAGAGACCTATTAGGAAACACTCCAAAGAGTTTGCATGTGGACATTGAATCTTATTCGGAAGTTGTCCATTCATCATTGTTTTTACCAAAGTTCTGTTTTTAAATCCAAGCATTCAGTTTTGTGTACTGATAAGTGATTGCACAGTCATTTCTATGGTTTCAGTTCTTTTTTTCATGGAATTTTACGCTGTAAAACACATTTGATGGATTTGTATCAGCAGCATTCTGCTAGTTGTCCATGTGTTACAGGCGTCGAATTCCACACCAACTAAGGGTCAAAATGCACCTGGGCCCAGTCTCCAATCTTTTTACTCGAAATGGAACTCGAAATTAGGTTTGGCATTTTCTACTCTACTTTTGGGCGAAATCAAGATAAGTGTCTATTATTCTATGCTCGAGTACACAATAACTTACGGATAATTTATTGCCCTTAGTTTACAGTTTGTAAACCCAATATTAAAGCAATAAGTTCGAGTTTGAACTCGAAATTTGAGATTTTAGCACGAATGTAAGGGTCTTCAAGGGCAAACTTGAACTAGAAACTCCTGCATAAACTATAATGTATTTGAGCACAGTCTGATAACCAATTATCTTAAGTTCGCACAAAAGAAGCAGAGAAATTGCCAAAAATAGTTTCGAGTTCGTTTCGAGTACAAAGATTAGAGACCGGGCCCTGGTTTTGTCAATTTTGCTTGTATGCATTTTTAGAAACTAGAAATCTTTTAACTATGCATTATATGTTTTAAACATTTAAAAAGCTTTTAAAGTCTTGGCTTTACCATGGGCAGTGCAGCTGTGAATTAAGTTCAGCTAATCCCCCCAGGCCTCTATGGTGTGCCACTCACAGACATGGGCTGTGCAGCACTGAAACAAGTGTCGGCTGTAGCCCCCCCATTACCCCTTATGGTGCGCTGTTTACTTTGAGTTTAAAAAGTGGGAAGTAGCATAAATGCCTGCGAGATTAAAGTTATGCCCTAAACTTGTGTTCATCCATCTGTTATACATTTGTTTATTCAATGTAATCACATAAGTCAGTATTCTGCTTCCTTGTAAATTACTGGTTCCTCTGTGTCTATGTGATCAACCCATAGCCTGATTTGATTGTCACATGCCTGGCCTGGATTTATGGCCATTTTCCTACTAAGGGCGGAGTAATTTGTGTTGCAAGATGACAGTACAATATTTGATGAACAAGGTTAAGTTCCATCTGCAATCGTCTTTGGTTTGTATGGAGATATATATTGGCACAATTATATGTTTTACAATTTTTTGTCTTCAAATCACCACTATGTTATGGTGGAAAACTCAAATGAATTAAATGAGAGTCCAGCAGCACAGAATGTCGGGGGGTAAAGCAAATTTTCACATTCCAAAATCGTCTCTTTTCTTTTATGGAAGTAGGAAAATGTGTTGTATTGGCTTGGTTTTTTCGAAATGTAAGACGGCTAACATACTTCAGAGTTAAGTAGGACAAGTGAAGAACATTTTATCACACCGCACTCAATTTTTTGTGTTTGCATTGCAATTCACTGGATGCAACAATAAAACTTTATTAGCATCAGAATGACAATCAAATTAATTTTAGTGTAAATACTCATTAGCAAGGTGGCAGTGTGAAATTTGTTAGAGCTCCCACAAATGCTCAGCATTGTGGGTAAAAACCGTAGATTTTGTCTTTGTCATCTCGGTCTTGCACACCAGAATGTGAAAATAAACCAGGGGTGCATTTAGTAACGCTAGGACCTATGCGAGGACCTACGCTGGGAGCCTGGGACCTAGCTAAAATCTAGTCAAAGTCACGCGTTCTGATTTAAATTACACGGCAATGTGTCACGTAATCGTGTGAAGTCATTACTCAAGGGGAGGCAGGTAGAGAAAGTCGCTTTTGTGATGTCATTACATTGAAGACTTATATATCAAATGTTTGATATTGTTCTTGTGATGTGTGGTTCCGTTTCAGCAACCATGGGTGTGTGGCAGAGGTTGCAGAGAGTAGGCAAAAGTGCGACCAAGTTCCAGTTCACTGCATCTTATCAGGAGTTGGAACTGGAATGTACTAAGAAATGGTGAGTTATACAAGGCACTGTTCAATACGTGGACGGAACTACACAATCTTTTATGTAAAATTCTTTGATATTTTTGTGCTATGGTGACATCTCAGTAATCACCATTTTGTCGGATAAATGACGTTTTGTTTCTCATGTATTCCTAAAAGATGAGTAGTGCCTAGGTAATGCTTTACCTTTTTCAAGGTCTGTAATTTAGCTAGGAACAGAGTCTCAAAAATTGCCGAAATTCTCATGAGTGTTTTGTGGAACCCTTTGACAAATGAAGAAAGAGTAATTTTGGCAATTATTATAGTCCAAAATTGGTGAGATTTTACTGTGGAGCTGTGGAGCAAGCTGACATAACTGAATTAAGAAAATGTCTTCTTTTACAACTTGCCTACCTCATGAGCTCGTTGTCAAATATTAGTTTTGGATTAACGTAATTATTTAAACATGGACTAGATAAGTGCTCTGATGTGTGTAAAATCATCTACTGTATATGAACGTATTAGCCATATGTGTTTTTTTCAAAATTTTTGTTCAGTTGTTTCATATGTAAACGCATAAGCCTAAGTACCAGTTATAGGTGTAGTTGGCCATATGTACACATAAATACACATACACGTACTTATACACATACTAAATACTTATATATACACATATATACACATACTTATACACATACTAAATACTTATATATACACATATATACACATACTTATACACATACTAAATACTTATATACACACATATATACACATACTTATACACATACTAAATACTTATATACACACATATATACACATACTTATACACATACTAAATACTTATATATACACATATATACACATACTTATACACATACTAAATACTTATATACACACATATATACACATACTTATACACACTCACATTCTTATTACTTATACATGTACACTTACTTTTACACATACAAATACTGATATACACATACACAATATTTGCCTTGATCTAGGTCTTTTTTGTCTTTCATTCATTCTTAGTTCTTATCATTTAAATAGATGATAATGAAAATTTGCTGTTTTATATCAAATTACGCAAACTTGCATCTGGGTTTTACTCGAGTGGTTCGCTCATAAGCGGATGCACCTAATACTCTATGCAGGTGAAGCTGGCCACAACATATATGCCCTTATACAGCAATGCCTTGTTCACGTACTGACTAAAGGGCAAGCATTTTTGCAGCTACTTTCACTTGTAGCAATATCGTGTGCAATGTAAACTATTGATAGGATAATTTTCGGTTTCGCTTTTGGTGGTGGCAACATCTCCTTTCTGATCAACACACCTGTGTTGTTGATTAACACAGCTGTGTTGTTGATCAACACACTTGTGTTGTTAAAAAGCTATTATTTTTGCCACTAAAAACTGGATGTACTTTCATCACTCATGTGAACTTACATCTAGACAATTTTTTCTATCGAAATGCCATCTAAAGATTTGTTTTAGTCTGTTTAATCTGAAATCATTGTTAAGGGTTACTTGCTGTTAAAGTGTGTCACCGGTCTGCATTCTAGCATCTTGATTTACAGATATCGTTAGTGATCTGCCCATAGAAAATCCATAACTAAGCAGGCATGGCAGAGCAGCCAATAGTAAACATACTTGATGCTGTGAAGTGTTATTAAGAACACCATTACTCATCCTGCTGCTGAGAGTGAAGTATGTCAAGCTTGTTAGGGTGTTAGACTGTAGACAACTCCCTAAGATGGGTTGTGAAACATAGACTTAACAATAGAATTCCCTTATGACCATTTGCACATATCCACGCAAAGATGGATCTTGTATGTGGTTCAGTACAAGTTGTCCATGGATTGTCTTGTCTATTGAATATTTGGTGATAATGCATTCAATGAGTTGCTGTGGGGTAGCATTTTATGTAGTACCTGAATAATAGCATTGCAGATTGACTTGCACTTTAAAAATTCTCTCTAGAGACAATCTAGATTCCTTCAGTAACAGTAATATACAACTTTTGGGTTGTAAATGTAGGTTGATGTACAAGAAGTAAGGTTTTCCATGATAGCAAGTAGCACTAAAACAACTACTGATTTAAACTGGCTTGACATGTTTTGGTGTTTATTGAAACACCATCATCAGAAGAAAAAACAGTGTCTTAGCAAGGTGACCGTTGTTTTTTTCCGTTGTTGTTTTTAGAAAAGTAAGGCTTTGTTGTTTACTTTTAGGCAACCTCATAAATTGTGCATTGTGTGGACTCGAAGGAGTCGGCGAAAGTCGACGCAGGTATGTAGCTTTTGAAGAGCTCTTGGATACCATGCTTAAACCGAAAAATGGATCACTTGTTTAGCTTTTATTTTCGTCAGTCACAGCGCCATGGGAGAGTGGCCTTGTGAAAAGATGATGATCGACAAGCAAAAATTAATCTGAGTATCAGTGCGTATGCCTTGATTTGTACGTTTTTCGTAAACATGCTGTTGGAATGAGCCTGAAAAGCAGAGTGCGTTGTTTTGTTTGATGCCTTATAATCTACAAATCCGAATGTTATTTTCCGACCAATCTTACTGTGTTCTGTTAACCAATGAGAAGTCGCGTAACAGTAATTCCATACTTATTTAGTACACAGTATGGCGAACATAAGCAATTCTATTTTCTTAAATTTTTCTACAAAAATAAAGATTAAAAACCTTTTAGTTTATTGCTGCATGATTTGTAATGTGTAGTTGTCATGAGCAGCTTAAGTTCCCATTATTTGCAAAAAGTTGAATCAGCCATTGAGAAAACGGAAAAATTACCATTTTGACAATTAATTTTGCGTGAATTAATTTGAGAATTGCTGTTGATGATCCTTTCGCCATGTTACTCTTTGTAGCAATGGAAAAAATGCCTGCACTTTTGGTCATAGGCTGTCTGATCCTTTGGCAGTCTGATCCTTGTAGCAATGGAAAAAAATTCCAACACGTTTACCCATAGGCTGTCTACCAGTACGCTTATTTGCCACTTTTAGCTCGTCTTTGTGTTACGAAGAGAGCCAATCATTAGAGCCTTGTGGTTTGTAGCACTACTGGGAATTTCTGATAGTAAGACCCTGGGGCAGATAGGAATTTTTGAGGTGGCCGTATCTCCATAACCCTTGGTAGGAGCTTTGTGAATTTTAATTGATATGTGGCGACAAAAGCTGACTATGGATGATAATGAGTTTTGGACCAATCCAACTACATTTGTGCCCGTTTGGGACAATTTTTTGTGTTTGCCTCAATATCTTCGGAGTTGATAAATAGATTTTCATGGAATGTGGCAAAAAAGTTTCTATTAGAGGGATGACAATGCTTTTCAATTTTTTGACGGATTCGGTGTATTTTGCGCCCCCTAATGTCCATTTTTATTATTTTCAGTCTGTTTTTTACCGTCCACCTCTTTATTTACCAAACCGCTCAAAGGATTATCATGAAAATTCATAGATATGTTCCTGATGAGAAAACCATGACTGGTGTCGATTTTCAGAAATGTGCAGGTGCAGTGGCCTCCCTAATGGCAATTTTTTTCGTCCACGACTGTATCTCTTTCATCCTTTGGAGGATCTTTGTGAAATTTGGCAAGTGTTTTCCTATGAATGCGCCTTTCCATTTTCAGAGGGGTTCGACCTATCCTGCTCCATTTAGTGGCCATTTTTATGATATTAACATCCCTAGAAGTTTAGCATTTGTGGTGCATTCATGGGCACATTTCGTTGGTTCACATTGGTTACTTTTGTTTCAAATGTTGTAATAACAACACCTATCATGCTAACCAACTCAAGTGACTTCTCAAATAAGAAAGTCAATGCAGTCAGGAAATTGACTGTATTTTTGAGTTCCTCAATGCAGACTACACACTGGAGGCTGGAACGAAGCTATGTTTTTTCACTGGCTATGCTCTCTTCATTTTGTGAAACCCCACAAACACTGAAAAATTGTAGTTGTGGCTTTGGAAACATGGCCTTATATTTGTAAAATTTTACGAATATAAACCCCTCGGCTTACAGTTGTGCAAGCCTGTTCGTTCAAATTCCCGATTGTAAACTTTTAATGAAAATTAGATATCTTCTTTCTTGTTTTCGGGAAATTAAATTAACTGTGTTGCTGTACAGTGCTTTGAAGCCCCATTTCACCTGCTTTTGACAGTTCTCAAATGGAATTAGGCCACTTACCGCTCTAACATGGCAATGTTAGTCGCTATTCTTACTACTGGTTGTAAAAATATGTCCACACTGAGTATGTCCCTAATCCTTTCTATTGTGCCGTCTGTTCCAGCCGCATACATGGGAGCCAACTCTGAAAAACCCCTACAAAGGTCATGTAATGTGGCCTGTGCCGGAAAACGTTGAGACCAACATAACTCTATTCAGAGATCCCAAAGCAACGGAGTTTGAAGACAAGGAATGGACTTTTGTAATAGAGGAGGTATAAGGCTTGCACTTATGCACTTTATTTATGCTTAGTTTGTTTTTTGTCTTAAATATTTAGTTTGTTTAAAGGTGTTATAAACATGCCTTCTATGAAAAAGGTAACCTTTGATTCATACTGCTTACCTTGATAAAACTATTGTCTAGAAGTGATTTCTTCGCAACAATTACCTTTTAGTTATTGCTTGAGACCACGGTGGGTGCAACTTAAACAGTGGGAAGTAGTGAGACATTATCACGTGTCTCAATCAAGGGCAAACTGGTATAAATGCCTAAATCGAAAGCTACACCCTTTTTTTTTAAAAAATACATATTTTTACGAAGCCATAAACCCTACTTTTTAGACTTGTTGATCTAGTTTGCTATTAATTTTTTGCGACGTTTCATAACTCGGGTGTTTTTTTCTACGAAATTTGCCACGCGTCTTTATTTTCTGTTCATGCAGCAAGACAGGAAGGGACGACGGAAGGTCGTAGCCAGTAAGAATGTGAACATGAAGCTGTACGCAACTTACGTTCCATCGCAAGTTGACCTACTAGTCAAGTTCAAACTGGCCTCGAAGAAGGTCGTGTCGGCGTCGCTCAAGCTGACTCTCTCTTGTGTTTTCATTAGAGAGGGTAAAGCAACGTAAGTATTTGTACTTGGAAGGGAAGACTGTTATCGTAGTTGAATGTCTATCAAAGTTTCTCGACTACTACCTTTTGTAGTGTTTTTCTGGCAAAGAGAGGCTACTTCAGTGCCGGATTAAACAATTGCAGGGCCTGTAGCGTAAGTTGACAAGCGAGGCCCCAGCTCAAAAACTTAGACAACGACTATCTCAAAGCAAAAGCAAAGTAGGTGTAATTTTCACTTTTGAGAAAGAAAGCATTTGAGACTGCTTCTACATGACGAGATAGTGTGTCTACTGGGCAACGATAGTTGTTGATGGAATTGGAGGATTTCCTGCTAATTTACAAACCCTTAATTAGAGGCCCCGTGATTGTGCCAATTATAAAATCAAGAACGCCACCTTTGTCAAATGTACACATTTTAATTTTTGCATATTTTTCCGCTCTGCAAATTCAAGAAAGGTTTAAAAAAATCAAGCAATGCCCGGCACCTCGATGAGCCTCTGCACTTTTGGGGACTTGCAGTTTTTTATGTGACTGAAAGCTTTTAAGCTTAAAAGCTTTGAGCAGCATTACAGCACCTACAATTCTTTGAACATCGCTTACTCAGTGGGCCACTGCACCTTTGACCCTACAGTTATTGAAAAGGGTGGGGCTAACAACGTGAACTTCCCAAATCGGGTTCGCATCAGCCAAAACATACGTTTATTGTATTGGTGCATCTATAAATCCTGTGAAGGCAGGGCCCAAAAAAGCGCGGGGCCCATAGCATATGCTACTTCTGCTGTCTTGTTTATTCGGCACTGGGCTACTGTCTCTGTAAATAGTCTTATTCTAAATTAGTTAATGTCAAGTTTGTTTGTGGCATAATTGGCAATAGAAAACAACTAAAATGTTTATTGTAGTTTAGATTTGGTAACGTGATGTTAAACTACAGCAAAGTTAAGGCAGTGGCCTTCAGGGAGTTCTGTTATTGAATTTCCAGTTTATTTCATTGAAGCTGGTAAGATCTTGCCTTCAGTCAAAAACATGAAAAAGACCAAATCTTGATTTAAATAACTTGTCATAGTAATACTTACGTTAGATGCCTTTTTATCTCAAATTAAAAGCGGTTTCTGTATTTCTAGAAGACCTGACATTTGGTCATTGCTTGAGACCATGCTTGACCTGGAGCAAGCCTTCTATTGAGCCTGGCCTTGAGCAATGTACAAACTTCTATCAGTTCCTCTCAAACACTGAAATCACGCTGTGTCCGAAACAGTTTGAGACTAATTGTATAACTATTAAGTCGTCTGAATTGAAAGTGTTTACTGAAGGCGGGTTTTAAGTAGCTTTGTAAGTGTTTAGGTGTTCATTTTTGTCGTCTCAACATTACTTGAAATATTTAGGTGTTCATTTTGTTGTCTATTTGCACATCTCACAAATGCCAGTATCTCACATAACTGCTTTTACTAGATAGGCTTGACAACTACTTTGGTTTAACGTAAGCCGCATTCGATACGATCCAGTTCTGTTGGCATTTCATAGTTTTGTTCCTACCATACTCATACCGTACAAGCCTTCCTCTCTCCTTGCAACATTTACTCTGCATGGACTTTGACATAGTTAGCCATTTAGAGTACACCCCTGTGGCCTGTTTTTCAAGAAAGTGTCTTTTAAAGTCAGGTTTTGTCTCTTTTTACTGTTTACTGTAAATAGCACGCCCATGTTGCAGTTTAGCAATAATTTATGAATTATTTGATTAATTGTCACTGTTGTGTATATTCTCTGACACTTCTTTCTTTGCTCAACTGAGATTACATTATTTTTCATAAATTGTTGTGGGATACACGAGGCAAAATTTCTGACTTAAGCCTGAAGTCACTTTTCATGAAATAGTACTCAGGACATACCATGTCTTTGTTGCAGACACTGTCTCGTTTTTAAATAGACGCCTTGTTGCTTGAATAATTCGAAAAAAATTGTTCTCATATTATCTCTATACTAGTCTTCTTTTTAATTTCTTCTGTTCTCAGTGTGTCAATTTGTCTCTTTCTTCAGACTGAATAATCTTCTGTCCTTATTGTCTGCTCGGGCATTTTCATAAACTTCATTCATTCTTCATTAACGCAGTCCGTTTCTTATGAACTAACATTCTGCTCTCAGGAACCTCAATTCTATTTTTCCCTAGTACATTTCTTTTCTCGTGAATCACATGTCTTTTCTGATGAACAGATTTTTTCTCCTGGACACAAAATTATAGTTGTTCAGGAGAAAACAAATCTGTTAATAAGAGAATGCCCAAGCAGATCCTTTGGGGATAAAGATTGTCGTTTCGTCTCGTTTGCATGGGTAACTGCGTTCGTGGCAGTGAAGGTTTATCTGGTGTGTTGACAGCCCCCGTACTTATTGATTGCAATCCTGTGTTTGCATTATAAGCTCCTTGAAATCCATTCTCTTTATGCGTTTGTTGTGTTTGCGTGTTCCGCGTTTATAAAATTTCTTCAATTGGGGACAAAAATAATGGCTAAAATTGCCATATTTCTATTTTGATAGGCTTACCGAAATGTTGAAAATAATCAAAATTGTTTGGTAATCACTACTATAACACCATACAAACCATGCTTAAAGCAAAGTTAGTTTTTATTGGGAAATTTGACAACATGAAATAATTGCCTCTGGTCTGCCATATTTTTTTCCCATATTGGAGAATTTTTACTGTATCATCTGTAACTGTCTGTTTAGTTCGTTAGTTTAGTTATAGTGTTGCATTAGATCTGATGTATGCCTGCATTTCAATTTGCAGTTGAGCTAAGGGGCTACTGTAAATTACATTGCTTACTGGAGAATTGTACCAATTTAAGCGATCATTTCAGTCTTTATCATATTGTGCACATTCGTTGACACAGTAATATGACTACATTTATTTCACCAATATTTGTGTTCAGTTTTCATCTGGGACTACTGGCCATTCGCAGCAGGTTCCAATTTTCACATTTTATCAAACAGTTGATTTATTATGTCTATTATTTTAGTACGTTAATTTTGCTTCAGGTCAGTTATGTTGCTTTAATTTGTCTGTTTAAAATGATTCCGTTCTACTTGTATGTCACGCCTACAGTATGTGTAAAGAAATCTGACAAAAACACGCATAATTCGCTGTCACAGGTGGAGTAGTGGTCAAGACAAATCATTACGGATTATTACTTGTTGTGACAACTGTGTACAAGTTATAAAAATTCTCCAATGTGGGAAAATTTCTAAAACTTGGGGCACTCAACGCTAACCTGAAATGGAATTTTCTTGATTTTGAAATTTGGGACAATATTTCTCAAATATTGGACACTTTGTTTTGAGGCAAAATTTTTGAAAATTGCTGGTGATGCAACAGAATTCGGAATGGGTAATTTTTCCGTCTTCTTTGTAGTTTTTGAATTTGGGACAGCCAATATTGCTCATTTCTAAAATTTTGTACGTCAAGCTGCTACCTTAAGAATGTTAATAACTTGTTCACAGCCCAAACTGGAGAATTTTTACTGTAGGGAAATTTCCTGTCATGCCAGCAGGGTGAAAGGGTATTCATAGTCACAGAAGGTTGGGGAGTTATGACTGGTTGTTACTTGTCATGAGAAGGAATATTGTTCAATTATACTTGGTATGTGTTTCACGTGAATGAATTGTTCAATGTGTTTCATTGAAACGATTCAAAAATAAAATATGATGAGATTGTTCTGTTCTACACGTTCAAGCCAAGTTGCCTAGTACGTATTTTGAAAGTTGAGCGTACGGCATTAAAATACAACTGTATTGCTTAGTTTTCAATGGAAATGTTTATTTAGAGAAACTAAAACATGGTTTCCACTCATCATTGGAAACCTGGAAAATTACAAAAACAGTTTACATGCATGAAAAATTTCATCAAATGGTAATAAATTCTTCTAATCATGCATTCAGTTAGGCTTCGGGCAAAAATCAATGGCAAAAATTGTCATGCGCCTACTTTTTGTTTTGAGAAATAGGTCTTGGGAAACATTAAAATGGTACCCTGGAAACTTCATGGCAAACTGAGTCGTGGAAAAGGAAGAGAGCGGTACGAGTAGGAAGCGTATAAAATGAACATTTCTTTTTCCCGTTTTCAGGGATGACGATATGCAGAGTATAGCCAGTTTGATGAGTATGGGACGGCCGGACATTGGCAACTTGGACGACTTTGACGAGGACGCGGCGGAGGAGAGCGAAGACATGGCTGCCAAGATCAATGAGATGGCCTCACAATTTGGCCTACTCAATGACTTTGATGATGACCTTGAGAGAAATCCATTCGGTGACCGGAATATGGCTAGAGGTATTCTCAATACATGAAAGGATTAAATATTGATTTGTAATCAAAGAGTTTTTGTTTGATTCCACCTTTGACAATCTATACGCAAGAAAGTAAGTTTTAAGCTCTGTTTTACGTATCTGAGAAACATTACGCGCACATTTCAAGCTACTGCAGTGATCCTCAGTGAATGTTGTGCAGACGAGCATTTGCTCTGTAAAATTGCAAGTGACTACTAATGGGATGTAAAGTTTTCACCTTTCTAAGTTGCATACATTTCAATAGAACTGGAAGTTTTACAAACGTACATAAGAACTAAGGTTTTATCGTTATCGTTTAATCTGATGTGAGAAAAGGTTTACCAATTTGATTAGAAGTTTGAGATCAGCATTCACTAATTTTTAATCTTCTATATGGTTTATTTTAGTACTATTCTACATGACTTCAAAAAGGATTTTTTTTCAAAAAGAAATATATTCAACCAGAAGCAATTACTTAGATAACCCCTGATTTGTCTATGTTCCCCGTATGAAATATTCACCCACTTGTCTCCTCACGTCTCTGGTATTCCTCCCTTCATTTTAGTGTAAACTACTTGTTGTGATAGTTGTGTAACTCTTAGTAGCATGTGTGTTCTACTTTTTGACTCTCTTCACCTTATTTAAAGTACTCGCTTTGTTGACTTTCTGCAAAAAATCTTTTGCTTAGTAAACATATTTCTCTGAGCTTTTGAATGAAATCTTTTGTACATAAAACCTAGCCAGAGGCTAACATTTACATGGCGCCTTAATTAAATGACTCACATTTGTTCATAAAAATGTGTACCCATGATTGACATCCTCAACACGGAGGGGACAATCACATGGTACTGTTTTTAGCAATTTAAATTAAAGTAATACTAATTACAATACTTGTCAAAAACAATCAGCCAAAGGGGCCTGAAATTCCGTGTCGTGACAGCTAAATACAGTGTATTTTTGTCTGTTTTGCCTGATTTCCAAGTGAAATTCTCAGTCTAAGTAGCTGGAATGATCTGTTTTCTGCTTGTATTGCCTGAATGTGTTTTAATATAGTAAAACTATGCTCATCTGTGTTACACTGAATGAGGGGATATGCAAACAGTAGATATTGTCTGGGTCCAGGATTCAAACCCGCTTCAATACAACAGGTACCGTGAGACTATTAAAGACACGATTTCCGCTGCTTTCACCAGTTTACAACACAGAAAGACTTTCATAGAGGCATGGGTAAAATGGGAACATATGCTTAATTGTAGTCCTCAATCTAATTGCATTTTACTGGCATTTCACTAAAACTAAAGCTCAATGTTGTTCAACTCTGGCAGCCATTTTGTTGGTGCATCACCACAAGTTCAAAACTGATTTTAATAATTCATTATTTAGATCTAGTTATTTTGAAAACGTTTGATTATGTGTTGAAAACAATCATTCGCTTTAAATGTTTAATCTAGGATAGTTAGTGGTCAGTTTCCTTTTAAAAAGTTTTTGACTGATAAGAAGTGGAAAGGGTATCTTTAATCATTCATTTTTTGCAATGGTCGCTTACAGGGGTCCGACATTTTGAGAACCAGTTTGATGTGCTGTATTTAGTGGAGAAAACTGGTTCTCGAAATGTGGAACCTTTGTAAGTAACTATTACCAATTTATTTGCTATAAGCTAGAAGTATGTCAATGATGGGTACGTAGACTGTGGCACATTTTTGTTGGTGTACCGTGTAAGTTGTAAAAGCTCTTCAATTTAGCATGTAGTAGCTTGGATATGTGAATTTGTACGTCAAGCAAAAAGAGAAGTTGAGATAAAAAAGCAACTTCATCGTTAGTGATGTTTGTGGTGAAGAACCGTGGTAACATCTCTCCAGTTTAAGGCGCGGCTGACAGGTGAAGTTTCTTTTTTTCATCATTTTTCCATGCAATGTTTGCAGTACCAAATTGTCATGCTTTTCCATGTTCAAGTTTTGTGATGGTACAACAGCTACTATCAGACAAAGTTTTGAAAATTTGTAGGCATTCACAGCCATAAATACTATTGAAAAATGAAAAAAGTTATTTTTGCAAACACTTTTATGCAATATTGATGAGCTTTTACCGTATCCTACAACAAAAGTTTGGTTAAAATTTTGAACAAGACTAGTTTATACATCCGTTTGAAAGGCAAAATTCCAATTGTGGCAATTATTTTTGGGCGAGATTGAGGAGAGATTATTGGTTATAATATTTTGTCTAATTTGCATGGCACAAAGCACAGAGCACATCGGCCTGGCACTGTTTATCGGCAACACTCAATTTGCTTTTGTCAGGCGCCAAAAATCCCTTTGAAGACAGTCTTGAGCTAGATGAATCCAATCCGTTTAGAGAGGAGGACGGTCCTTCACAGCCACGTTTGTCGCTGACCTCTGTTGACGAATCCAAAACCCAGTCTAGTGAAATTTCAACTTCTATATCTGGGAGTGTAGCCTCGAAATCCACAAACCCTTTTGATGAGCCGACAAACGAGGTTTTTGTGGAATCACCGAGTAGCCATCTTTCCAAGACCTCTCAAGTGTCTACAAATCCATTTGACGAGCCTGAGAATCCGTTTGAAGAAGCAGGTCCTTAACATGTATTGCCCTGGCGGGTATTGCATGTTGTCATAACTGAAATAGATATCTTCCTTAGTTAGGAACAGTCACAAAATTATAGCTACCACACATACTTACCTATAACAAAAACTCAATCAAATTTGGGATCTCTGCAACATTCTGCAATGGACAAAGTTGGTTGTTGGCCTTTGTAGAAGTTAAGTGGAGTTCCAAATCAAAGCATTGATCATTGACTTCTTACTGGTGTGAAGTTATGACAGAAACACCTTTTCCATTTATGTCTTCAGAGAACAAAAAAACTGAAAAGGATTTTGCTGTGTCTTGTTAGTTGCTCTACTAATCTTACGTGACTGGACTGTGCTATTGCATCGTTGACAGCCTGCAATCACCCGCCATATCTAGTCTGATACATAGTGCATAGATTAGCTCTTTCTACTCGACTCACACTTCACAATTTTTCCACCTTTCAAGCGAGATGTTTCTATTTATGACACTTGTGGTTGTTCCACTCTTAGCAGCATTCTGTTCTTTGCTAACGTAGGTAAAATCTCACCAATTTAAGACAAGATGGGGTGGACAGGTGAAACTTTATTTTCTCATTTTTTCATAAAAAATATGTAGCACCGCATTAATGCCATACCAAGTTCTGTACCATTCCTATTATCAGAAAAGAAATTTAAAATGTGGACATTCAGATCTTGAAATACAAAAAATGGTATTGTTGGCAATTCTTTTGTCCTAAATTGATGAGATCTTACCGTGTACATTTTTCTCCTTGATTGTTGTTGATTTATTTGCTGCCTTGCTGTGTTGTTATTTCAGTTCGAGCATGTCGTATTTGTGTTGTGGTCTTATGTTCCAGTCCCACCGTCTGATCTCGCCCCCCTCAGTGATGACCCCATGGACGAGTCCAACCCCTTCTATGACCCGTCTGACACATCTCTCAATCCCTTCGATGACCCAGGTCCCACCAAGTCAGTCTCTGATGAGAATCTGGCTGGTCAAGCCAAGGACACCACTAAAGAGACTAGTAAGAAAGGTCTGAGCAAGTTCATGACCTTGCCAGCCAAGTTCAGGAGAAACTCACCCAAGAGAGACCAGAAGGGCAAGAAACAGGGTAAGTGCAAGTTCATGTTGGTTCAGGACCAAGTTAATCTTAAAATGTGTTGATGCTCTGTCTTGACATTTTGTGCTAAGGTGGGAATCATTTTGCTGATGTGGGTTAATTTTTTTCAAACTTAGGGTAGGTATAAAGTAAGTCCACTGATGTATTCCTACTCATTTATGTGCATAAATCACAACCAAAGTTTTTTGACTTGGCTCTTTCTTCGATTTCCATATTATGTTTTAGACAATACTCAGCTCAACTCAATGAACGGTCTTCCAACCCTGTTTAAGGTTTGGTTTACCGACTAGTTATGTTCAAACTGTGAAAACGGTTATTTTGAACACCAGTTTAGTCCTAGATTGTGATGTCAGAAGCCTAATGTTCCTGTGTTTCTCCTGATCTGACCACTCAACTGTTCTACTACCAGGTACCCCTCCACAGACACCCCCCAGGTCTGTGTCACCATTCTCCGCCAGTCCTCGCCTGCCTCGTCGTTCATCATCAGGCACTCCACCCCCTGCCACTGCCAGTCCAAAGTTAGGGCGGAGGTCATCCGGTGCAACACCTCCAAGGTCAACCAGTACGCCACCACCCCCTGATGATTCACCGAAGCGGAAAATATCAGAGTCGGACGTTACCTTGGGAAGTACCAGTGACGTTGATCAGATGTCCCCTCGAGATGGTGTGGATAAAACGGATAATTCCAGTCAACAGAGGTAAAACTAAATATCCCTGTACATCAGATTATTCTATAGTTGAGGAAATTGATATCATGGTAGGTCTTAAGTAGAAATCATCTTTTAATTATTAGGAATAGTATACGCCACAATAGTCGCACAAAATGTCTCGCAATTCATTGTCGTCAGTATATTAAGTGTTATTCTACATCAGCTGAGTTCAAGTAGAATTGCCATGTGATTGGCTGGCATGCTGATGAGACAGTAATTTTGCCCGTTTATTTTTGGCTTGTACTGTATCATGAAATTATGACAGTTCACATTTTTATCATTTTGATAGCTGCTTTAATACTAAGTAGCTCGCTTCAAAACTGTCACCTTGGCAGTCTCCTCATCATGTAAAACCAATAAGTTGAAGTCACGTACAGGGGTCCCTGCATTTTGAGAACCAGTTCTCTCTACTGAATAAAGGGTATCAAACTGGTTCTCAAAATGTGGGGGCCCTGTAAGTAACAATTGCAAATAAACATGTGCACAGTTACCATAATGTTGTAAGACGCTTCACTTTAATTTGTTATTTTTGTAGTGCAATGGCGATTGATGATGATGACATGTTCCCATCAGAGGTATGTCATTTGTGTTGCTGTTTTAACCTTGTAAACATTCCTGTGTATTCTTTTGGATTGGCAACGTACAATAAATACAGTGTTCATAGCTTTGGGCTGCTGAATATCTTCACAGACTAATGAACTATATAATAATTGCGGGCATTTTGATACACGTTGTACCAGACGTACACAGGCTGTGCATGTGGGCCCATTGCACTGATCACCTGGAAGCATTTTTGTGCTTTATTAATACATTCATGTGTTAAAACTGAGCTGAGGAGCTGGAAACCTGACTCAACGGTTTACGAATGTGGCCCTGTGAAACATGAATCCACGGCCTTCAGGAAAGGCAGCGGACATTTGTCCTACTGGGCCGCACTGACTCCTCTAACACCCTATAGGTTGTGATGTGGTTATGGTGTGGTTATGGTGTGGTTATGGTTAGCATACTAAAGATAAGTTTCCTAAATAATTGTTAGTCTTCTTGAAGGTAACTCGCTTGTTTTGTTACCTGAGATCATGCTTCTTTAAATATCTTTTAAGTATTAATTTTGAACCCTTGAAGTCATAATTATATTTTTCTTAATCCTTAATGATCACAGAAACATAAGTATGTACTCAAAATAATAACAGGACATTTGTAGTCACGTAACTCTGTTTTTTTTCTAAATGTTTTGTCTTTCAGTGAGATCGCATTAACTTCCACCGATGTGAAACCTGAATGATCTACGGAAGCATGCTGTGCATTTCCTCTTTAAGCAGCCCGAGAACTCCTCTGCCAAACTCGCAGATATTTCGCAGTCTTCATTTTTTACTGTGGAGCTCAAAATTAAATATATGGTTTCATTGGTTAAAACTCAAGAGTCCAAAGAGGTTCTTACCATAAAAACATTGTGCAATACCAAAAAAATAACGTGCAGTAGTTATGATAAAAACTTGTAGGTGGAATGTATTTTTCACAGTACTGCCCCTACAATAGTTAAGTCATGAAAATGAGCTGATTTAGAGTGTTTTAAGGTGCTCCAGATGCGTTCCGTATAATAAATTAACACTGTGAAGGTTTATGATTTATCTTACTCTGTACAAATAAGTACAGGAAAGTGCCCAAGCTCCCCACCTACCACCTACTCCATGACCTCGCATCATCACAGAAGTTTCCTCCATGTTCCAGCCATTACCACAAGCCTCCGGTGGTGCCAACGCCCTGTCAGACTTGTTAGAATGGTGTAAGGAGACCACCAAGGGATACCGGGGTGTCCGTGTCACCAATATGACCACCTCATGGCGAAACGGTCTTGCCTTCTGTGCCATCGTTCACAAGTTCAGGCCAGATTTAATGTGAGTCTATGTTCTTGTACAGCAAAATTTGTTGAACACACAACAGTGTGATATTCACTCAATCTCTCTGTATCTTTGATTGTTGTCTGCAGTGCAAAAATGAAGCTGTCAACCAAGAGACATAAGTAAACTAATGATTAAAATAGCTGCTGTATTTCAAGACAGTCATTTTAGTTATTAGTTTACTAATGTGTCACTTGGCGGCCTGCTTTACTGTTGGGCTGCGAACGACGTCAAAGATACAGAGAACTCGGGCGAGTATCGTTGAAATTCATCATTAGTTCACATTGTTGTGTGTTCAACAAATTTTGTCTATAGGAAGGGCTGCTGCCAAATTACACTGAGTGCCTGTACAGCAGAGACATATTGTGGTGTTGTCTTCCTCCTGCATATTTATAAGGTAGTTCTTCAGTTGTTGGCCATCTGCCTTGTGCTGGTCCCTCACTGTGACTTAAAGGATCATTTATGGGGAAACATATTGTGGACCAATAGAGATGATAGTCACTTTGTTGGAATCCTTCATTACAGCAATGTATCTATGAGTGTTTACACAGGTTAACTAAAGGGGTCCTTCCTAGAACACTGTCTGTGATGCAATACTTGATTTGTCATTAAGGGTATGTAGGACTATATTGACAAGTATTCACATTTAGCCAAATATCTACAGCAATATTAATTTAACTGTGAGTATATATGTATTTTCTGAAAGTAGAAAGCCAGAAGACTAATTTTTCACATTTTACCAATCTGCCAGTAATTGAGTCGCGCGCCCATGTCTTTTTAGTAATTTTTTTCATGGAAACCTCCAAAGTCCTATTTTTGATAGGCTCTCGTGCATAAGTGGAACATTTTAAAGCTGATTTTTAGCAGTGTTTTGGAGAACAATGTATTTAAAGCATAGTATGCGAAAGTTTCATACGAATCCAATCAGCCATTTTTGAGATGTGATGTTCTGAAGTTTGCCATATTTGGACACTTGTCTGGAGGCCCATGTAACATTAAGTCTGATGTGCTTCCCTCCTTACCACTCTGCTTGTTGGTTTTCAGAGATTTCAAGTCACTATCTTCTCATGACATCCACAACAACAATAAGAAGGCTTTTGATGCTGCAGCCAGCCTGGGCATTCCCAAGGTGATAGAGCCGTCAGACATGGTCATACTGAAGGTACCTGACAAGCTGTGTGTAATGACTTACCTGTATCAGCTACGCACATACTTCACAGGGCAAACGCTGGAGATTCAGCAGATAGGCATGAAGTCCAGTGAAAGTACGTATACTGTCGGGGAGCACGAAACTGATCTCGATTCGAAGATCTCGAAGGAGATGTACGGGAAGGAAGTGAAACAGAGGAGCCGACGTAAGAAGCACCACAGCCGCCATTCTCGGAAGAATCATTCTCCTGATGCGGAATCTGTGACCAGTGCGGGGACGGCGTCATTAATGTCACAGGTGTCCGATAGATTCAGTATTAGGGAACAAAGTCCCGAGTCTAAGTTCCTTGAAGCCCTAGAGGGGGAGCTGATCAACAATGCCACCAAAGGCTCCCCGGATACTCCTGGTAAGAGAGACTCGCAGGTCGGTGATAAACAGGACAATCATAGTGTTCAAAATAATGGTAGTGATACCAGCATGCACAAGGGAGTGGGGAATATGGCCACTGAGCAGAAGTCGCCCGCACGCTCTGCAGGAGCCCCGGCTCAGAAACTCGAATCTCCCGTAAAACTGATGACCCGTAAGCAGCTGACCAATCCATTTGACAGTGATGATGAAGACGATGTGCCCCCTCCAACTCAGGTGACGCCAACAGGGACCTCGCCTGTGCAGCCATGTATAGAAGAATGTACAGATAATGCCGTCAGTAAAAAGACAAGAGAAAGTGCAAGTCCTGAGAAAAGGTAAGAGTTTTTACATATTACATGACTGAGACAATAAAGATTCCTTGAACTGTCTAGTGACACCTGTAATAACCGAGACAAAGTGTTATTTACAATAAAATCTCACCAGTTTGGGACACACTGTGGCGGATAAGGGAAATTTTATTTTTTTCATTTTCATATGAATGAGTCAAGGGACCATCATGTCAAAGTTCATAGTTCACCACCCAACCCAGGACTAGAACTCCAATCTCAGTCCAAACCAGTGCACTTTTCTGTGCTGAAATTGAATTATTCCGCTCCATGGAATTGTGCAAACAGCAATGACTTCATGTCCACAGTACTGCAATCAACACTGAATTATTGATTTCATGCCATGTTTTGCCCTGTTACAGCCAGCAGGAGACTTCCAACAGCAATAGCCTCGTTAGTGGTGGTACCAGTGTTCCTCTCCGTAAGCCTCGCCAGTTACCGGTGCCTGTGAAGAAAGAAAATAGTCCGTCTCCCTCAACCGAATCAGGCAGGTCAGGGGAGATAACTCCCACGACACGATCAGAGGTAGGTGGTGCACCTGGTTGATGTAGAGTGGACAACTGGTTGTTGTGTACACAGTTTAAATTTATCCACTGGATCTGTGGTTCATTTTTACACTGGGTCACTTTCCTTTTCATTATCGTTTGGTTTGGTACTTTGTTTCATTTGAGAGTATTAATTTGCAATGATATCAGTGTATTAATTTGCAATGATATCAGTGTATTAATTTGCAATGATATCAGTGTTAGCACAGTTGTGAAGAAATGCATGAATTTCATCTTCATTGATATTTTGAGATGTTTTACATTACTGTGGCCAAGGGCTGTCAATATACGCAGTGTTCTGAAATGAATGGCCAAGGGCTGTCAATATACGCAGTGTTCTGAAATGAATGGCCAAGGGCTGTCAATATACGCAGTGTTCTGGCCAAGGTATACAGTGAAAACTTTACTTAAGTTAAAGCAACTAAAATTGATACGTTTTAGTTACAAGCTCCTAAAATTTTTTGTTTTTGTTGAGGATTTGCAGACAGTACTTATAAAGTTGATTTTCTGCCTCTGTTGTCTCTTTGTCATTCCACTTGCATGGGATCACATCACGCATGGCGTATGAGTTTATTAGTTTGTGTGCGATTTCAGCGACCCAAGTCTCGTCACGAGGAGCTCAAAGAGCGGGCCAGACTTTTGCTGGAGCGTGCTCGACAAGATGCGCTCGGCAAACAGGTCACAGAGAGGTCACAGCCTGAACAACCTGTTACTGCTGTAAGATTTTAGAAAAAAGTGGAAGTTGAATGGCGTGTGTGTATAAAAGTTACTAACTGAGTTGACAAATTTTGTTGCTATGATCTAAGTGCATTTGTTCATGCAGCTTAATTAATGCCTTTTGATGTGTTAAAGTCTCATTCTAATACAGTGCTGTTATGTTATTGTTATTGCCAAAATATGTATGCTACCCCTGGTATGGTACCCACTCATTGGGCTGTTGATGGTGTTTGCTTGTAGGAAACTGAGGAAGACAAGAAGCTACAGTTACGGGAACGTGCTCGCCAGCTCATCTCCGAGGCTAGAACCAGTATTGGACAGCCAGAGGGCGCTGAGATTGGCAGTGGGAGCCACATCCGTAAGTTGGCTATAGATGTTCGAGTCCCTTTGTTTTTTTTTAATTTTGATGTTTTTTAATTTTGATGTTTTTTTAATTTTGATGTTTTTTTGAATTTTTATGTTTTTTGAATTTTGATGTGGGACTGATGCTGCCACCTGGCTGTATAATGGAATACTTCTACTTCACACTGGATGTCATATTCCTGTGTCATATTGTACTTACAGCCTCATTTATTGGGGATTTTCTCAAAGCCTTCATAAACGAAGAGCCCCTCCCCAATGGCAGCTTCTTTAGAAAGGGATTTGAAAAAATCTGGGTGCATTTTCACAATTTCTTTTCCTAGCACAAGGCCCAGTATGGAAAATGTGGATCAGATATTTTGGTACCTTCATCTACCATTTTTGGTTTAATCATTTTCATCAAGTTTTCGGACCTCTAGTTGCATTCATCTCATGTCATCGATTTGTTCTTTATCTTGCGTGGTGTAACCATGTCTTTCCCATTAGATTTTATGTTTATTTTCCCTCTCAGATAACTGTGTACAATTGTTTTGTTTGTATTTCTGTTTTGTTCCTTCATTCTTATTTACCGTCCTGTTTGTTTTTCCTCCAGGCAAAGAGTTCAAGTTTTACCAGTTTAGAAAAAATGGTATGCATTTCCTGTTCTTTATGTTTGTCATACCCTTGATGTTTGTTTGCAACTTTCGTTGTTTGTCATACCTGTGATGTTTGTACTTTACAACTTTCATTATTTGTCATTTTTTTGATGTTCATTTACAACTTACATTCATCTCTACTAATGTTAAGACATGAATTATGGGTACATGTATTGAAGTGACTCCTTTTGACTAAAGCGTCATGCGAGTTTTCTCCACGGAATAACTGGTATCAAACTGGTTTTCAAAATACGGACACATTATATCAGAGTATTGCCACGTCAGGCAGTTTTCATAATTACAAAAGTAGTGTACAGATTTGCAGCTCTTAATTATTTTAGGATCGTTGACACACAACTGAGCCTGATGACAACTGTGTGGTGCCGATTTATATGGTAGTCACAATTTTAAGAAATCCTTGAATAAAATGGAAAAGTGTATGAGAACTGATGTTGAGATTTTATTAATACGTGTCTGGAAACAATTGTTGTTGAAACAATACCTGATATACCTGATAAACAAAATCCAAGTTTCATCTTTTTTTTCTGAATTTTTGCTACTTAGTAGCATGCTTATTGCTGAGTACAAGATTTTTAACAAACAATATCAGTTGAAGGGATTAGTGAATGAATTTGAATTGCAAATCTCACAATTTTATGTTGCTCTATCAGTCTCCCAGTACTAATAGACTGTAAGAAGTTAAGTAGTCCACATAATATTACCCTCGTCACATGGATAGTGTATGTTCACAGCTACTGGCGATGAGCCCAGCCCAGTAGACTCAGCCAGCCAGGCTCCACCTGGTGATCAGCCTCCTAACCAGCCAGACTCTGATGTCAAGCTGCAGAAACTGATGCTGTCCCGGCCCACTCTGGCCACCACTCTTGCCACTACTGCTGCCAAGTTACAGAGTTCAGACAAGAGCACTCCGACAACACCTTCGAGGGTAAGGAACGTTGTTGTCATGCGTACTTCTCACTTATGGAAGTCGAGGGAAATAAAAATTAATTTCCATGAATGGAAAAGGCATGGGAAGTGATGAAAGGGTAAAAACTCATGGAGAGTGCCAGAACTTAAATGGAAAAGATGTTGTGTTCATGCATTTAATTGGCCAAAATTACTATATATCCACTATCTGGTAGGGAAATAGCTGGTGTAAAATGAAATTATATCCTGGCAATTGTGGTATGACCAAGGCTCACTGTGTGATGATGTGATGTGACGTATGTTCATGCGAGGTAACTTGTGTTCATGTGTTGTGACATGTGTTCATGTGATGTGGCATGTGCTCTTGTAATGTGGTGTGTGTTCATGTGTTTTGAGATGTGTTCATGTGATGTGTCATGTGTTCCTGTGATGTGACATGTGCTCATGTGATGTGACATGTGTTCATAAGGTATGACATGTGTTTATGTGATGTGACATGTGTTCATAAGGTATGACATGTGTTCATGTGATGTGACATGTGTTCATGTGATGTGACATGTGTTCATGCTTCGATGAAGCACTGATAAGACGCTGTTAGGGATTCTCTAGTGAAGTAAAATTGACAAAACCTCTTCAAGAAACCATAATCATCAAATTTGATTCAAAATTTGACAAAAAACGTGAAAACCTTCAAGAAAATGAGCAGAAATTTATCTTTAAAAATTTCTCCGACACTAGTATGTAATTTGTATGCACCTCACCTCTGTTGTCAGATACTGGAGGCCAATTGCATGTGAAGTCTCATCTCACAACGAGAGGTCTTCTAAATTTGGAATTTTAGAACTACTTCTCACAATATGGTCGATCACTAGGGCCATTCAAATACTTCAATCATTTTCTACAAAACCTGATATATCCCACTGTCACGCATGCTTCAAACACTGCAATTCTTTTCAAATGCGGCATACGCCAGTCTCATTCATTTCTCAAATTTGGTAGTTATCTCTTTTGCAACAAAGTGCTTGATGTTATGAGACGAGGTGTATTTTATTCCAGGAGACTGCAACTCACCGCATTGGATCTAATGACAATCTGGATAGTGGCGGAGAACAGAACTCCCAGTCGGGCTCAGAGACAGACTCGGATGAGGTCAGTCATCATTCTCCAAGTAATAGGAAATGAACATGTGATGGTCTGCTTGAACAAAGGGTTGTAATATGGCATTTTAAGTCACACGCAGCACCATCTTTAGGCTTTATGCTTACTCTCTGTGGGACCAAATTATGAAGAAGGGTGATCTAGTTGGTCAAACTACCATAGATATGAAGTAAGACTGGACTTTTGTTACTGATTCGCTAATGTTGCATTTCTGTCACGAGACTTCAATCGGCTGGACTGCAAAACCAAATGGCCAGTGATCAAAACGCGATGGCCTCACCCAAAAAACTAGTTGGCTGGACCCAAAACACGATGGCCAGTGCTGTAATCAGTTGGCCGGTAATCACACACGACGGCCGGATTTCCTCAGAGACTCGCTTTGAATGTCTCGAAGGATTCAAGTGACATCTAGTGTTTATTTTTCCTACCCGTTTGTTTGTTTTGTTCAGAATCAGCGATTTGTTAGGGCATTTTGTTTGAGCACCGGCCAACCCATTTTAGGTCCGGCCAACAAGTTTTTTGTGTGCAGCTGTTTGGTTTTGAGGTACTAGCCAACCTTTTTTGAGGTCCAACCACCAAGTTAGAACACCGGCCATTGGGTTTTGCAAAAAGCCAGCTGGTTTTGAAGTCCAGGGAACTGGTTTTGAAGTCCAGCCAATTTTTGATTCCCCTTGAGATTAGCTGTTTGATATATAGAACTATCTATTATAAACTGGGTGTATTGTTTCTCAATGTCTGTAGGATTTCATGGACACTAATGAATATGTGAAGAATGAACTGCAGGCGCTGGAGAGGGAGCAGAGTCAGATAGACGAGAGCGCTGGAGAACTGGAGATCAAGCTGAGGAGAGTTATGGATAAAGGTGGGCATTTTTGTTGAGGGGAAGGAGGGGAGGCAGGGAAATTTGCAATTTTTCTAAACCTTAAAGTGAAATTTCATATTTTTTTTCTCATTTTTTCATAAAGGATAAGTGCTGTCGAATCAATGCTTTACTATTTTCAAGTTCTGTATAGTGGCTTCCATTAAACAACATTTTTGAAAAATTAGGGACATGAACAGCATCGTAAGAAAAACTTGAAAATAAAAAATGAACAGTTTTGATATCTATTTTTTGTCCAAAATTGGTTTTGTTGCCTCTATTCTAGTAAATTTCTCTCTCTGTAAATTACCCTTGTTGATATAATTGTCTTTTGCTTAATTTTTTTCTCTGTGGTCCTTGTAGAACTGTATACAAGTTAGATATCATTGCGTCAATAGATGTCGCCACTGTGTAGCCTCCATCACATTCTTCCTTGTTCATCTCTAGGAACCCGCAAGAGTAAGGCAGAGGAAGAGCAACTATTGTCGGAATGGTTCCTATTGGTCAATAAGAAGAATGCACTCATTCGAAGGCAAATGCAGCTCAATATTTTGTAAGTATATTGCGTGAGATATTTGGTTGGGAGACACTGGAGCTGTGGTCTTATCAGTGGAAGTTTTTGATTCCCAAAGGGGTTTCTGTAGTATAATTTTACCTGCTTAATAGACTCGTTTTCAACTGAACACTCCTCTTTCCCCGAAGGTAGAAAAATGCATTGCAATACTGACCTACTTTTTAAAATGTCAGGCACTCCTCAGTTGATCAACGCCTCCTTCACTAATATTTGTCATTTTTGCCAATTTCTTGTTGTCAGCACTGCAACTCAAAATGCAATGAAACTAGTTTGCTGCATTACAACATTGATAAATTAACACGATAATTAGGGTATTTGATAGTGACTGCTAGAACATTCTCATGGGAGGAAGACAAGTGCTTGGTACATGTGTTGCATTGTGGGTAATTACTTAACAATGAGGGTGATGCTGTGCTATTTTGGGCCTGGTCTATTCTGGTAGAACTGTTAAATTAGAAAAGACAATCAAATTATTCTTTAAGATGTGAACAATGTTAATAATAGCTTTTTAACGAAAACTGCAAACTACGGTGATCAAATTTTGTTAGTTGTTCTATAATTAGTCTTGTTTACTCTCAGTGTCTCTTGCATGCTGCTGCCCCCTGGTGGTCATAGCTGGAACTTCTTATTTGACTAAGTTGCAGCAACTCAGCTGTTACTGGTATGCACACTCTGCAGTTGGAATCTTTAGCACCAATGTAGATATATGAACTAATACTTAATTTAATGCTTTATACCTTAGTTGATGTGCCTGAAAATTAAACAAAAATTAAAAGATAATCAACAAACCCATGAAATTAGTCATGAAATTTTCTTTCCTTAATAGGACTTTATCTCCATTCTCGTGAAGAATCTAATTGGAGCATTTAAAAAAATCCTTCAGAAAATTATTTTGCTGGTCATCCCTTCCAGTATTTAACTGCTCCCATTTAGTCCCAGGTTATCTCTCAATCCCAACTGAAATGTAGCTTGGTAGGCTCAGTTAGCATATTTCTTCATTTCATATTTAAAGGGACCTATTGGTTTTTTAACCAAAAAATGCATTTTTGGGATGATCGTTGTTTTTATAGACTTTTGGAATTGATTAGGTTTGACCAGAGTTATGTAAAACAATGAAATTGTTTGTTTTATGGTTAGATTACAAATCACCAATTCTCACAGATACTGTCGGGCATTCACTGAAAGCAAGACCTGTGAATTTACCAGTTTAATGACGTGGGCTTGGAATTTTCCTCTCTTATAAAGATTTCCTCTTCTTTATTTCAATTTCTTCTTATTTGATTTCCAGTTTCCTCTTGTTTCATCTCTTTCTTTCATTACTTTGACCATGTTCATGCAAAAACGTATATTTCACTTTATAATTTTACAACACAAAATTTATTTCTATCACACAAGCCTATTTTTGTGAAACTATACATCACCAGGAAAATTTTCCTCTTTTTTGTCATTGATCATTCCAAGCCCTGTTAAATACGCTAAAAATACTTCATCATATATCAAGTGGGATTTAGCTCCTGAGCAGAGCATTTGGCTGCGCCCGCGGAGGCTCTAGGTTCGAATCTATGCTGAGACTGATTTAAAAAAAATACTTTTAATGATAATTTCACTTTATGAAGTAACTTGAGGGGACTTGTAGCTTCAGGAATAGACCCGGACTTTTTTTTCATGTCTTACAGATGTTTATGGTCACAACACTTGAACCAATATCAAAATCAAATCCCGCCAACTCTCCATTATAGAGGAGGCAGTGCCACCTAGTGGGATAAGTGTCTGTTTCTTTTTCTCAAGGTTGTGGGTTCAAGTTCTATTGGGACATGCTGATGAGTCAGGGCTTGGTTTTATATATATATATTTATTAAAAAGGCATAAAATGGTTCCAGGTGATCAGTACTTCGTGTACCAGACTGCCTGCAATTATTTTTTAACTCCAATTTTATCATCACCTCAGTATGTTAATATCGAGCTACGTGCTGACATCAAACACAGACCAAGTTGAAGACAATATCATGCACGAGTCGTGTTGATGAATGCGTGCCAGTGTTAGCCTAGCGTGGTCTTTAGCTAACTTTTAAGGGGAGCCAGATTTTAGCAGCTGTTGTTTCAGTCAGACAGACTCACTACTTGTTCATCATCATGATCGTCCGTGGGTGCCTCACATCAACTCGGGTAATTCTTATTTAGTCCATGAGGTGGCACACAAGTGAAATTCTATTTGTCCACTAAAATAAAGATTAATGTAATTCTAGTTTACTTCTAGCGTGATTTGTAATGTGTCACAAAACAACATGGTAAATCTTCCATTATGCGTAATAAAGTAATCAGCTTTAGAAAAGTGGAAGACAATTTAATTTTGGCGATTATTTTTGTTTAAAATACATGGAGAATTACTATAATCGCAACGGCGTGCTCGTCATGTCAGGTGTTGTGAATCTATTTGGTGACTATTTGTAGAAGTGTTGATGGTGAGCTGTCGTGTTGGTCATAGGAGATTTGTCTATCATGTATGTTTAACCTTGGTCCTATTTGCCTTTAAATGAGAAATAAAAACACCATTTTTAGTAAACCTTACATCGCAAACAGCTGTGTGATGTAACTGCACATGTTGGAAAGTGGGGAAAATTCTTGTTTGGGTGTGAGTGGTTGTAATGTCGGGGCCCGTTCATTGCTGTGATTAAATACTTGCTACCTATCCCCATCTTGATTGGCTGCTGGATAACTACGGTAAGAAATCTTCAATTTGGGACAAATAATTGCTAAAATTGCAATTGTTGTAAATGCTCAACATTTTACCAAATATTGTTCGGTAACACCTACGTCATACAGACCATGCTGAAAGCAAAGTAAATTGTCCTGAAAAGTTACGTTTGTTGAGAAGTTTGACAAAATGAAATTTCACCCTTCCACCATATTTTGTTCATAACTGAAGAATTTTTACCGTAAGTGTTAACAGTTCAGTAGTTATTTGACTTAAAGATAAGAATAACAAACAAACAAGTTTAAAATTAGTCTATGTGGTCATTACCAGATTGGCAGATATCATTGAAATCCTTTCTATGAACTTAACAAGCCTGATATTTAGTATCTCCGACTGTCAGTGAAGGTTTCATACAACTTTTTTTACCCAGTTCCTGTTGAACACATGTTGCTAAGCTCTTTTTAATAAGTGTGATATTTAACTCTGTTTACAAAATTAGTTTCTTTTTTCTCCAATCCTCTTATGTTGCCACTAAACCAAGCTTAACATACAAATCACACATTTTTAACAAGTTAAACATGTTGAGGACATTTGTGGAAGGGAAACGTCAGCGGACTAATTATCTTTAAAAAAACAATTGCTCAGTCCCAGTCCCCCCCATCCCCCTACATACAAAGCTACTGTCAGCAGGTCAAATATTCCATAGTGTAACCACTGCTGTTTCAAGGGCCATAGATTATACGTATAGGTTAAATTGTCTCAGGATTACTTCTCTGTCCTATGTGTTTGGCTGTAAAAATGTTGTGCTCTAAATCTCCTTGAATCCCACTTAACTGAAGGGTGTAATAAAAACGTCAAACAACTTGACGGCAATTGTCAAGGCTTGCTAAGCCACTGTGGATTTTTTTGTACCTCTCGCTACGGCATCACGCCATCAAAGCTGTTGACTTCAGTAGATTACTGTTCTAACCAAACAATGATAGTCAGAACTTTGGACTTTATTTGTCTTTGTCATCGGTTACTTTTTAATTATGTTTCGATCATCAAATACCACAAAGCTTTATTCCTAAATCACTGCTGGGTGACATGTGTTGCCCGAGGCCAATTATGTGACACCAGCGAAAAGACAACATTTTTCCAGTCACCCCTGTCATTAAGTCAGTGAATGGTCTAGTGGATCTAATTCTTAGCAGTTCAACCTTTCCTTTCTCTCGCCCTCGCTCTTCCATTTACACTGTGGCCTGTAGCAATATTTAAAAATGTCAGTGAACAATCGAGCCATGTTCTCTCTCCTTAGTGCCGACCCAACCCATCCCACAAACACTGGCAAATGCTGAAGTGTTTTGTAAACATTGTACACCATGATGTATTCATACTCGCTCTGACTGTGTGTTGTATTAGTCAACCCTGGGTAAACAGGCCCATTCATGTCTTGTTTACTTGAGCTAGGCACTCTGTCAACATAGCGTGTTTGACAAACATCCTGATCGTCTGAATGTACTAGGACAGGACATGACCACATGTCAATCTTTTCCCCATATGAACATCCTTGCCATGCACCATGGAGTTTCAATAACACAGAATTGAAAATTCATTGAAATCATTTTATTTTAAACTGTCACCGAGGAGTTATCGAACTACATTCCTTCCACTAAAAGTGTTGTGAGGCCGTGGATTCTTTTTTCACTGTTCAATTCAATATTTTTTTGTATTCTAAATTCATTTATTGTGAGATGCTTTTCTGCTCGCTATTCAGCAAACTCGTGTACTTTGTTCTGTTGTTGAACTACCCTCTGCATTCTGGCACTTCCTTTTTGCCGTTACTATGTTTGGAAGTTACATAATGTTGCCGTGTGAACAAACAGGCAGGCTTCCCTATCTCTGCTGTGTTTGTGTGCGTGTGAGTGTGTGTTTACCTGTCCAGGTGTATTGTTCCTCGAGTGCCCTCACTCCAGCAGACGAGTAAACATCATTAACTCATCAGATACCTGTAAAAGTTGTGCTTTCCATTAATTGGAGTCTAAATGACACGCAAAGGACAAGGATTCTCAAACAGCTTCCTCACTTCAATGGTCTCTTCATTCTTACAGGTGTCACGTGACCCTGATGCAGCACTGGTCAAGTGTCGGAAACCTTGCTTAGTTTTGTTGCCCATTATCCTAGCAAAGAAGTTCTACTGATATTTTGAAATTTTCATTTTTGTTTAAATTAATTTTGATTTCTCATTTATTTTGTTTGAAGCTGCATTGTTCTCTGTTAAGGTGGCTACAGAACAAAACATCAAATTTAGCCATTTACTCTTAGAAAATCGGTCTCGTAATATTTCTTACTTTGATAGGATTCCATTTCAGTTACCAACAAGAGACCAGCAGCAACTGAAGAAAACACTCCAGAGTTTATTGCGGTTGTACAACCCTAAAATTATGGATTCAAAAATAAAATGATGCATGTACGCATAGCCTGTGACTCATTTTGTCGTTTCATTAGACAATAGTTCAAAATCTGATGAGCACAGTCATATTTTCCAACCCAAAGCGCTTGGGTTAAAGGTAAAAGGGCAAAATGGAACTTTAACGTCCCCATAGCAGACTTGTAATGAGTAACCGACCAATGCTGCTAAGGTAAAATGTCACCAAGTTAGGAGGCAATAATTATAGCGCACGAGTGAAATTTTGCAACACATAACTTATGGTTCACCATTTTCAATTTGTTCTGTGGCTACCATGAGACATTACTTTGAAAAATTGTGCACACTTAGCTATGTTAGAAAGTCATGAAAAATGAGGTTAGTTTAGTCAGACTATAGTACATGGACCGTCCACTCTGTGTATTTTCAATGGACGAAATCTGTGATCTTATGCACAAGCTGTGACGTCGCTATTCACTAGCGACACCTGGCAGACATAGCACACTTTACTTCTGGCAAGTACTTTGTCTGCTATACTGGACAGTAAAATAGATGCATGAATTTCCCATCACAATATAATATCCGGAAGCCGAGTTTGCTATGTTCAGAGGGGGGGGGGACAGGCGCCTCTAGCATATTTCGTTAAATAATACCAGAGTTGCGAAACTGTTGTCTAGACTATGATTTAGTCAAACATTTTTATCTGAAATTTCTGAGATATCAGCATAGTACATGGACAATACCTTGTCAGAATATTAAGATTGGATTCGTTTTTCTCGTCATTCCGTATACTATAGGAAACCCATGTTTTCCACTCTCATTCCCGTTGGTGTTTGTCCTGTTTTTGATTCTACTAATCTCGTGTGTCTGTTGTGTGGATGTTAGTGTTGTGTGGGGTCCTTCAGCCCTTAATAATCACCAACCGTCAATGCATGAGGAAACCTTACCCACGATCTTCACCGCCATTTGTTTGTGCAAATTGTCGTATTTGGAAGCATGCACATCAGGTTTGTTTGCGCTATCTAAATTACATTTTCTCAAGCGTCCTTGTCGATCGTCTCTTAAAGAAGTCTTTATGTAGCTGCGACCCAAGTCCAGGGCTCTTGAACATAAAGAAAAGTCCACTGACTAACTTTGATGTGTCGATAGCAAGCTCTTCACGCTGAATTTGAGATTTCAAGTGGCTCTAAGTCAACAGTGAAACCCCACACATTTCAGGGACAACAAGTGGGGCCCTGCATTCAAACAATCATTGTTTAGTCATTGTAATGGTCGTTGACAATCGTCACCTGGGGATATTAACTCTTCTAGTCTGTTTTGTCATTTCTTTTCTTTCACGGCTGTCAGTCGTGCTTGCTCAGAGTCCAGCAGTTTTTAATCAAGTTGGGGATTAGGTTTTTGAGAAAATGTAATGACGTTAGCTCATTGACTTTGATGGGAAGAATGTGTGGCGAAAAAAAATATTTGTTGATTTCATTAAGTGCTTTGATTGAATTTTATGAACATTTATTGGAGGTATCACAACCAAACCATTGAAAGCGAATTAAAATTGCTTTTAACCTCAAAATCCATCAGGTTGCATACTTACCAACCCTCTTGATGTGGATTGGAGACTTCGGATACATCATTGCTTCTTTGCAATTTCACCGAATTACGAAAACCTTTGACATCCTTCTGATTTTTTCAAAACTCTTGGTTAAACACTCACTTTTCATGAACACGATCTTGGGCACTTGCATTTCTATTAGGGAATGATCAAAGGATTTCTTTTACTTCATAGGGACGCTTTTTTGACTTGCGGACGCCATTACACGGATCGAACGTCACAAGAATTTTTATTTGCGCAAGCGCCAGGTGGCCTGAGATAAACTTCCACCTGTGCATTTCTTGCGTAGCATGATCGTCTGCTCTCATTGTAGCCAGGATGGGGGGCATTGTGACTAAAACTTCCAACTTTTTTCTTTTCCAAAGGCTGGTAACTATTCACATGCCCTAACAAAGTCAAAAGTTACTGACTTCAAACTAGAAGATGCCAAATTTTCAATTGCAAAACTGTTACAGAGGCAACGAATGAACTCTTTTTGATTCGTTGTATACGGTAATCATAGTAGTGAGAAATGTTTACTCGCTGGATTAAAAATACTAATTGGTCATCATATGACTGTAGAATTTATTTGTAGCTTTAAGAAAATAATGGCTAAAGGGACGCACTTTCTATCGCAGTGTGATTGAATGTTGTAAAGCTTCAGCTTAAGGTTATGAAGGACATTATCAATAATGTATGTGTATTCAACCAAATATGTTGAAACTATAGATTTTAACTCTGTAAGAGAACATTTTTGGAAAATGGAAAGTCTGTTGAATTTGATTTTTGACTTTTTACGAGTATGCTATTAAGTGGTTCAGGTGACCATGTTTTTTCTAAAATTTAGCAAAAAAAGGAAGGTATATTGATAGCAAAACTATGGTATCAATAACATGATCAAATTTTGTTTGATATAAATGTTCAAAATGAAATCTCAAAAACTGTAGCGGTTTTCTGAAATATCATTTTAGTTTTTTTTGCAACTTTTGATTGCCTAGTTGAGTTATACAAAACCACTGGTGTTTTTGCTAGCATTTTTGTAACCAGATCGACTACTTCAAAGGAAACACACAGGGATTGATACCTGTGATTATCGTTGGTGGACATGGAAGGTGCTTTGACATCAATTTCCACTAACTGTTAACAAAATGACCCCTTCTTGCACAGTGCATCTGTCTGGCTGAACTTGAGCGTTTTCGCCAGTGCAAAAAAACTGCTGGCATTTTTTCCCACTCACGTGAATCTAGTATTACATAATACAACTATCGTCAACCTTTGAATGTTAACCTCGCTTGTCCTTTGTATTTTGTTTTAAGTTGGTTAAATTTTTCCGTAGCATAAATTTAGTGTAGTTAGGCGGAACTTAATCTTTGTTTCTAGGAATACTTTGTAAGGAAGAGATTTTCTCGAATTCTCGAGCTTCCGTGTTGTGCTGCTGATGCTGTGCGGTTTCTCTACCAATCACTACCAGAAGTTTTAAATTCTACTTTTGACTTACAAACAGCTTCCATCTCTTTGTTGGTGATTGAGAGCTGTAGTTGCCTGCTTAGAAATAAGACTATTGACACTGTAGCTGAGCCTAAGGTATGTTTTGAAACAACAGGGAAACGCTTGTTACCTGGTTCTGGCCCTGTTTATGTTTAATTACTAAATAACAGATTAATCGTTATATTTTAAGACTGATTAATTAAGCCATGCCTGACAAATTATACATTATTTGTTCAGTTTGACGGGTTTCAAGTAGGTGATTTTTGAAAGTGACTTTTTGTCTCGATTTCTATTTTTGTATGATGTAATCCAAACTGTTAGTAATTAGTATGCCATCCTCTTATTGTGTTCACCAAACGTAATCTGAATCGGGTGTGTTACCAAATCTGACGGGGAGTCGTTGGTGATTAATTTGATCTGTGTAGTGTATACATTTTTTGTTTTCTCTAACCACGTGTTAGATGATGCCAGGCAGGGAGTTGTGTACAAAACAATCTGGTTAAATAACACGACTCCGTTCAGTCTTCGACCCTTATCAACTAATTACACAAGTTGTCACATTAGTTAATCGCCACTTACAGTTATGCGTGAGTTCCCATAAAAAAGTAATGCCAGTCCCCTCAACGTTAGGTGTCGGTTTCATGCGAGAATACGTCTGCTCGTCTTTCTTTTCCCGCCCAATCAATACTGGTACGTTAATTGTTCTATTAATTCACACACTTTGATAATTCAGATTTCTTAAATTGTTAATATGTTTTTGTGTTTTGCGTGATGGCCGGTACACGTTGATAAAGATTCTTACAGTTTGCATGCCCTTAAAAGTCTTCAAATAATTTACCCCGTGCGTATCTTCCAAAATGATAATTCGTAAAATGTTGTATGAATTAATAGAGGAATTGATATAGTTTGCTGTTTAAGGGAAACACTCTGTCGAACACATGTGCACTATAGAGCTCAAGAGCTTGAGCTTTGTTAATCTTTTTCTCTGTAAATATTTTAATTAATTTTGAATTGGAAAAAAATCACCAACCTCTTAATATCGTCTGCATGTATCTGTATTGATTTTCAACAGCTTCCTGTTGAAAATGTTTTCATAGATAACCGTGATTTGCTGGACTTTTTTATTTAGTTGTTGATGGTGGAAATGCTGAATTCCGGTCCGATTGCTTGACAGGCATTAGCATTGTATTCTGATATAGTCATTTTGCTTTGAATATGTTTTGGAGGAATGTTATAGGTAAACACTTGTTTTCTTTTCAAGATGGCTTTCAGAAATGTCCTATTCATTCATCATTCATATTTACTTTTGTATGCCAGACTGTTGTGTTTCTCGGAACTGTTGCACCAAAACAAAAACACAAAACAGTGTGTCTGCTGACCGTAGGTATGTCCACCTATGGTCAGTGCCCTCTGGCCAGTTCTGATTCAACTGCCCACTGTCCACTTCCGTCCACTAATCAACAACAGAACCACTGCCCCCCTAACCTGACTTTGGTTGCTGTCAACAACAGCTAACTGCTTGCTGCCTTGACTGTATGTGTCAGTAGGACTCGCTTTACAAAGTATCCTAATAAATGTGTCATAGACAGGAACCTTGTCAAAACTCAATCCATATGTTGATGCTCCTACATACTCTTCAATAGGAAAGCATTTTTCTGCCCATCACAACATGTCAAAATTATGTTAACCTGTATTATGTTAAAACATCGAACCGTATTCTCCACTAAGGCACACACAGGAATTATACCATGGATGAAAAACAAGTGAACACTTTTTGTTATTGGAAGTTTCTTTGCCACAAGATGCCCGTTAATCTCAGCACACTGGATTTCTCTGCCCCCTGTTGGTAAAGTTAAGTACTAAGTTGGCAGCTAAAATGAACCTGCTGTTCCTGTGAGTTCAAACTATGTTAAATGGTTATGGTTTTAAATGTCTGTTAAAATATCAAGTCATGTGCACTAATGACTTTAGATTGACATTGACAGCGGTCACTACATAAAGTACTTTACTGGGTTTTAAAATTATTGAGTTGTTGCCTCTCATAGTGAAATTTAGTTAATTTTGATATCGAAATTAAAAAGTGTTTGTGTTAGAGACTTGCAGTAAAACAGGGTATACAAAGGCTCCATTTCCTCCACTTGTGTTTGTATGTAGGTATGTGCTGTTCCTCGCTGCCGTTACATGGCATCTGACAAAGCGGCCAATCTCTCAGGTTGGCTATAACCGGCTCACAAGACATGATCCCCATAAATTAACTTGATAGCCCGATGACAAAGTTGTTAACAACCTCATTGTTATTAACAAGTTTTTGGTGAAAGCAGTTAGTTGAACAGAACATGCCGGCAACCCGGCTTAGTATCGTATTGCCCAGCCAAGCACTTGTCTTGGGTAAACCCATTAGTCTAAAAGCTTGTCTAATGCCATTTCACCAACTGTATAGAGAGACCAGCCACTTGAGGCAGATTAGGCAGTTTCTTGTGTAAATTTGGAGAAAAATTGAATTTCACTTCAAATATGTGTCTGTTTTCTTAGCCGTGGCCTGTCAGTGGTTCTGTCAGCAATAGGCGATGCATAGTAGCCCGATTAGACACATATCCTATGTGGAGATTTTATGTTTAAATAAAGACAATACAAAAAAGTGAATTGCACTTCAACTGAATATCTGTATAGGGTTTTGATATTGAGGCTATGTAACAGAATTGAGAAAGAATATTATTTGATTGCGTTGTTGCAAACCGCTACCTTGGGAATATTAAAATCCTTGTCTATTCACAATTATCCGTTCACTTCATCCGTTGCAATATCAAAGTTATAATCAGTTTCAATATTACGACTGTTGTTCTCATTTTAAATTCTTTTTTAGGAATTACTGCGCGTTAAACTTTTTCTTTGTGAAATCGTGTGATCGCTTTCAATTGTTTTTACCCATTAACGGTTGTTGTACCAGTTGTGTGTATGGGAATCACCGATCCTGTGTTTACAAAAATGTCGTAATCCAATCGGGCAATGTGATTGCTGGTTTAATACCAGATCAGTGAGAGAAACAATAAGAGATAAGTCGGCAATTAATTAGTCGCTATTGATTGTCTATTGCAGGGAACGTGAAGACGATTTAGAAAGAAGATTTGAGCTTTTAAACCGGGAACTTCGCCATATGATGGCAGTTGAAGGTAATCTCGGTTAAGTCAACTGCTTTTAACCAGCCTAGTATTGTTTGCTTAAGTAATCTCTTTATTTGCATTTGGAAGCAAAAAATGAAAGCTATTACAAAAACATCACTTCCAGAAGTGAAATGTTCTTTAAATGCGTCTACGGTAATTCTGGTATTTTGCGCAAAAATGATCGTGGAATTGATTATTTTCCAACTGTGAAAGGCAGACAGTAGTGTTACAGGGCATTCATTTTTTGAAAAATTGGACAAAAGTCTTCATTTCTGTCATTTTGTGTGCTATACAGGTGTAGAATAATTGTGGTGATGTTAATATCAAATAGATTGCTTCCATAGGTTGAAGAATTGTTGAGATTTTATTCATTTTAATGGTTTTGACTAGATTTTCATTCTTTATGAAATGTTTGACTGAAGAATAATGTTGTATAAAGACTAGGTAATAGTTGATATGCTGAATTTTGGAGATCTTTAGATGAAAATTTGCTGCTTTGACATGATGTTTGATAAAAGATTCTTCAGTTTCGCACGCAACATGATTGACTTGCAAATTTTTTAATTTCTCAACAAAAGTAATTTTGGTTTTATTTTTAGCACGTCTGATATTGCACAGCTGACAGTCAGCTACAATTTTGAGCATTTTTAGGATGCTGCAAGACTTTGAGAAACCCGAAAAATGTCAGATACTTTTGTCCAAAATGGCAAATTTTTTATTGTAAGAAATTAACGTATTATTCGCTTACTGGCTGCTCCCTTGGGTAGTTCTCGACATCTTGCCTTCATTTTCTTCCAATACGTAATCACGACTCTCAAGCACTTCCTTGACCTGTGTGGCCATTTGGCAGTTATTCGAGGAATCCCCGCTAAACAATAGTGTTGTGGGGATTCTTCAAGTGCGACACTCAAGTGCAGTAAAACATGGCGGGTATTGTCCGCCACCCTGGGTGCGATAATATTTCAATGGGCGTCCGATAATTACCCATAACGGGACGGGCCACTTGAGTGCACTCACATACCCACACCTGTTTTGTTGGTGGCTTAGAGACCCGACAAAATGGTGTTTGTTTTAAAGAATTTGAGAGCTTTGCCTTGTCTATTTCTGCTTTTGTCCACTACTTTTCAAAGCAAAGTTGTTGAAATTGAACACATTGCCGTTCTAAGGCATCCCCCCACCTATCCCCCTAGGCCGTGCCTCTATAGTCCCCTCTGTGTATGTTGACATTGGATTCTGGGAATAATCCTCCACTGGATGAATGACTCTGCCTCATTCTATCAGCTCTAAACAGCTGTGAATGGCTCTAACCATTTCTTACTGTATCTCAACAACAAGGGCAGTCTCCTTATCCCTGCGAAACATCAGCATTGACGTGTAAAGCATCACTTGGAGATGTTGAGATTTTCGCTGTTCGGGAGGATTTTTACACTTCAACGCGACCCTATTTTGTGAACTTGACCCGTCTTGACTATCACTGTATTGTAATCCTCCTTATAAGTTGTTTTAAAATTCAAAAATAACACTCAATTATTGAAATTTAGGCCATATCTTATACACTCTTACGTGCTTTTTGAGATTAATGGGTTTAATGGTGAATTCGTCTTAAGCTTGGGCACTTTAATGTTACGATAACTTATGAGTTATAATCTCAAGGAAATACTAGTCACAAGTGGTGCATTAATGCACTTGTTGTATTATATTAATTTCAGACTTCAATTATTTGACCTTATTTCCTTTTTTTATTTCTTCTTTTCAAATTTTATGCCAGCAGTGCATCTAGCAAGTAACAGTCCAAGCAAGCAGTTCAACATGGCTTTCTTACTCTTTTCCAAAAATGATTGTATTATTTGTCATTGTATGACTTTACCAGTGTCACATTCAGGACCGTTGTGAATTGGAAGTCTGACTGGAACATAGATCAAATAGTTCACGTAATTTCACATGTATAGTTATATTTTTTCAACAACAATTTTTTGCTGTTCCTTTTGTGAAAGAAGGACATTTCATTTTCATTATTTTAAAGTAAATTTAATCATGGTCACCACTTTCTTGTATGCCATTTCATACATGTTTCTTTGGTAATTAACCTTGCATGCCCCCTACAGTCAGTTTAAGTAAAGTATGAGGCAACAGACTTGAGCCCTCATTTATGGCTCCTGGGTATGCTACTGGCTATCACTGATCCTGTTATTGGCCTCTGTCCTCAGCGAAGCTAAAATGCACCGAATTGCACAGGGCCTCATGGGAAATGGACGTGACGACCGGATAAGACGAAACGAAAACTTTTCTTTTACTTTCGATTATTGATGTGTTTACCTTGATGGACAACTGTTCAGTTTCACCGGGGTGCTATGGCAACGATGACTTATCATTAGTCACAGTCGTAGCCTATTCTCTTGTTTTAATGACGTCGTCACAATCCGTGATTTCTAGTATTAATAACGCACTAGATGAAACATCACAAATAAACTGCTAAGGTTTTTACCAGCGTTCATTTCAATGGTTATAACATTGCAGGTTTTCTGGCAATATTCAGGTATAAGTAGCCCACACTTTGAAAACCAGTTTGATGACAGTTATTCAGTGGATAAAACTGTTCTCTAAATATATCCAACTATTACCGCTTTTCTTTTATTTTATTTTATTTTGTTTCATTGTATTTGTATGTTTTGTACTCTGATTAAAACCTGCAGAAGTGTGGTACGAGGTTTTGCTTATAATAATCTTGTGTTGAGCTTTATTTTTTCAAGTTGATATTTTTTGAAACTGACTCTTTCGGCTTCTCCCTGAGTAGTTATGTTTATTCAAAGAATTCTCAAAAGACGGGACGAGATTTCATGTGAACACCGTCCCTGAAAGGAGGCCACAGTCCAACAAATGGCCCAAAGTTAATATTATCCTTTCAGGCTTTTAGTTTAATTGTTTAGTTTTGATAAACAGTAGACTGTGTTGTTAAAACGTCTAAGTTGATCCTCTGCAAAGTTTGAACTCCGAGATGAACTGAAGTTGGTTTCCAAAAACTCTAAATTTCAGAAACAAAGAAATCAATTCAAATCTGTGCAATAATGAATTCAAATTCAACTTAAACTGACAGAATAACGTTTTTTTTCATTATATTAGGCCTGTTCATGTAAGTCTTTTCTATACAAATTTTTCTGAAAAATTTGTCTTCAGCTTGACTGGTCCCCAAGTACAGTATATAGTGGCTGTGATATCTTGTTTCCTTTATTTTAGCCTTTTCTAATGAGCATTTTTTTATTTGTTCAATAAAATGCTCTTCTTGATGAGATTTTGATCTACGGTCAAATTTCTTGAGCCTGGAGAACAATATTACGTATGAGGGAAATTTTGGGTGTTTTGTCCAATTTTTAAAATATGGACAAATGAAATGTCATTTTGATTATCAACCAAATATTACATCTCAGGAGACGAGATTTTACCTTTGTTTTAGCATTGAACATCTGTGACCAAACATTTGGTAAAATTTTGTGCATTTGCAAGAATGTTTTTTGAGCAAAATTAGTCTAAAACACTTGATTTTATTCTTTCGTCAAAATTTATCCCCCATCAACGACCCTCCCTCTATTCAGACTTTCACCGCTCACTTTTCTTGCCACATTCCGTTGACTTGACGTGATCTCCTCAACCCCATCTTCCACTCTTCAACCACCTCTCAGATGGCCAGTTCAAGTGTAGTTATTCACCAACAGGAATAAACAGTCAACTCGCTGGCATTGTCTTACATTACACAATCCGTGTTAGTCTTCGTGTCAGAAGTCTTACAACTTGGTTTTGTCTCAATAAATTGTTCGCCACCTTCCCCCTCTTCAACTTAATGGTGAAAATTTTGAAACATTTGAGTGTTTGCTCTCAGCTGGGATACAAGTGAGGTTTAGGTGTATTGTACAAATGACACTGTGTGCTTTATTTAACTACTTTCTTGATTTGATCGTAATGTCCTGGGTCTGGACACTGTACTGAGGCAGTTTTCACTTGTATGCTAAGGAAAGGTATAAAACATTTCTGAAATATGAGTGGAAATGTGGGTCAGAGAAATATTCACCAAATAATAAAGCAATAAAACTAATATTCATATACCTGTTGGTTTGCACCTGAAATGTGTTTTTAATCCAAGAAATCCAAACACCTTTCTTAATATTAAATTTTTTAAATCCAAAATCCTTTCCTGTAGCATTTGAATTTACTATTTTTTCACTTGGTTATTATAATCGCAATTAAAAGAGCATTTTTGTTGTTACATCCTTGCTCGAGGAGTTGGCCACGTGCCTGATGTTGATAAATCAATTAAAAACAAACGGTGCATTCCCAAAAGTTTACAAATGTTAACTTTAAGACTATTACATCTCTGATCTGTTGTGTCAACTTCAGATTTCCTCGCCATTCAAAGTCCCATTGATTGTCTAACACCATCATTGAATAGTCACAATTATAATTAATTGAATTGCACAATAGCTGGTGTTTAATTTGGTTTTACCTCAGTTCAACTCAGGGGTCTGCATTTGGGTCCGCTTAGCCTTGCCCAAGGCTACAAGCTTGAAGTCTTGTAGGAGGTTGGAGGCTGACAGGTGCTTACGAGCATTAGCAAGGTGTTCTGAGTTCCACATGCTGGTTTCTGCTGGTGGTGACTGCGATAGGGTTTCTTATGAATAGCCAGTGTCCCAGTACCTGCGCAGTGATCGTTCCAGCCATGTCAGCGCCCTACTTTTGTTTTGCCAGTTTTCCAAATATTATTGTTGGTCATAAGTAGGTGATGAGTTCGGATGAAGCCATTGTTGCCCGATTGGATTTTCGAGGCAAGTTAGTAGCTAATGGCAACTTGAGACGTAAATCAAATAGCATAAATTGATAAGTGGTGGTCAGTGGAGTTTGTGTTAATAAACTGTTTTGATTTGTTGGGAAATGAAAGTGGATCTTTGTTTCCACGCATGAAATATTGTACATTTTTTTCTGTAATTCATCGAGTTATTTAGCACACAGCTTAGCCGATAATTGAAATTCTGTTTTCTTAAAATGTCTCCACAAAAGTAAAGAGTAAGAGCATTTTAGTCTGTTACAAACATAGATTGTAGTGTTGAGATGTCATAAAACAGCATTTGCTGAAAATGTCATTGTTTGCAAAAAGGTATAACCAATAAGTCTTTAAAAAATGGAAAATGACAATTTTGGCAATCATTTTTGTGCAAAATAGGTGGAGAATTACTGTTCTTTCCGTGAATCTGCTGAGAAAGTTCAATTGGATACTTTATAAAATATTCCAGCATCTGTTGTTTTTAGCAATTTACCTGGTCTATAGAACAAAACTGTTTGTAAATAGATTTTATATTTTTCGTCATTTGATATTGTAATGGATATTTATGCAAATGTGCTTTTGTCCTACGCATCACACAAGGGTACGTAACCACATGCGGGTGAAGGTACTCTTAAAATAGCCTTTAAATGACTGTTATCCACAATTGTGTGTGAAACGGGAGGATTGTCATGTTCCAGTGCACCCCACCACCAGTCAACATATACATGTGAAGTCAACACTGAGACATGGTCTATGGTGGTGACAATAGACATGTCAGGGGTGATGAATTAGCCGACCATTTGTTGCTGACAACAGCTTGTTACCTTTTTCCTGATTAATTTTATTTGTCAAATGTTTGCAAAACATGTTATTGGAATTTAATCTTCTTAAGTCAGTTTTGTATCATTTCATCCTACAGCCATATATTTTCACCAAGCTGACTTTTTGTTGGGAAAATCTGTTCATTTCAAGTTTGTCACTGAATGTCAAAAAATAATAAATGCAAAGTGCAACCTGATTACATAGAAACATTTGTTAAATCTTAAAAGATAAAGTTATGTTAAAAAATTTGCTTTTCTAGTCTTGATATTTCAGCGATGCTTCTTGTATGGTACAATTGTATTCAATGCTGAATTTGGTCACTAAACAAGAATGTTTCTATGTACAAACTACATACTGACCAAGCTTTAATTTTTTGTGAAAAAAATTTCGGCAAATGCGCTAAGAGCTGCATTTCCCTGTTTAGCTGGCAAAAAATAAAAATTGAATTAGGTGTTGGACTCTCATGAATTCAGTCTCATGATATTTCTTTCTGTGATAGGATTTCATTTCAATTTTGAACTTGAGTCACAGGCAATGCACCGTTTTCGAATTTTCAATTTTGGTATTGGCTAACTCCAGTTTATTTTTAATCCTGTCACTTTATTTCCAATTTTACGGCCTATTTCATAAATTTACCACTTTCCTATTCGCAATTTTGGGGTTGGGCAATTCCAATAAACTGAAAGTTTTTTTTAAACTATCACAGTAAGGAATATTACGAGACCAATTTTATGACAGTAAATGGACTAATTCGATTTTTATTTTTGAGCCAGCTAAACGGGGTGAAATGGACCTTAACAGAATCGACTTTTAGATCTGTCTTGGTGAAAAGTTAACAAATGTCATGACGCTGCTGAAACATGAGCTTATTTTGGTCTAAATATGCCATGATGTTCGATTACCATTATTGGACTATAAAATTTTGCTGATTTCTATAAAAGACATTGCTTTTCTTGGCAAATTAAAAATTCCTAAGGTAAACAGTTGCAATCTAAGCCTAAACAGCTTAATTCAAATCAAATAACATAAACCTGCTAATATAGAATGACTTCATCCTATTAAATTTCCTTTCAGCATTGATTTTATCATCATCTATTAATTAAAATCTACTTATAACTTTCAATTTTACAGGTAGCTTTATATAAGTGTGATGCGTACCAGCTTGGTTTTGAATTAATTTTTCTCAGACTCATCATCCCATTTTACAAACGTTTAAAAAAAGTTTTGAGTCCTTTTAGACTCGTTTGTGGCAATGTTGTAGGCAAACATTGAACCTGCAGTTCTTCTTCCCCATTCTCCTTATGTAGTACACAACACATGTGCGCACACAGCCTAAAATATGGGGGGGGGCTCAAATTCTTCCGTATGTGAACCTTTTACAAAAAAAATGGGGACTAAAAAAAAACGGGGTACTAAGTTCAGACCTATGAATTGTGCATTAGCGCCAGATTCCTGTGGATTTCATGTCTCGTTTTCTCAGACTTTTTGTTTCTCTTAGGCGGACCTTTTTGCCCACTTTGCCAAATGAGGGGCTCATTTGAGCTCCCCGAACCCACTTTGGGTGTGCGTGTGCAACATGGCAGAAATGTGAAATATTATTCTGTCAATTTTCCCGATAAAAATCAAGGTGAAGAATCTGATCTTCTGTTGACTTAGTTTGTACTTTGCAGATGTTCTAAAACAGGATTTGGTTAGATTTCCATTGTTTATAAGTCAGCCTTTGAAATTCAGAAAAATTGCAGTTTTGGCAATTATAGTTTTTGGGCAAAATTAAGTGAAGATTTGCCATAAGTTTGGAAAGATCATGTAGACGTTGAGATGGTTATGACATCTGTGTGACTTATTTTATGATTTACATTTTCTCACATTTTTCATGATTGAATAACACAAGTTAGTCTACGTTTGCTTCATCAAAAAATTCTGTTTTCTCTAACACATTCTTTGTGAATGCTCTCTAAAATTTGTAAACTTTTTGTGTCAACACAGAACTATGGCAAGTATCAAAACAGAGAGTTAATTAGAAATTGAGAGGAACTAATTGACTTTCAATTAACTAACATGTGTCCGTGAAAGTGTTAAAGACTTGAAATACTATATTGCAAAGCAAAAAATAAACATCCTGTCAGCACATTTAGCATGCTTGAAATTTACATAACTCTTCTGAAATAAGTAGTCACAGCTTGTTGCAGTATGTAAACATCACGGCAGACTTACACTTTGTCATTGTGTTTTGTCATACATGTGCTAAATTTAGATAGTGCCGAGGGCGTTTAAATTTAAAATACAAAAGTCATATTTTTCCCTATAAGGTTATGTAGGACCTTATTGACAAATTTGAGCATTTAGCCACATATCTATAAAACTTTTTAACTTGGTAAATGTGGACTTTTTAAAAGTACAATATCGGTGCAACATGATTGTTCACTCAAATCTCCTGTTGATTGGGTCATCTGACCATTTATCTGCAGTAAAGTACCGTATCAAAACATAAAGGTATTTTCATGACAAAACAAAGGAACCATTATTATGGCCAAATTTCATTTGATATAAATATTCAAGATAAAATCTAAAAAATGCTGTTGTGGTTTTCAAAATGAATAGTTTTCAAAATTATAGTTTTGCTTTTGTTTTATGCATTTTAGAGTTTTTTTCCGTGAAAGTCGTAAAAATCCAGTTTTTGATAACCCCTCTTACAAAAGTGGAACACTTCAAGAACAAATTCTTACAGAGTTTTGTAAAACTGTGCCTAAAACATAGTATCTGAAAGTTTCATATGAATCCCATCTGTTCTGAGATATGATGTTCCAAACTAGGACCTTTTCCCTGGGTCTTACAAATTTTTAAAACGCAATGACTGTTGACGCCATTTTCCTTGTTTGTCTTCAACAATTGGTCAGTGTTTGTTCCAAGTGACAACCTTTCTCCCTGTGAGCTCATTGTGGCCCCGTTTTGTTGTGCAGTCAGACTTAAGTCTTTCAAATTGACCTGTACTTTTTCACTCTAACACCAGTTGAGAATTGTGAGCCGTGAGAGCTACTATGTAAGGAGATGAGTTTAAAAGATCTACAGTAATTTTTATGGATTTAGTCTGCCAAATACCGCAATCCTTACGGCATTTCCAGGGTTATTTTCTCCAAGATGATAACGGTTATTTTCTCTAGAGAAAATGCAGAAAAATAGTTGTGACATATTTCACGGTGTGATAACACAGTTATTTCACGGCCATATCATCACCTATGTTTGATAACAGTAATTATTTGGTTTATAAAATACATTATTTATTTCGGTTAACACTATTTCCCGGTTTGGGGTCCCGGCCTAATTTGCCGTCTGACCACTCAAGATGACTATATTACATCATACACGGACACTAGTTAGTCACCTGTGGGTGATACCTGCTAATTAGACTGCCTGTTCATTTCATCACACACGAATAAGTGGCTCAGGTGCACCACCACCTGCAATCTATATAAAGGTATGTTTGTAATTATGCACAATGCCTTGTTAGTTAGATCATTGATTTCGCCTCTGATTCACGGTCATTGTTATCTGTTAACCAGGCATTCTATTCATCCTCATCTTGAATCTGGACAAGATATCAAAACATGGCTACATAAACTAATTAGCCGCTTGCTACACGGCACAATTGCCGTTATCCAATTCCAACTGCAGGTGGCATTGCTGTTTTCTTTTTCCAAGACGCGTGCCAGTAGGTTTAATTGACCTGGTCTGTTGTTTTGACTAATTGTCCTGGCTATATATCAACACAGTCTATATACCTTGTTAGCTAGGGGCTGTTTAGGTGGGAACACAACGCCCCTGTGGTGTTGACACTGTGTGAAATCAGACATCTTTCTATTGAGAGGAGTTGAGATGGGTCTTTTTGATTTTGAATGATATGTTTTCATAGTGTCAATTTAGTGAAGTATGTAACTTGCTGTGAATATTACATAACAGAGTTCTCCAGTCAGCCAGGGCGGCTTGTTTTCGTATTGACCACACTGTGTTTTCTTGAGCAACTCTGGTTTTGTGGTCGCTTAACAATCCATGTTTATGTAGACATGTGATTTCAGTTGTTACTCTTCTGTAAACCTGGACTTGCTGTCTGTGAAAAACAATGAACACAATCTAACTGGGGAATAACAGTGCTTCAAAATCTGGTTTCTTCAGTCCTTCCTTTTGTCCCTTTCTTTGATGTGGGGAATTGCTGCTATTTCATTTATGGTCTGTTTATGAAAATTTATGAATTAGAAATGGTGTGATAAATCAACAGTAGCAGAAGAATGACATTCTCTGTCTCGTGGATTGCTGTTCATGGCACACATAACAGCATGAATGTAGTCTTGTAATGAAAAAGTCTATAAGTGTAAAGCCACTACTTTGAATGTTTCGTGAAAATATCGGTTTTGATTTGAAAGCAGAATCCAAAATGAATAAACAGTTCTTTTCAAACAATAATCCCGACTTGACTTGAGACCCTGTGTGATAAAAACACCATGTGAAAGTGGCAGCAGCTGGTCGCATGGAACACAATTGCCGATAAAATCTGGCTTATTTGGGACAAAAGATGATACACATGTAAATTTAAAAAAAAAATTACAAAAGATTAGTAGCACCATGTATCATTCGTTAATTTTATAACCTCTTCCCATTTTCCGGCAAGTTCAACATATGCTACCCTCCTAGTGTCCATTTTATTATGTACGACTCCTCTCTCTCTACATTCAACCATTTGAAGAATCATAAAAATTCCGTATATCTGCTTATCTATCTGTGAGATCATTTAAAAGATAAACATGAAACTCAGCTTGTGTATTTGTACTGGGGATAGGACAGCACCTGTCAATGTTTGGACAAATCTGTACTGTGTTGGGTCACCTAGGGGCAGTTTTATTTTTTGGCGTCCAGCTCCCTCTGTCAAAACTTGTGCATTATCTTTACGAAATCTAGCAATGACGTTTTTATAACAGATATGGCAGCACCCCCTGGTGTTTTCGGACAAATGCAGTAAAATCTCATCAATTTATGACAAAAATACTTGCATTTTTCATTTTGGAAGGGCTTCTAAATTTGTTGTGAATGTTCAAAAACATTTAAAGTATTGCCTGAAAACTTGGCAATGCATCATTTTGGTCTTGTATATCATTTATGAACAAATGTGCAAAGCAAATTCTCCTGTCCACCATATTGTGTCCTAAAATACAATATGCCGAAACAGTAAAATTTATTTGATCAGAGTTTTCAACAAGAGGGCAATTTTACTTGGTTATTTGAAATCTTTATATTGTTCGTCTGTCATCAAAAACCCACTGTGAAATTTGGAACATTCTTGGCCTTACAGGGACCGTTTGCAACAGTAAAAAATGTTAGTTTTAGCCATTATTTTTGTTCGAAATTGAGGAAAGTTTACTGTACTGAGATTTTCCCATACACGTTGTGCTGCACCTTTTGGCAATTTTTTGGGTTCCCTTTTGGTATCTGCTTAAGTGATCGACTGATGTTCTTGGAATTCAAATTTTGGACAACCTACTTGCATCTCCTTGAGGCTATTTAAGTTTACTGGTATTGCTCCATCTAGTGGGAATGTTTGAAATAACGATCATCCCTTGTATCTGTGCTGTATGCGCTGCGCATATTAACGTTTTATCTGTATTGCTCTTGGTTGATGTCTACATTGCAAGTCTCTATGCAACAATAAAACCGTATTGGCATCAGAATGACTAACTAATTTTAATGCAAAACGGTGTAGCGGTGTAGCCAGGCCTTTATGCAGCGTACGTCCTGGGCGTCCAAATGGACGCCCTAGCACTAATCTGGCCGCCCTGGCAAGGACGCCCAATGTATCATTTGGACGCCCACTGTCAATAGCAACCTTTCAAGTTTGGACTCACACATTGTAATGAATACTAGGAAGCCTCTGAAGGCTCACAGTGGGGTCTCTTTTTTTCAAAGCAGGAAGAAATATACAATGTATATACAAAGTATATGCATTGTTGCTATTTTGACACTTGATTGACAGCATTGTAAAAGTCTTGGTCTACACAGTTTTTTTGAGTAAAAATGCTCGCCATAGAAGGCTGTTTTATAAACTTAGATGTAAAAACCTTGATCTATGCATTTTTTGTAAAAAAATCTGTGTGTTTGGGGGTATTGCTTGGGGTGGGGGGTTACGCGTCAGAATCATGGACGCCCTGGAATATTGGGAACCCCATTTTGGACCCCCTATTTTCAAAATCCTGGATGAAGGCCTGGGTGTAGCGTTATGGTAAATGCGGTATTGAACATATCTGTACACGTATTTCATTTCAATCATTAGTTTTCTTATGTGTCTTGGTCATCTGCATTATTGTTGTGCTGCGAATGATTGTCAAAGATGCAGAGAGCTCGCGCGAATATTTTTGAAAATTAATAATCTTGAACCTTGTCGTGTCTTCAGCACATTTTGTCTAATGGAGGAGCTTCTGCCAAATTATTCTAAACAAAGCATTCAGAACCAAATGCATTCGTGTGTAGAAACCATGAACTGAAGTGTACTCTGTGGACATTTTTTTAAACTTGCAGACTTGTATTTATTGCAGTAAGTTGCTTTCCTAGGGATTTAGCCCCGGTAGTCAGATCAGCTTCTACACTTGATCTGATTAGCAGATTTGGCTTATGTTAAGAGTTCAACTTGAACATTATGTGACTCATTGTAAAAAGCTGGCTGGTTCAAATCCATGGTGTCAAAAAATATCCATGGCTCTGAGAAGATTATCAAGCCAATCCTTGTATTGTAATTCCCCTAAGTAGGAAAGATTTCAGTTAAAGCTAGTTGTCTGACACTCCATTTGGTAGTCGACGACTCAGTCTTTCATCTGATTCCATGGCATTAGTATTGGGGGATTTTAGTTATCAGTTTAGGATGGAAATACTCTTATTTGGTCCACTCGAGTTATAAAGCTGTTCCTTAGGAAAAGTTTATCCACAGTTGTCTTTGTATGGTGTAGGAGTAACATGGAATTGATCGTGCAATGTGTAACCGTTTGGAATGCTAACAACATCGCAGAAACCCGCATTGGTGACCTGTGTTGTTGGCAGGTTAGCTGAGACCATGGCTTGGATATCAGCCTGGATATTGGTTTGGATAACGGCATGGATATTGGCTTGGAAAATAGCCTGGATATCGTCTCGGATATCGCTTCGGATATTGAATGTTTTGTGACGTTGAGTTTCAACAAATTGTCGTGGAAGGTGCCTGGTAGATTATGTTACTCTGCGAGTACGAATCGGCTGTTTGGTGTTTGGGGTTTCCATTCATGCTAGAAAGTTTCTGGTTTTTGTGTTGTTATGAGCTCTTTATCGGGCTCTGTCTGTATGGTTCTATAGTGAATGATTCGAGAGGATTACTGAGCCGGTCATTGCATGGCAAGACATAACATAACATATTGTTTGTCGCTTGTGACCCAGATTATCAACATCTCAGTAACGTGGTTTATGGGGGAATCGATGGCATTTGCCCATCCACAATAAAGTGAAGTACGTATTGTTATGGCTTATTTTTGATATATTACTCCTCAGAAATTTATTTCGTAATTACTACCAAATGCAAGCGATGAAACTGGTCATTCGCTAAACTATATTTATCTCGAGTCTTTCATGATATATGATTTTCACACAAAAACAGACATTAAGAGCATCTGTTAGTAAAAAAGTTGCAGAAATCCACCAGCTTCAACAGGCTTGGCCAATGACTGTTGATTTTTCATTTGCTTTACAGTAGTTTTTAACCAAAGGGTGGCTGATTCTGTTGAAATTATAGTGAAATTTACAAAAGAAATCAGAAGAAAATGCATAGCAAATCATTTTTAATTTGGTCCATTTTTTAAAAAAACTGCTCTTTGTGTATAGAGATGTCATAAGTTATAACTAACAAACTAATTAAAAATAAATTCTACTGCAGTGCTTATCTTGTTTTACCTGGTTACAGGTAAGCTTACTGACAAGTCTTTACTTGTTTTACCTGGTTACAGGTAAGCTTACTGACAAAACTTTATATTCAGCCAATTATCTACAAAACTAAAGAGTTTAACTCAGCAAAAGTATTTATTTCTGAAAGCAGAAATTTCATAGAATTTGATTTTTGACTGTATACAAATCTGCCACTAATTAAGTCATGTAGCAAAAGGAAAGGTACATCGCATAGCAAAACAAAAGGATCAATAACATGACCAAATTTTGTGTGATATAAGTGTTCAAGATAAAGTCTCAAAAAACGCTTTAACATTTTTTTATTATTTCATTTTTGTTCTTTTCTACTTTAAATTTTGTTTTCGCCAAGGTCCTATTTTTCTGGCCTCATGCAAAAGTGGAACATTTCATAAACAAATCCCTAAAACAATTCCTAATAACGTTTAGAATAACAGTGTATAAAGTGTAGTATTTCAAAGTTTTAGGTATGCTTGATCAGTGATTTCTCAGATTTGTTCTGAAGTTTGCCAAAATTGAACATTTTTCTAGAGTCCTATGTAACCTTTGGCCAAGTATGTGATGTATTCTTAAAAGATACCTCAATCGAGGATGATATCCTACGTTTAGGGTTATGAAGAATCCAATTGTCTCGGTTGATGCTATTTCTAAAGCTGTATGTTTCTTAGGCATGCATCTAGTGGACAAAAATGAAATATAATTTGTTTCAAAATTGCATTATTAATCCTCAGTTTTGGACAACAATTAGTCTTCACTCTCAAAAATTGAAAGCACTGTTGTTGTGTTTCTTTTTTGCCTTTGTCTTCTCAGAAAGTTTTGTTTTTCAATGAAGTGAATTACTAATTATTCCTCATAGTCGTTAGTCTGCAGGTGATTAATTATTTGTTTTGCCTTACTTCCTATTATGTAATGTTGTTGTATTATCAAAATGATTGAGTCGGTCATCAATTACTAAGTGTCAAAGAACCTTGTCTTGCGCAGTGTCTATCCTAGGTCTCTCTATGGGTATGGGGGGGTCCCACTGCACATTCAAAATCCAGTCCAAAACACCTGGGAAAATGTGTTTCATGGACAATGCCGTATGACGAAAAAAAAACACACCCGAACAGCATGTTCACCAATCCTTCCCTCTGTTTTTGTTCGCTCATCTAACCCAAATGACCAGTGGTATTATAAACTTGACAGACCTACTCAAAATGATGACTAAGGGCAGAATATCAATCCAAGTAAAATGCTCTCCCAAGATGATAATGGAGATGGAAAAATGCCAACCCGAGACAAAGACAAAAATACCCAAGCCAGTTCTCCGCATGCCCCTACCAACACGCCCTATGGAACACCTTCCTAGAGCGCTGGGTTCAAACTACTGAATCAACCTTTTGACTGCTTTCATTTGAATAGCTGAGTTTAAAAATATGCGTTTATTCAGCGTATCAATATTTACTAGAAACAATTGTGCAGAACCTTCGGTAGACACCAGAGTAGTCTCTATCAGTTTGTAGAGGTGATATTTTGTATTGGTAACCAGGTTCACTAATCGGTCATCAACTGTCACAAGTTGTAAGGGATTTAGTTGCATCTTTGTTACGAAGAACTAAATACCCCTTATTGATTTAACTGAGCCTTTGCCAAGTGTTCTTGTAGTATATACTGGCCACCTATAATGGCAGTGTTTAGCCAGTGTTGGTTGTTGGAGAGGTATCAGTTCTTCACCTGTTAGTGTCAGTCAGGTGTGTTGGTGTAGACTACCTCTCAGGTGTGTGGATCAAGCGCACAGAACAATAACATGTCTCGATGGTTGGATTATCACTGATAATCCAACCTAATCTAGTGGTCTGAGAGGCCATATAGACCACCCTTGACCATAGCAGGCCCTTGTCTTGGACTGCGATTTATGTAAGAAATTCTGTATCGCCTTTAGCCTAGTTCAAATTCAAATTCAACAAGGTTTTCTGCCTTTGAAGGAGTTCTCGTTGGTAATAATTGAACAATTTCAACTAGAAGAGACAATGTCTTTGTCTGCTGTTGGTGTAACCATGTGGAAGCAGCCAAGCCTTGCATTAAATGTGCTTATCTTTACCTTCTCATATTGTTCACTCACTTGTCTATTATGAATTCGGAATAATAGGTGCACAACAATTCTTGTTTTGTATGAATAAACTTGTTCGTGGATTTCATTCAGAGATTTCTTATAGTATTTTCTAATAGCATTTTCGTATTCAGCACAGTTGTTTGACACCACACAATCCGATACTTAGGGATTACAATAGGTTTTAAGGAAAGTTTGGAAGTTTCACTTTTGAGGCTATTGTTCATTTAGTTTTCATAGAAATTCTTTTTGAAAGAAATGATCATATTATTTGCCATAAAGTTAAGTTCACGTGTTTTTTTTGTTTTTGGAAGGAAATGGTGCGGGTCTCGTTTGTGTCATTCTCGCGCATAAAACATCTGTAATGAAACACAGAATGCAGACAATGTTTTTGTTCTTTTTATGCGATAACTTTGAGGAAATAATAATATGAAGAGTAGTTGTCATCCTTCGTGGAAGTTTCTTTTCAAAAGTACAATATTGATGAGTTGTATGAAATTATATCTTTATTTTTCACTTCTACTCTTTACCTTTCTTCATACACATTATTTATGTAGAACAACTTCAATTGACATCCAATATTTTGCAAATCTTCATTTTGGTCAATTTTAGGCTTTTGTTGATTTTCAGCTCACTTTGTAGTTTTGAACATTTCTTGGCACATTCATTTTCTGGGTCAATGCCTACGGGACCAGTTCTCCAATTTTTGTGTTTCACATTCAAGCAATTGAAATGTCAACCATCAAAACACTAAGACTTGGGACATTTTAAAGTTGTGGATCAATGAAGTTTGCCCATTTTGGCATTACCGATGATTGCAGGGCACGATGGAAACAATTACAGGGCAATAATTGTACTCATGAAACAATTGTTTGTGTCTTGTAGACTGGCAAAAGACCGAGGCTCAGAAGAAACGTGAGAATCTTTTGCTGGAGGAACTAGTGCAGCTTGTGAACAAGCGTGATGAACTAGTGCAACGACTAGATTCTCAGGAGAAGGCGTGAGTACTCATGTACTTAGGAGGGAAGGCACCTACATATACCCTGGTGTCTGGTTGTGTGGGGTGTGACTCACAGGGCAGGGAACCAAGAATGCCAGTGCCCGTGGGTTCTTTTCTTCATAATGGACTGGTGGTGTTCCAGCGTTTGTAAAATCCAGCCTCGTGCTAAACCTTGTCCTGTAACTACTGGAGACTCGACTCAAGAATTGACCAATCACATTGCGTGAAAGGTGAAGCGTGAATTAGTTCATGTGAATCGTGACACGCCATTGGTTTATTCTTGAGTTGAGTCTAGGGGAAAGTTTGGTAGGTCACAGGTCCCCTTTAACTTGGAAAATAGTTATCCAAGACTATGGTTATAATGGTACAGCATAAGGCAGTACTTTGCGTCATGAGTCAAAAAGTTTGATTGTGCTGTGTCTATGAGCTTCTTGTTTCGTTTGATTACGGAAAAACTCATATGCAGCGTTAATTAGGTCAATCCTGAATTGCAAACTTCAAACTAGGATAGATCATTGAACTGTGAATTTTTTTGTTTAAACTATTAAAGAATTCCATTTGCACCATGGTGATTTGGTGTGTAATTAGAAAAAATGAAATAAAACAAAGAAATCAAACCCAAACCACGACTGAAATGGTGGTTTTCAAAGGTTGCGCTGCGTGGGGCTTTAATATTGACTGCAAAAATATCTGTTAGTATCTACCCACGTGTACATACGTATGTGTGGGTGCGCATATCTTGGTCATATAGACTCCTCTGTCTATGGAATAATTGGAAAGGTATGGAATACCCCACTTATGTTCCATTAAAGTGCTATTACTCTACTGCTTCGTATGTTTTGTGTTATTTATTGTAATACAAATCTGTTTCTTTGGAATGAAAATGATTTATAGTGAACATAACAGTAGTACTTCCTTGCAATAACTTTGCTGACTATAGTTTCATTGCCACTATGCTGGTGAAGCTTATGGGGAAGCTTAAAAATGCTACATCTCATTAAAACCGCGAATATTTAAATTTGTAGCAAGTGCCACCTAGTGACTTCCTGGAGAACTGTGATTTAAAGAAAACACAACGGAAACACTTAAAAATGAGTGTGAGCATATAAAAAACACTGGTAGTTCCACAATTGCGCAATCGTTATTTGATTATGAAATAAACAAATGATAAAAACTGCCTTGTTTAGGAGAACAATGACATATTACCGTACTCATTTACTTAAAAATAGTCTTGTAAAACGAGACTTTCGCGAGATTGTAAGTGTAACTGGTTCTTGGATGGTTTACGGCACACTGGAGGATGAAGGGTTGTTTGTAAATTAGTACTTCATTTGCATAATCACAATTTAATGACACTATGCATCTTTAAGTTAACTTTTTGTTTCATCCACAGTGCATTCAAAATTGGAGTACCTGGGTGGAAACAATCCTAAGTTCCAAAGTCCAAATTCTAAAAATGAGGCCAGTGTCCTTTGCACTGCCTGGACTGGCTTTTGTAGCGAATTTCGGTCTTAACTTAGACAAATAATTGTTCTTAAGTCTAACTTTTAAATCACATGCGAAACGGGTCCCTGGCTGAGCAGGTACGGTGTCATGTTCAGTGAGTTATTTTTCAAGTTTATCATCAGAATTATTGAAAAACGAAACTACTCTTCAAACAAATGAAAAAGGCAAAAATTTGAGATCATCAAAACGTGATCGATTGATTGATTGATCATTAGATTGTTTGATGGTTTCATCAATCAAGTATCTTAGTCTACATAAATATACAATTCATTGGAAGTATATAACACGCATCATCATAAAGGAGAATAGATAATGAGAAATAAAATTTGTGCTGAAAAAATACTCATATCAAGAAGTTTGAAAACTTATTTCTTCTGTGACCCAAAAGACAGAGACAATGAAAAGGAAGATTGTAACTGATAATAAATAATCTGATTATATAAATGGAACAAATGTTAATGAATAACGATTTATAAAAGTAAAAATCTTGGATGTGACAAAAGTAATTAAATAGATATAAACTATGTGTAAAATAAGTCTCGAGTAAAGAGACAGAAATTTCATTTTTTGGCCATTATCTCTGTTTTGGTGAGGCCATCTCATTTTCGGTTTTGTTCGATGTATTTGGCACCACCTAGTGTGGTATTTATGATATAACATTGTGTCCTAATGTAAATTTGGTGAAATTACACTGTAACATGTTCTTAGAAACGACGCTTTGTTTCATGACAGAGCATAGTATCGCCTTCAGAGTGTCAGCGTTTTTCACTGTTGTTTATTCCATACTAACACGTGTTATTATTCCGTTGTTTCATGCATCAATACTTGGATGTGATCTTCTTAGTGGCACTGATTTAATTTATTATCTGCAACAGGTGTGGCAGTGACTATATGTAAGCCCTGTCTAAAAAGGAAGTTAATTGTTCCACGTACACGGCTATACAGCTACAAAATTCTAAAGAAGAATAAAAATGCTTCAGCAACAAGTCAGTTTTGATCTGCAATAATTTACCATTTTTCTGTTTTTTTTTATATTCTAGATTTCGTTGCATGTTAGTTTAGTTGCATGTTGTGAGACCTCACTCTTGTGGTTTGGTTTCAGAACCTGAGACCTTAGTGTTATGTTTAAACTGGGAAAATGATTAGAAATGGAAGGAATTTAAACACTACCTATTTTATTTTATCTTGACATTGTTTGTTATCTTGATAAAATCTCAAAATAGCTGATGGCAGCCATGACACAGAACTTGGACATGGCATAGTATTAAGTGCTACAAAAATTTTGGAAAAATGCAAAATGAAATTTCATTTATACGCCGTGTCGTGTCTTAAATTGATGAGATTGTACTGTATAGCTGTTTAAATGTTATATTCATTTATTAAAATTGTGTTAAATTTATTTTGATTTTCACCCTGTCACTTGTTCATGAATAGTACACACTGTACTCTGGTGAAGCCAATGTGCAATAAAATACCCAGGGAAAAACGTTGCCACTTATTCGGGCTGAACTAATTGTACTAATGTATTAAAATCTCCAGCTCCTTCAAGTGTACAACTCTTGAGGATTGCCGTGTCATTTAGAGTGAGCAGTGAATGGTCTCGGCTTCAAGTTTTACTGTTCACTTCACTCGCGAGGAGTACTTCAGGTAACTATTCGCCTTGATTGTGTACCTGTGTGTACTTGAGTCAAGCTGTGAGAACATCCTTGTACCTGTCATTTGGGACAGTAAGCCAATTTGTTGTCACCCGTGTCTCATCAACAGTCGGCCACAATTGTCATTGTTTATACTTAACATTTACAAGGCACACATTAGCTAAGGCACACTTTAACATTGAACATGAACGTGAGAACTTAGTGCGTTACATCACAAGTGTGGTTTGAAGTTTGACATTTGAGTTTTAATTGTTGTCAACTTTAATCTCCTGTGAGAAAATTACGAAATTGTTTATTTTCCAGCATTTCCCACGTCCTGATTACTGTTTCTTATTATTTATACTCGTTTATTAAACTTTTAACATTTTTGTCTTAATTTAAAGAGGCATTATTGGTTTTATGGCGAAAAAATGCATTTTTGGGATTATTTTTTGATGAGACAGACTTCTTGAAGTCATGAACTTTGACCCGAGCTATGCAACAACAAAATTTTGTATTTTTGCGATTTTATTCCAAATTATCAATTCCTGCCTTTGTCTGCTAGAAATTCATTGAAATCAAGGGTGGTAACTTAACCAATTTAATACGCTCCCAATACTTGGACAGCAGACCATAAGTCTGCAACCGTAGGGGTTCTAAGTTTGACTCCGCCTTGAGACTATTCTCACAAAATCACATTTTTGCTGACAGTGTCCCTTTTAAGTAGAATAAAGACGATTGCGTTGTCATGATATAGTAACTAGGTTATCAATTGGGGTTATGGAGGACCCCAGAGAAATGTCCAAATTTGGCAATATTTGGAACATCATACCTCAGAAATGGCTGACTGGAGTGGTATGAAACTTTCAGATGTTAAGCGTAATGCGTTGTTCTCCAACATGGTTTTAGGAGTTGTTTTCAAAATGTTTCACTTTTGCATGAGGGGCTATCAAATGTAGGACTTTTATGATTTTTGTAGAAAAACTGAATTGGATGAAAACAATATATTTTAGAAAACTGATCTTGTCCTGAATGTTTATATCAAATGAAATTTGATCATATTATTGATACAATCATTTTGCAACAATTGTACTTTATTTTTTGTTACATTTTTCTAAAAAGGCATGGCCTCACCACCCAATTAATGGGTGGTTGTCAAAAAGTCAAAAATCAAGTTCCACAGGCCTTCTACTTTCAGAAAATATATTTTTATATTAGGGAAAATCTTTAATTTTGTAAACATTTGGCCAAATGGTCAGACTTGTCAATAACATCCCAGAAAAGTTCAGTGTCATAGATAGTTGGAATAATTTCATTTTTGTGTTCGTTTCATATAGTGTTCCGATAAATTTTACTTTGCAGTATGGTATTAAGATATCATTTCTTAAAGTTAAGATTTCTGAGATCAAGCAAATATCTCCAATTTAGGTCACAGTATGTCGGACAGGTGGGATTTTATTTTTGTTATTTTTTCATGAAATATAAAGATTGCATAACAAGTGCTTTATTATTTTCAAGCTGCTCATACGTATTTCGCTTGATCCGAACTTCTAATTCTGGGCCTGAGGTCTTTGTTCTCAAAATAAAACTATATTTGACATTCTCTAAGTGTTCTTTTTGTGAACTCTCGTTAAATGTTCATTGTCCTATTCTCTAGTACATAACAGCTTATGTGGATACCTTTCTAATCTTAGTTTTCACTTGATGACCCTAGCATTAAGGCTAGGGCTTCAAGTCTGGGTCCCGTTCCAAGAGAACTGGCTTAGCTGAGACAAATCTTAAATTTCAGTTAATTTTAAGATAAAACTGAAGTCATTCGAAAAAGGGATCCTAAGCTTGACTTAATTTTTTTACTTTCGTTTTGTCTTAGTTTTGAATAAATTACCGGATGTGGAAGTTTCAAAATTTGGAAGTTGAGACAAATCTTAGACTTAAGTCAAAAATGAACTTACCGGTAAGCCAGTTTCTTGGATCGGGCCCCTGAACTCGAAATTCTGAGTTTTTAGCATGATAGTCTTAAAGAATTCATAAAAAATGCTTGGAAATATTCCATTACATTAAATCCATACAGGAATGCACCAACTACCCTATCGCTATCTAGTGACCAGGCATGTTTTGTCATGTCACCGCTGTATTAGAAATGGCTGTGGTAATATAGTTCTCCAGTTTTGGACAATGAAATATTATTTATATTGCTCAAGGTCTCAGAGTGCACCAAATTGTATAAGTTAAAACAATACTCACAGTTCCAAATTGAAGAATTACAATAAACAGCAATCATTCACCTGTATACTATGGGGACCCATGAAAATGTTGTTGGCATGTTTTGAGAAATATGATGAATGCTAATGCCATCCATGTACCAATTCAATGTCTCCTTGAATTTTGGTGTCCCAAATTTCAGAGACAGCCAAACTGGGTAGTTTTTACCATATTATTTTTGTCAGAAACTAGTGAGATTTTTCTGTACTAAGAAATATTAATTTAACATTTTGTTTAAGGTTTATTGTATCTATTCGGGTTAATTGTGGGTTGCTTGTATTGAAAAACAAAAAAACAAGGTCTTGGCGTTAAGCCTAATGCATCAAATCACGGAACGTGAAATTACCTGAATTTCAGGGTCATTCGTTTAGTGGGATGGATGTGGTAGTGGCCGTGCACCACAGGAGTTGGTCTGTTTCTTGGGTTTAGGGTATGAGCTTCTCCCCACACAGGGAGATAATTCCTTGGATAAATAAACCTTCTAACATTGTTGGGTTGTTGTCACCTGTGGAGTTATTAGTGGTCTGTGAAAGGTCCATCATCTCCCCTCCATTGACTCTATTATCAGCCTCTGGGCCCCCATTTGTTCCTCTCATCCACTCCCCTGCTATTCAGCCAGGCCAGATTCAATGACTCCACTCATTCGTGTAATGTAGTACCAGAGCTGCAGCTAAGGTGTAATTGGTAGGCAATGATTGACTAACCTTCTTAAAGTAATAGGAACAAAATGAACACTTCTCATAGGCCACTTGAGTGAAATTAACCCACCTTGAGTGCTGGCATTGGACTGTTTACTTGTCCAGGGTGTTGTTGAGCTCAGGGAGTAGCACATCAGTTATACCTGTGGGCGAGTCACAGCAGGATGCCGTCCCCGGGTATCTCTTACACCTGCCTGCCACCTGAGGGTCTACTGATGAAGATAGATCTACGAGATAAAGCGCCTGAACGTTGAGGCGGTGTGGTCAAATGTCTTGTATAAGTTTAGGAGTTGCTGCAGTTCCATGTTGATTCTAACTCTATGTAGGATTCTAACCACAAGTTTAGGAGTTGCTGCAGTTCCATGTTGATTCTAACTCTGTGGGATTCTAACTCTATGTGGGATTCTAACCACAAGTTTAGGAGTTGCTGCAGTTCCATGTTGATTCTAAGTCTATGTGGGATTCTAACCACAAGTCTGTGTATTTTGTACAATGTCTATAAAGCTGTAGAATTTAACTCGGTGAAGTTGCATATTTTCTGGGAGTAGAAATCATGTAGAATTTTATTTTTTCTCTCCAGTAAACTCTTCAATTTGGTACAAAAATCATCGCTAAAATTGGCACGTTTCTGTTTTTTCAGAGGCTTACCACATGGTCGCCAGTGCTTTACCAAATGTTGTTTAGTAATAGCCACGCTTTACAACCAAAGCTAAGAGCAAAGTAAACAGTTATTCTTGTTGAGAATTCAGTCAAAATGAAATTTCATCTGTCTGCCATATTGCATCTCAAACTGAAGGATTTTTACCGCATAGCAGTCAGCAAACCTCTTGGGTCACGTGACTATGACTTAAGTGCAATTAAGTAAAAAAGCTACATTCGTAGCTACATGTCGTATAAATAACAAAACCTAATTTCATTTGATATAGATGTCCAAAATAAAATTTCTGTAAAACAGCTTTTTAACTTATAATTTTGTGCTGTTAAAAGTTTTCAATTTTGGACAAGACAGATTAGCTAAAATTGCAGTTTTTCTACTTTTCAAAGGATTAATACATCTCTGCATATGTTAACAATGGTACATACAGAGTAATGTTTCTTTAAATTATTTTGTTGAGAAATTTGACAGAATAAAATTTCACTTGTCCACCAAATGCTGACTTGTTTGATTTAAATAATAAAATGGTTCGAAATTAGTCAGAATTTATTTATTTTTAAATAATGAAGATAAATTCCGTGTACACAAAAATTAGAAGCCTGTTAGTTTGTTTCATGCTAGATTTTCCTTCATTGCATTCCAAAAGGGACAAGTTCAGTCACTCCGCAAGTAAATAAAATTAATGTTTTAGGGAACAGGCATTTCTTTACAGCCAGCCTTCACCTTTGACATGGATTATAAACTAAAAAGGAGTTGCCTATGTTGAATAAACAATCTCAGTGACTTGCAGAATGGTCTTGTGTATTTCTACAACACAAATGTCTTTGTATGTCTTTGACAGCTTATTCCTTAATTGGCCTACTGTAATAGTGTGGCTGGAGGCAGGTATTTACTGAGATAGTCATAATGAACATTAATGTGTCTAAAGGTAAATCAGGGAACTCTGCTGAAGAAGGTCACTTGATCATTTCAATTAAAACAGTTTGACAGCGTAATTTGACATGAATTGTCCTTGTGGTATTTTGGTTCAATTTTTCTGTTTATGTGTTTACGCCTCATGGTCTCATTTGTGACCCAAGACTTGCTTCTTTGTGTCTCGTGGGTAAAATAAATTAAAATGGTAAATGTGTAGGCTACGGTGTGTGGCGTTTTTTGTTTTACGGTTTTGCGTTTTACGTCAGTTACAAATCCAGAGAATGTTTCAGATGAACTGTTTGTGGGATCTAGGTTTATTTTTTTTTATGTTGTAGCAAACTTGAATATGAATTAGGCCTGTGTTTTTAAAAATGTGTGCTATGTTTCAGACATTCATGAGACAAATAGTTCATTTTAAAAAGTCGGCCATATTTTTATAGAAATTGATATGGCCTGTAGTAAGAAATAATTTGTGCGTTTTTCGTATGTACATTACTTCTAAGAATGACAGTACTTGTAGGTTAATAGTAATAAAATATAGTGATAATGATTCCTTGCTTTCAAATTTGGCAATAGTCGGATATAACTTGCCTGTATTTTGAGAGCCAGGCCCATTATTCAGTGGAGAAAACTGGTTCTCAAAATTCGGGCACTTTATATCCGGCCATTACCATTAAATTCTTTCATTTTTCCTACTAACACTGTTTGTTTCACATATTAGATATCTATTTTGTTGGTTAGTTCATCCCCTTAAAAATGGCAAAAATTGTGTCTAATCTTGGGCTGGAAATTTTGTTTGAAATTGTAAGACAATTACATTTTTATAGATATTATCTGAAGGTCGCTACAGTACAGAAATTAAGTTGTAAGGTATTTATATGGTAGTGCTTTTTCATGACAAGTTTGACATGTCTTCCTTATTGGTTCCTACTGTGGTGAGATTTTTTAAGTTGACAAACGATCATTACTGAAGTAGCCCGTAAGTCCTGACTGCTCGGTAGTCAGATATGTTTGTTAAAACTATTAGATTTAGTGTAGTATAACTGGCTTATAGTAACACCCTTAAACTAAAGCATCTCATTGCTGGATTGGCACTGTGTCTGCCTGCTGTTATCATCAAATACATAAACAGCTATCAACCTGTTGTAAAGTATTGAAACTAGCCTCTAATCCAGAGTAATACTCTTACAGGCTTGAAGGCTATTAGCCCTTCTCTATACACAAACGCACACACACACAGTCACACATACGCGGCACTCAAGCTCCCAGCAATCACTCTTTACAGGTGATGTAGTGGCCTACGTTTTTTTTTCTCTAGGCTTTTCGCCACTTGTTTCTAGTCGGCTTAATGCACGATAAGGGTCGTTACATCCTACTGAGTGACTTGGAGAGTTTGTTTTGTCATTTGTTGGGGTGATGATAATTGTGGGCTGAGTCGCATCCACGTTTACACATGCGTTGTTCACTCAGGAAAAGTGGCCGAGTAAAGCATATTTTTATGAATAATCAATACATTCATAATAAGATTCACCACTGACCTTATAGTTTAAATTTGTTTTTCTCTCTTCTGTGATATTGTTATCTTTTTTGCTTCGGGTTCATTCAGTAATAAGTGACCTGGAAAGGAATACAAGATTTACATTCTCATTTCAGTTCACTAAACATTTACGTTTTTCTGCTTAACTTGTAAGAGAGCTTGATGTCTGTTTTCTGTAATTTTGGAAAACATCGTTTTTCTTTTATTTGTCTTGTGGTCTTTTCAGCCATGGTCTTGCGAATCTTTCTACCAGAAATTTCTTATAATAAACCCTAGGACGTATATTTGAAGATGATGTATTTTTTGCCTTTCAAGTGCCCTCAAATATAAGCCCGTGTATAAACAGGAAATATGCAGGTTGTATTTACCGCCATTTACACTGGAGCTCGGTATGGACTTGCTTTAAATCAATTTATTCCTATTGGTTGAAATTGGCTCGTCTCTGCGTCTACTTTACTAGTGCCGAATCGGTTTAGACGCTGTGCTGAAATAATCCTGTGCATGCACACTTGTCACCTTCTAGTCAAGAACTTGCTTCTATTTGTTTGTAAACACTGATAAAATGACAGGTGATTGGATTGTTTTGGCAACGTTTACTTACTGTTTCTTTTTTTAATTTTGTAAGTAGTGTGGAGAATAGCAATCCTGAATTAACGCTGGAAATCTTGGACGGAGATAGGCACAAGAATCTAGATTTGCATATGCGTCAGCATATATGACTTCCCCTAACGATGTGATTCAGTTGCCCGTTCACATACGTGAGGCACGTCTTGACCCAGGCTTAATTCGGCTCGAAGCCACCTCCTCAAACGGGCTCTGGTTGTGACGATTACAGCTAATCTGGTAGCATTTACGCACAGTTCGTAAACTAACTTGAGTCACAAAAGGGTTTAAGCTTTATTAAAGTTGCAAGTGTGAACTGGGTAACTGACATGGAATGGGAAGCACTATGTGCAATTAGGAATATGTAGGACCCCCAAAAATGTCCAAATTTAGCTAATGAAGTTCGCAACATTATATCTCAAAAATGGCTGATTGGATTCATTTGGAACATTCACATTCCATACTTTGTGTGCAGTTCTCCAAGGCACTTGTATGATTTGTTTTTAAAGTGTTCCACTTTTTGCATGAGAAGCTACAAATATAGGGATTTTATGTTTTTTGAATAAAAATGAAAGATGCGTAACACAAAAACAAATTGGTATTTTAGAAAAATGTAACATCATTTTTGAGAAACATGGTTCCATATTGGAGCCTGTTTGTGGATCTAATTCTGTTCAACGCTATTTAACATAATTGTAAACCTCAAAACAAAATTACTAGCTGTGACAGTAAAGAAACTTCTGAAACTTCTGATATGATGCCGAATGTGCACTTCTCGATCACCACTGTGCGTTATTACTGATTTCTCACGTTGCGATTTTGGAGTTTATTTCAAATCTTGAACATCGATTTCTCCGAGTTGCTTGAATGTATTGCTATGAAATTTCGAATATTTGCTATTTGTTACCTTCCAATGGGAACTGTGTCTTAGAATCTCAATTCAGGTCTTAGTTTTTTTTTATAGTAAAGCCTTCAAAAATCAAGATCACGACCATTTTTTGCTCAAAATGCTCTAAAAAGTGGTTAATTAAAAGGGGACCGTAGTCAAAATAATATTACAGTTAATTGGTTCCAACATACAAATAAAACTCACATTTGCCTGACTTGTGCGCCAAACAAAAGCCGATTCGTATTCATGGTCAAAACACTGAATCCTGAAAGCGAAATACGTCACGAGAAGCAGCACTTCAAGCGGGCAATTTTTTTGCTTCGTTAGAGAATACAAGCTTACTTTTTGATGTTGAATTATTTGTGAAATTAATCAACAGCTCATAGAAAACTATCCAAAATTTATTCAGAATAAAACACAGTTCCCTTTTAAGACCTATTTCAAAAATCTGAGGCATGGTTCCCTTGAAAATGGTGTTATCAACATGTTTACAAAAGACCAATATGATTAGAGGAACAATATTTTAAAAATGTCTGTTCAAAGTAAAAAAATTACTAAAGAATGCATATTTTGTGAAAAAATAAAGACAAATAAATAAGAATAATAAATTTTGTTAGGAAGTGTATTCACCTTTCAGAAAATAAATATTTTTTAGGTGTTACAACAAACAGAATTTAAGACATTTACACATCAGTACAACCTTGTAAACAAGGTTCACAGTTACCTTAACACTTAAGTGATAAACAAGGTTTACAGTTACCCTAACACTTAAGTGATTCTTCACCCTTTATACGTAAGACGTGGTGATGAAGAACTTTGTTTTCCAGGAAAAACATTTAGGAAATTCTACACAGTTCTTAGTATGTGTTTTTGCGCCGAGCTGTCAATAAAACCCTTGACAGAAATTGGCCTTTGTAGCGAAGCCGTCTGCATTTGAAAATAAAAAAGACAATTTTGGCAACTAGATTTGATCAGGTAATCAATGAATTATTGTAAATCTCATTAGAAATAAATCAGCTTACATACAAGGATGTGTTTTAAGAAACGTGCCATTTTCGTCTCAATTTGTCACTGTCTTACATTGTCTTCAGAAGTATGTGTCATTGATTCACTAAAAAGGTGTTATTGGACACCTCTATTAGAAGTAGACAAGTGAATAAGAGCCACCTCAGTCAATCATTGACCTGCACAGTTTTGGTACACCGCACTGTTCAGTCTAGGTTGCATGGCGGTGTCGCCATGACAACATGTCTCTTGTGACAACCATTCGGGACGCTGTCTAATCAGCTACCTGTCATGCTCAGAGTGTCAATCCCGATTCTTGACACCTGTGTTGCCATTTTGCACCAACATGTGGTGTGTATGGCAGTATCAGTATCGACGTGTCTTGCTTTACGTACCTTACCTTTTGTCTTGTGTGGTGTAGTGGGATGGGCCGCTTGAACTGTCAGTGTCTGGTGTTCCTTGGCCTAGCCTGTTGTGGATACTATGGTATTGTGCTGGTGTTTGGTTTGTGGACAGCTGATAGACCACTGGAGACACTGTATAACCAAGGAGGTTGTTTAGAGGCTGTGTCATCATGGGCTTAATAAGTCACTGTCTGTGAATTGGATTGTTAGGAGCCTGTGAGAAATGATAGGTAAATAAATGGACACTGGTGTCCGTATAGATTTGGTGTAGGGGCCTTTCATGCAAACTTAACTTTTTTTACTAGAAGATTACAGATGTAAACTGTGGTGTTAGTAGACGGAGAATTCCCAAAACATCAATGTGTCGTCGTTGGTATTTAAGGCCCTTCGCATCAGCTGTACGTTATATTTCATATGTTACTCTTGTATTTCATTTCTCTCGGGATCCTCGCAGAAACTTGTGTTCCTTTGTTGAGCAGGCCATTCAGAATAAATAGATGTTTTCGACGATAAAAATAAGCGAAATTCTGGTTATTCAAGATCTTAGTGGTCATGCTCGAAAGGTTGCCTGTCTTTAACAAGGTGAACATTGTGTTTGCTTTACATACAAGGTGTGTGGGAGTCTGTCTCACCCACCAGTTGTCCCAGTCCACTGGGCCCCTTGACAAGTGAAAGAGTCACCTGACAGCCATCATAATCCTGTTAACCATCTATGTAAACATAGACTGTTGTCCTAGTACCTCATACTGATAATTGCATGGCGAATGCCAAGAATGTTAGTGGGTTTTAAAATTTGATATTTTATTCCTTGTTTGCATGCTACAGGTTTCATTTCTGATATAATCATTGTGAAATTTTCCCGTAACGTGCCTTGTAAAAAGCTCTGCGCCTATTTCTCATGATTAAATTCAAGATGGTTGAAGCGGCAGCCATTTTGTTGTCAAAATTGCTCTTGAATGCTTCTAAACCTGCATTTTTTTGTCGTACTGCGCTCAAAATGGTAGGCGAAAGGGTAAAGTGCCAAGTTGAAAATGTGGGGATTTCATTTGTCCAACATTATGTCCTAAATTGATAAGGTTTTACCATAATGACATTATAATTGAGTTGATCTTTACACGTGCGGTGAACATGATCAAATCAGTGAGCACCTTCTTCTTCTGTTTCAGTATTGCTGAAGATGAGGCTACGCGTCAGCAGCTCAGTGGGGGTGCATTGGTCAAGGAGGAAAAGAGCTGCTCTATTCAGTGAAAGTTCAAAGGTCACAGGTCATGAAGTTCAAGTTCCAGGATGGTCAACCTAGAGGCCAATGGTCTCTTGGTTGATGCGGCAAGAGGCAACTATTTAGAAGTTCATTCACTCGATTGTGTTTCATTTAGACTGTGCCTCACAGTGTTGTGTTTGTCAGTTGCAGGGGGTCGCGGATTTTTAGAACCAGTTTCATGCCTGTTATTCAGTGGAGAAACTGGTTTTCAAGTAACTATTACCTGTTTGTTTGCAACTGCGGGCTGATTGTACATCAGCTGTATTGGATCCGCCAAGTAGATTGACTTGTTTTGGTTTGTTTATTTAAAGCTCAGCTCAAAAGGTTGAATGTTTTTATATCATTTTCCGAAAAGGTCTGAAAAGGACCAATTGCATTCATTTTTGGGGGAACGTCATGGGTAATTCTCCAGGGTCCAACAAACATGGGAACATCACACTAGGGAATGTTGGTGCTTTATGTGTAAACAAACATCCAGTAGAGACTGATGTTGCGTGAGTTTTACTTGTCATTTTTAATGTGCATAATTACTAATATAAGTGTCATCTTGATCGATTGCAATGATTTGAACCAGTGTCTAGGTAAAGCTCTTGGTGTCTAGATGCGTATTGAGTTTAATCTGAGCAGTCACCAGGTGGCTAGACTGACTCAACAACAAGTCGGCTCACCATGAACTGTCAAACAACACGTTGTGGGAACTTGACGACACTTTGTGAGTCCGCTAAAAAATAGGTCGACAGAGAGATAATTTATGAGTTAGGTAAACAGCAAAAATGAACCCCAGTTACGGAAATCGGAAATGGATTCTTGGCATTACTTTTGACACTCGATGTTAAAAGATAAGATCACGTTTTTTCGTTTGAATATTCCGCATGTGGTAACATATGGATATACGTCCGGTCAGATACCAGTCAGATAATACGTGCTGCTGTTGGCTTACAGAGTAAATGTGTACGCGAAACCTTGTTACACTAAATATTGTTTTGCGTGAGTTAGTTCAGCCATTAGTATACATTCTAAAACTCGTGGTCACCAGTTCTAATGGACATTGGTCACTCTCACAAACAAGAAAATTATGATCATTGGATGTCCCACTAACAACCATTTCTGGAAAGCATTCTGTAACTGCGTAGTTTCTAAATTTACCTTACGCAAAACGCTTCCTCTGATCAGGATTCTTTGTTGCTGTCCTATTTGCATCCTCGTCAGTAATATGACTGTATTCCGTGGTGTCGTATGTTAGTTGACCTTTTTAATTTGAAAATTATACCTAGGCATTCTGTAATGGAGACTTGTGATGCATAGTTTACAATGTCAGACTCTGGCACAGTCCTACGCTAACTCCCTCTTTGGTCAAATTGCCAATTGTTCTCTCCACAGTTCATTGGCCAGGTGATGCTTATTTATATCTGACAGCTTCTTCATTTACTAAATCTTTGTAGATGAACTGCAAGAGTATGTGAAAGTGTGTAGTTATATGCCCAATACGTGTTCTCGTCCCATTTTAGCGATGCTCATGAGCGTTTGATTGTTGCTGTTCTGTTGAGTACAAATCTGTCCTTACTGCAGTACTTAAAGTTTTATTTAACTGTTATTATTGTATCCATGTGATTGTTTATGTAACTTTAATTTAAACTGTTTTGTACTTTTTGCATCAGATTTTTAAAGCAGCAGTGTAGCGTGTGTGTCTTTAGTGCTCTTGTGCCAAACTGCCTGAATTCTTACTTGTCATTTAACAATAGGTGAACAGGAAATTGATGGAACAATTCAAGTGCTAGTTGTGTATGTCTGCTTTTAAAGTGTTTTTAAGCTGCGTATTGCCCCTGCTGTCTGTGTTGATTTTTTAACCGAAGTGCTTTGGTTTAAAAACATTGCCACGCTCGTTGGATCTCAAATTGTTGCAGATTGAGCCCTCAGCTCACCTGGCAGGTAATGCTTATTTTTCAAATCTAGAATTTTAGTAAATATGTAGACCCTGAGGTTGGCCAGTAATGAAATATAGAATTTTAGTGTTGGTCAACCTTAATAAACTGTAGTGCTTCTTCTTGAATTGTTAATTGTTTCCATGTTCTTCTTGGTAACCAAAAAGCATCCTTTTAGGGTAAACAATATTAGGAGACAAATTTTGAGAGTAAAAAGTTTAATTCAATTATTGTTTTAGGGTGCTAAATGGGGAAAATGCGGCTTTGAGCTTTGTTTTAGTGAATGTGAATTTTAAAGCATTCTTTGCCCATTGATGTTTACGGGCCAACAATAATCCCACAATGCATTTTAAAAATGTAAACAGTGTCATAGATGAAATCCCCAAAATTTTTCTCCTCACTTGTAAATCATGTGAGCTCTTTACTGAATTCTGAGGTTTGAATTCTGATTTTGAAAGGTTTTAAAACTATGTTAGCTCTGTACTTAATTTCAACTGGGCTGACTAAGGGAATTGACATGACTGATGCGACATGACTGATGTGACATGGCTGAAGTGACATTACTGTACTGACATGACAGAGCTGGCATGTCATGACATGTCTTGACTGAGGTGACATCTCAACTGAAATTGCTTCCCTGATGAAACTGATAAGGAATAAACAGACAACATATTATTTTATCTGCCAATATTTGACAACCACACACCTCACCCAACCACCTAATCTAAGCAACTGACCGTCGTTCAGGATTTAGACCTAAAAAACCAAAGAACAATTTAGAATTGTGAGAGTTTCCATTGTTTTTTGATGTGAAAATTTTCACTACGTTTTCTAAATTGTTTGTAATTTTAATCTGCCATGTTTGTATTTGCTTGCCTTTGCATGATAGGTGTCCTCGTGTAACCATGGTAACACTGGTCTTCTCATTAGTTATACAGTGATGTCTTAATGGCAACTGTTATATGTGCAATTTGTTGATTCAATAAATGTGTTAGCATTAATTGGTCACTTTGTTTAAACAGAACCTGGTGGTCACCCCAAGGGGGCGTTACTGCTTACATGGCTAATGGTTGGTCCTTTGTTGGATATTGTCTTCACGCATTGAAGGTCTTGATGTAACAAACATGGCTGAAAGTCACTATGCTAGCCACCCGTTCAGTAACGCTAGGACCTCGCTAAAAAGCAAGACTTCACGAGATTACGTGAGATATTGCCGTGCATTTCAAATAAGAACACGTGACTTTGACTAGGTTTTAGCTAGGTCCTAGCGTAGGTCCTAGCGTCTACTGAACGCACGCCAGGTCTTTATAAAAGTAACCATCCATTCAGATCGCAAGAATGATTCAAACGTCACCGCCACGCGTGCTTGGCTTTCATCATAAGCGGTGACGTTGTTTTTTTTTATTTCTCAATCATCGGGTTTCGAAATGAAAATTGTTATGGGAAAGTTTGCTGTAATATCTACTTAGGTTCTTGCTGTCTTAAATATATTTGTTTTTAGATTGGATGCAACTCTGGTTCTTCCTTATGTAATTTGTTACTAGATCAAAGAATCAAAACGAAGCGCTTGCTTGTTTGTGTTGTGTTTAAAAAGCGCCAAGAACTCGAAGGTTCGTTTATGACATAATGCCGTTCCAAAGAATCGGTTACGATCCTAGACATTCGATATTCAGCACTACCCTATGAGTCCTTACGATTGTAGTCTTTTGATATTCCGTTGAACATTGTCATCTTTGTGCGGCTGTCCTGTGCGACTGTCGAGTGATGGATTGGTGTTTGCGCAAGGTACCCCCGCCAATATTGACAGCCTACACGCGTAAACACACAAGGCAAACACAAACGACCATTTATTCAACAAAACTGTCTCTGCTACAGCCATACACGGAATTTTGATGGCTAATTTACATTTCTGAATTTTGATGCAGATATACATGTTTGATCGTGGGACCTTGTTGCCCATAGCATCAACTAATTTTTAGAGTGGCGATGAACCCGCGCCAAGTTTGATTTAGGCTACTTGGTGTTACAACATCTCTCTCGTATGTTTTTTTTTTTACTCATTTTAGAAATGATTTCATGAGAAGAAATGGCATGGTGTTTTTGCTTCAGACCACGCCCATTCAATTGCTTGTCACGGCGTGTTAGCTTCGGTCGAGGTCGCGTGCCCATCAGAGGAATTCCTAGCGCTTTATTTTAACCAGTTTCAATTCAAACAAAGGATAACGCGATGGCGTTGCTTTGGAATAGCAGATGTGCCTTAGAAGAAGGTTGATAGTGTTCTTAACAGCAGAATATGGTTCAAGCGGATTTGAAATGAATGACGTTTGGTGTGGACTAGAAGTTCCTTCACGTTTACTTCAAGAAGTCATCCCGTATAATTAATTTTCTGCAGAATATTAAAAACCGAATCTTAGTCCGTTTCATGAGAAAAAAATAATTTAGAAATTTCGTCTTACGCTCCACGCAACTATTTTTGAAAAATAATTATATCTTACCTTGGCAAAATCGTAAGGCCTCTGAAACCTACCCAAGACCAGCTTGCTCAGAGAACTTTAAATAAATTATTTCTAAACTGTAATGTGTTAACAATTTCATGTCAAAAACTGTATTAAGTAATTGTGAAGTGAGATCTTAAGTCTTAAGTGACTTTTTATGATGCAGAACCGCTCTTTATTTCGCCTATGGAGACTTTAAAGTGATTTATTTTCTAGCCTAGTGCAGCGTCACATTTTTTTTTTTTGATTTTCACTCGAGAATAAAACCATTTGGACTATTTAGCGTATCATATGGGGCATACTTGCCCCGAGCTCTGCAATTGTCTTTCACAACTGACATTTCAACGTCGAGCCGTCAGCGTGAACAAAAAGGTAACTTCATACTCGTGAAGGCCTTGTTTTTTCTTCCGTCTGTCATTTTGTCGTGTAGAATATGATCTTAAAGTTACCACTGTGAAATCCTAGCAAACTTCATAGTTGCATCTGGCCGACTGCAGTCTTTGAAAACCATTCAGCATGCGTGTATCTAAATTATGAGAGCTGAAAAGCTTGAAGAGTATCGTTTTCAGGTAAAATTAGCCACGATTTGTCGTCAGTGAGGTGTAACGCTGGTTGTTATGTTACCCACTGCTCGTTATAGAGGGCCGCTCATCCGTGCGATTAAAATGAAATCTATACTATTGAGACGCCCTATTGTGATAGATAATTCAATAACGTAGTGTAAAAATCCAACAAGCGATGGTTACTTTTTGCCATTTATTCATTTTATTACTTATAAGAGTCTAATATAGAGTACGTGGCACACACGAAAATATATGAAATAGTGGTGTTTGTTCTCAATAAGCAATTTATGACGTGGTTGGTGGGAACGAAAATAACGGGCAAAAGTTCAGTAATTTTGGGCAGACAAAGATTTGACAAAAATCAGAAATATCATACTGCTATGCCAAAAAACAATGTTATGGAGACTATTCAATAACGTTACCATCGACCTCGGTCTCGAATCATCCGCCATGCAATTAAAATGTCTGGATGGATTGAATGAAAGACAGTTATTCGGATTTGTAAGAAATAAACGTTGCTTTTTAGTGTTTTTATAATTTTATGCTTCTTGTAAGATTTAACTTCCACATATTCTAAATCCTAATTGACTGATGCGTTAGACTTACTCTGTTTATCTGACGTCAGATTCATGCAAAAAATGACAGGCTGAAGTCAAAAATGTTGACTGGAGTTAACACGTTACAGTTTAGCAAATAATCCCATTAATTGACAATCGTGGGTATATGCTCAGATTTGTTGTACTTTGCTCAGTGACATAAAAGTATTTTGATGAACTAGTTGTGTGGAGCGTAAGGCAGAATTTTCCTCTCAAGTCTCATAAGTCATATGTTCGAATTTTTGAGAATATGAACCTTTTACTAAGATTCACGGTGTACGTTCAGAGCTATGAATTGTGCATTCGCCGAATTTTGGTAATTCTTGCCTTTTTAATGGACTTTTGTCTCGTCTTCTACTTTCTTCGGAGTTTTTGCGCGCATGTAAGTGGCATTTCCTGACACAAACTCTTTGCAGTTCCTATCGTCTAGTACCACATATTACAACACAAGACTGAAGTCTCCGTCGCTGTCATTCAGAAAGTTCGCCTATCCTATGTTAACTACCCAAAAGCCGATTATGAAAGGTTTTGTAAATTTCACAAGCTCCCTGTCACCTAAGCTGTCCGTTTAGACGTGAATGTCACACGCGCACGCGACATTGGCCGCCCTCAACAAGTGGTTTTGGCCGGGTTTAAGTGACGCCGGTTTGCAAAATAAACTTAATGTTTAGCAATTAATTACCAGTGTAGTTTATTAATCAGTTTTTAAATTACCGTGTGGTCTCTCTGAAAACTCACAGTCCAATTAAATTAACGTTTTAAATAGCCACGGCAAATTTCGTGCTTGGAAAACCACGCACAAGGAAGAAGCGTACAGTCATCCTATTAATCGACAGCAAGTAGGGAAAATGAATGAACTTAATTTAGACAACATTTACGCTTTAATGGTTTAGATCGGCATAAAAACCCCATAGCATTTTCACAACCGGTAATTGAAACGGGAGGGGGTATTTTGTTTTAGCTTCAATTAACATTTTAACGAAGTGTTAATTAGGATTGGCGTGTAAGAATAACTTTTAGTTTAAAAACGAGACAGTGGTTTTAAAAAATACATTTTTTAACAGAGTGATGAACTGGCCGTGATTTACTCTCCTGCACGCGTGGTTGTTTTTTTTCTATAGATTGATTGCTCTGCACGGCTGTTGCCATAGCAAAACAAAACTGGCAGTAAATAAATATGGCACACGTGCCTGCCTAGTGCTCATAGCTGTGTTTCCTTTGAGAAACTAAGCGACAAGTTATAGAAAGTTGAAATTTGTCACAAGTTAATCGACAGACGTTACCAACACACTTCTTCTTCCGATGGCATTCTAATGGAAATGAGATGGAACCAGACGACAATGGCGTCGAACGGCGTCGACGCTATTCATTCAAACTCTTTGAACCGAGTTTCGGACATAAACTGAGAACTGTGCAAATCCATATGAACTGAACTTGAATGGTGTTTTTATTTGTAAAACGCATGTTGTAGGTAGCGTAGTATTCTTTGAAATCAGATTACTGCACGAGTGTAAGAACACAGCAGGTAGTATATTTCAACGTCATGGGTAATGGGAGCTTTTGGCGATATGCGTCAATAACAGTGACGTCACCGTCTCGCCCCGCCTCCTGATGTCCGCTGAAATCGGTTTTGTAATGGAATCAAATTAGATTCAATTGGCGAAACAATTGCTACCAATATTGAGTCGCGTGCCATTAACAGTCTATTTCACAGGCTAAATACACAAATTGCCGACTGTTTCAATTCCGATGGTTCACGAAACTGTGCTCTTGACAAATTGGTTAGTTTAAGCTTATTATCACCTATTTATCCAACCTGCACTCTTTATTAACTAACAAATGGAGGCAATAAACGAGGCATTCATTATCTCGTGCACCTTCTGTGCACATTTCTACACATCCCTTTCTCCCAGTGGGTTTGCACATCTCAGTAGAGACATCTAATATTCTCCGTTTTACGATGACTGGAACTACTTTCTGTTCGTGTCTTTCGTCTAGTCGCACTGCCCCTGGGACCCCGGCGACGAACGTGTGCGACTGAAACACAATTAGAAGGATTGTTATATTGAATTTAACCAATTTTCTCTAAAATTTGGAAGGTGAAACTCTGGTCTGTGGAAACTAAGACTGGATATTTTTGATCAAAGATTAGCCTACTTTCCATTTTTGAGACTTGACGAAGAGATTCCGAATGCCAGTGTTTAGAACTAAAATGCGCGCAGTTCCCAATAACCCATCGAACGCGATCATAACATGTGCGTGCACTTTCCTTGTCTTCTATAAATTTGACAACAACGACACATTTCCAAAGAAACCCGACACACACCTAAACGAAGTCAATCAAGGCTGTTTAGAAATCAATATAATTACCTGAAATATAAATTGTTAAAATGGAGATCAATCCAGGCCCGCCACTCATTACTGCGGATTAAGGAAGAGCCGACTTGGCACGCGACCGACCTCACGCCACATGGCCAACGTGGGCGCTTGGTGGTACCAGCGAGTAAGAAGACGAATTCTTTGTCTTGTAACTACAGTTACACATTTTGATGGTTAGCTATTAATGCGGCGTCAGAGGGTTCGAAACTCAACCCTGGTTCAGGCTCCTCATAACTCAGGTAATTTATTGTTTTTGTGAGTAGTAAATAAACTGTTTTCTCAAACTAAAACAACAAAATCGACGGGGATGATAGTTGTTTTCCTTAGATCCGAGAGAGTAACTTGTATTTTCGAAGAAAAATCTTCGTTTAAGGAACGGAAACAGCAAATTTTATCCCATAATTCAACACTCTAATTTCACCGACCAATCACATCACCTTCTCTAAGTTCACCGACCAATCACATCACCGGCCACCATTTTGGAAGGCTACGTTAAGTTCCTGAGCACACACGATAAACACTTGCCCTTCAGTATGTGCTTTTTTGTAGTTTTGCGCGATCTCGCTTATAGCGGCAATAAATTTGTCAACAGAAAGATGCCAATAACCAGGCGTGACGGTTGACGAAATTTTCGTCAGAGTCGCGAGCCAGGGCTGCGTTCTGCAAGTGCCCACCTTATTGGGACTTTGGCAAAATCCCCCACGTGCTCACGATATCGTCATGGATTACAAACAAAGCATGTAACTGTACTAGCGTTCAGCCCCGAGCATCTTTCGTTACAGAATGGGTCTCATCTTTACTATTTTTCGTTCAGCAGGTAAACTGTTTTGTCATCCTGCAGCACGTGATGACGTAGGTGATACATGCGCCCATCCCACCTAAAAATGGGGCGGGGGCTCTAATTTTTGAGACTGTGGACCTTTTAGCAAGATTAACGGAGTACGTTCAGAGCTATGAATTGTGCATTCGCAGGATTTGATTTTGCTAGTTCGTGCCCTTTTAGTGGACTTTTGTCTCGTTTTCAACTTTTTTCGGAGTTGTTGTTCATCTGAGGGGGACCTTTTTGTCCACTTCGCCAAATGCCGGGGGGAGGACTCATTCGAGTCCCCCGAGTCTCCCGTGGGCGCGCGCATGTGATATATTTATTCATTTGTGCGCCGTATTTGTCGCAAGGTGTTGAGCGTGTAGTGTAGAACGGGCGCAAGTTGCTCTGGGGCAAGGTGTTCTATGGTAACTAGTGAGGACATGACTCGAGTATTGTATTCGGTTGGACACACAAACCACCAATTAATCACCTGCTCCCTAGATACATGGTAATTAATTTTCGTACAATTGAAATAATCACATTAAACACATCCACGTTGGTAACGACGGACTCATCGTGCAGCGAAGTTTACGTTATGACACAGCACTGGTGGTACTTATTGTCGCAAAATCATTTTACTAACTTCAGATTTTTAATAATGTCCTACAATTGCTGTCTGTTTTGTAGATTATTAAGCGGTTGTCGCAGTTGTATTTGGCCCACTGAAGTGTGAAGAAGCAGATTGATGAAATTCATTCAATTGTTTACCAAAATACTTTGTACATTTCATGTTAATGTTAAATTAATAACACGAATTTTTCATAAACCAATCCATTCAAAATTTATTCCCTAATGACGCTGTCTCAGCATCACATCAAATTTGAAATTATGCTGAATTTAATGTACATTTTTAAAAGTTAATTTTGAATTAATGGCATTGAATCAATGAAATAACTCTCGCACTGGCTGTTGAATGACCATTTAATAAACTTTGGCATCAAACAAACCCCTGCAAATAGAGCTTTAACTTACGGAATACTCGTTTTATGTAACTCATTCTTCATTCTAATCTGGTGAAAACAAAGAAACGAGCATCCTTAAACGTTGACTTCCGGCCACGAAACTGCCATGGATTTCTCAATGTTTACAAACTTACACGACAACACTTGGTTGGCAGCGCACAACTGTCAACAGTTTCTGGAGAGATTGCACAGAAGTCGATGTTTAGTGGATTTGTTTTCAGTTAATGGCCTACCTCTCTCGAGACACGTCGTAAATTATCAAATTATGGGCCGATGTGTGGCGTATCGTATTTAGCCACTTAGTTTTTCGACGTTGTCAGTTTCTTCGCCGAATTCAATGGCCAACATGACTTCGGACAAAGTGGAAAATTGGGATTTAACCCAGTACTTCTAAATAAGATCTGACATTGGTAGCGAACATCCCTGAATTCCAGCCAGCTTGTCTACTTATTGTTCTTAATCGAATTTACGACAGGACAAGCCAATGTCGTAAATTCATTGTCTGCGGTTAAGGAATTTACACACACGCAATTAATAGAATTGAGAAGAGTAATTAGAAAAATGTTTTAACAGCTCGCATGATGAAACAAAAATCGCACAAAATTTACCATTAATGTCTTTGGCTGTTCCGATATAATTTCAACGTGGAGATCAGTGTATATCATTTTTAAGTTTGTTTCTGTAAATAGTGTACAAAATTAACGCGTTCTTTTTGATTTACACACTTTCCCAAGAATAACCTTGAAGTGCACATTCAAAGAAAAACGCATTAACGTAATTTCCGTAGTGTTTGTCAATAATCTCAGCAAACTATCGAATGCTCACAGAAAGCCTTTACTTGGTCCACTTTGGCCATTTAATGTCAAAATGAATCAAGGTTTCCGCATGAGTAAAGCCGAGCTGTCGACAGCCACTCAACGTTTCACAGTTGTAAAACAGACTAATGAGCAAGGGTACGCAATGTTTTGAAATTTCACTTTGTTGAATAACTGCGGTATTACGGATGGGTCTCATGAGCTGAATCCGGGATGATCTCCAATACAATAGAAATAAGCCAAGCCTTAGGGACGCGATGAGTTCTACGTGTTACTAACTGTTAACGGTCTAGCACCTGCCACAAATTTAATAACTTGTTTATGTTGAACTATTGTACATCCAGATTTCGTAACAGCAGCAACAAAAACTAGAAAAAAGAGAAAATGACCATAATGACAACAAGCTAAGGCGACGGACGATATGTTTTATTGATCGGTCTAATTCGCATGGGTTAAGGGTCAACCACATTAGTTTGCGGTTTGTTTTCAAATCTGTTTATTTTTGTTCCGGGAAAATTTGATAATTTTGGTTTTACTGGTAAACTGCTATTATACCGTCGTATTATTATTGCCCATCGGCGCGTGCTCCAGACGGTGACTGTGACGACCAAATCGGCGACGGTGTCCGATGTGGGGCGTAGCTGACAAAAAGCAGATCGGAAGTGTGCGCATGTCAAAACGACACAATCATCTCACCGTTTCCAGTTGCAGAACACACACTTAAGTTTATTTACAGGGGGAAGATGTAACAACTAACGCAGGCACAAAATAGTTTGATCTCATTATGTTAACAAGGTGGTTCGTACTCCTGTCTGGACAGTGGTGTCGAAATAGTCCACGGAACGACAGCAAAGCACCATATCGCGAACTGTTGAAAAAAGGGCCACTGAAATGTGCACTAGTCAATTTTTGACACTAAATTTCTGTTCATTGGTTTTCTAGTTCACCCAAATGGACAGCGTTAGATAAAAACAAGAATAAGTGACTGCCAGTTCCTATTACTTTTCACAAGTGGATAAATTTTAGACGCATTTATTGTACTTTTTATTTCGTGGGCCTGGTTTTAAGAAATGCCTTAACCATTTTTGGGATGTTAGAACACCAGAATAGGTCCATCGTCTCAATATAATTTCCCGAGTTAACTTTCATGAATAGCACCAGAGCTTCCTGGTATACTTACAAAAATATTAACCAATGCAACAGTCGATTAAAAACCTCTGCGCAACAATCCCGGTCTCAGAAACAAGTACAACCAGGTAGCTGAAAAAAGTGTCGTGAAAACATGACGTCATAGAAAACGCAAATGGTCTACTTTTAACTGGTTCACGGCTCATAAAATTTTGAACATAATTCCAAACTTGAGGGTGACAATTACACGGCTGTGTGACACAGATATTCATTATCATAGTCCCCGTACCCCTGCGGGTTATCAGAAATGCTCAAGAACTGTCTCCGTGTTACAATAACACGCCGCTGAATAAAAATGGAGTCGAATTTAGCAAGACGTCTCATTTTCCGATTCTATAAACCATGAAATTACAGAGCGGTGCACTACATGTGAACATGTCTCACGGGGTTTCGACATTCCATCAAATTAGACCTCCCTTTCTATTCTCCTGTCCCGTGCACTTCGCCGGGGTTATTCCGTTCGAAACTGTCTCTGGAGCGCAGTGGGAGAGCTTACAAAGCGAAGACTTGCCCCACAATTGATCTCAATTTGTAACAATTACGAATAATAGCTTTAATTGATTGGACCTCTGCTGTTCTGTGTGGCGTTAAAGCACTTCCTTGCGGCAGTCCCGCACTCACGCGTTGATCTAAATTAGGCTGATGATATATATACCTTTGGATGTCAATGAAAAGAAAACTCATCGGCGAAGAAAACGTTTCCGAAATTTGACTTTCGAAGAATAAGATTGCGTATTGAACGGTAGGAAATAACTCACGTGCTGTGCCTCGTTTTCACTTCAGATATTCCACGAAAACACACCTGGAACGTTATCAATTTCGTGCATTAATTTATCATAGAATTGAACAAACGTTTATTTCATTATAAGTTTTTTTAAGCCGAGGATGTTGTTTTCGTTTCGTTTTCACGGCGTCAGGTGCACCTGAAGTTTTCTTACGATTTAGTAAAACGAAAATCCTGTTACAGGCCGTCATCGAAATCGTCGTGGTTTTTCAAAGAACAATTCTATTCGTCTCGGTCAATTTCTAAACAACCACACGATGTTAAAAAAGTGAGAGGACTTCATTTAACGTCGCCTCTCGATATTCTGACGATGAGTTGCGGAACCACAGTGCATATCTGGCTAATATCGAGCGGACAGTTGGAGCAAAACGAAAAAACAAACATGTCGTCTAAAACGAGTGACACGGACAGTCTTTATTAGCACATAAGTAAATAACGAAAAGTTCGTTTCGTGATTAACCGTAATCTAGTCGAACAAAACTGACACGAACAAAGGTTTGTTTAAGAACACGGTTACTAGCGAATCGAGAAGAACCAATTTCATTTTCTTGGTTTACAAAACTTCAGATTAAATCTATTTTTAAGCGTGTATTGCATGTCATTCTAATATTACGTGCTGTAATGGAACTGTCGTTATAAAATCTATTGAAAGTAAAACTCTCATTCCATGCTGAATCTGAAATGAAATAACTCGTAACTGTTCACGCCCCAATCTATTGAAAAAAATCTAAATATTCAGTAAAACAACGCTGCCTTGGACATCCAACACGGCGAAAACATGCCATATGGGTCCGGTAATGAATTCAGTCGCTCAAATTATCCTAAGAACTGTCATTAACAGCAATTATGTAATACATTTCAATCAATCCATTACTGGCCACAAAGAAAACATGTGTATCCAATAACGGGTGGTCGTGTAGTAGATGGGAGTCGTGTGTACGACGGGGGCGTCAGGACAGTCAGGGGTGCGGGGTCAGCGGTCAAGGAATACCTTACCTGTAACCGTGGCGACACGTGTCCGCGAAGATGTTTTCACATTCTCGGGTTACAAATAATTTGACATTTCCGCTAATTTATATCGCACTCTTTGTACAGTCCACCGAATGCTTTCTGCGACACAGTGGCCGTGAGATCGGTAGACGCGCCACATATTGCGACACCAACAAAGTGGCTCAATTAGACGTAGTCAATTGCCTGTCCGTCCTCAGTTTTCCGTTTTCATTTAACACACACAGGCCTGCATTAGCGTGACCTGATGAAACATGATTTCCATTCAAGTCCTATAAATTAATTTGAGAAAAAATAAACCAAACGACTTGTATTCTTTGTTATACGACTGTGAAGCAATTAGGAGGTGTTCAACTGCGCGTTAAACACTCTAATTTCCGCGAAACATGTCGTTCTAGAGCGACAAAAACATTAGCGACGGTGAATACACATTCGTTTATGACACAACGTCAGTCATCGTAGTTATGGATAAATGTTTAAATGTTTGGCGATGCGTTGCCTTTATATGAATTACAACTTTTATAAATAATGTTCTGTCTTTATGCCAAGAACCTTTAGTTTTCACAAATTTCGTCAATGAATAGATATCACCAAAATGGCAGTATTTCATAATTATAATATCTTATTTGTGTTTTTATTTTACTATAAAAAATTGCCGGCAATTGTACGGTACACGTTCAGGAATTTTGGAAATCAGATTTAAATTAAGCTTGGAAATTAACATTAAATTCTCTTCATTTTGGTGAGTTATGATATCATACAAAAGAGCACCGACTGTTAATTATGTAGAAGATCAAAATTCATTTTGGGGAGTGTTATGCGAATATCTCACTTCGTGTTGTTAGTTATAAGTTATGGCCAACGAATTTTATTTTCGTAAAGAGAAACACCCGTGTAGAACTTCGTCAGGTGACACGTGACTCGGCAAAAGATTCGGATTTATTTAGAAATAAATATTATTATTAATGAATAATTAGATTGAAGTCAATGGACAGGTTGTTCTGTGGTATATTTTAATTACGTCACGGCAACAGTGAACAAAATGTCTGTGAGCAGAAAAGGGTGATAGTTTATCGAGTATGTGATAATCCGTTATACAAAGGGATTACACCAGGTTTATGAATGACACAATATATAGATTTATAGACATCAATTTCGCCATCGAATACGTCTTACCTTTCGGAACGAAGTGTATACATTTTTCACTAAAAAGTTCAGGTTCTGTCAAATTCTTGATACGAAACACTGATAAATGTGTCTTATGACTTGTAAATCTCGTTTTAATAAATGTCATACTTAATATTACGTTATCTATAACATGAAGGGTTATCACACTGCAATGGAGTATAATACGGTCGTTACGTCCACCATTCGGTTTTGATAAATTTAAACTATGACTCATCGAACGATTAACTCTCGTCGTGCGAATTTAAAATAACAGCAACTTTAGTTGAGTAAATTAAACGTCTCGTTCAATTTTACAGTGAAGGTCAATGCTATTACAATGGCTATTTTAGAAAACAACATGCATAACCTCGTTTATAAAAATTGTAAAACTGGAGTATTCCCCTGACGACAAAAGGGTTCTTACAGTCGCAACATCTAGGTTTGGACATTTTGAATAAACCTAACTAATTGTTGCGACAAATTTTCGTACAAATTGATTAATTAGGTAATCTATGTTAATGGGGATTAAAATCGGTCAAAACTTTGTTTCGTCGCTCGATACCGACGTCAATCTGCTGAGATGGTTAAATTAATTGTAACAGGGACACGATTCAGAAAGCTCACCTTTCTAAAAGCTAATTACCTAGCCAGGTGCCCGGTCGTCTTCAGTTGCCTCAAATTTTGCGATTGGATTTCACTTTTACACCTTTAGCATCGGCAGAGTAGAATGCGGACTTTTGATTGTCAAGTGACAAGGAAAACCTGACGTTTCATTGATTAATGTCAAAACAGCGGGCAGGGTGCGTGCCATCTTGTGGCACTCGCTGAAGTTTTTACACAACCATTTTACAAAACTAATGCTGGATTCGATTTATCGCGTTATAACGCGAGTGTCCATTATACATTGTTCATTGACGAGATAAGCCCAAGGTTTCAACTCCTTTTGGGATTTTGACACTCCAATCCTACAGACTCTGACTTATTGGTTTGTTACGTCGACCAAGCTTTCAAAATAAACCATCAACAAGCAGCCGAGCACAGTTACAGTTTCTCTGAAGTTGGTAATTTAAACTGTTTGATAGTTGAAATATTAAATTTAATGACAAAACATCATATTAGCAGTCAGAAAGCAATTTTCCATATTTATTATATTCTTTTATGGATTAGTTTCAGTGCACTTTAAAACGGTTTATCACTAACAATAGTTTGACAATTAAAATCCATCTCTCATATGAAATCAGTAACGGATCGACGAGAGTAGGTAAAAAGTCTATGTTCATGAATAGCACGGGGCGAAGACAGAAGCACACACATCCAGCAAGTTTCATTCGTCCTGTTGCTGGCTTGGAGGTATTCGTTGCTGTTCAACAGTCAGTAAGTACATTTTATGCCAGTAATCGGAGTTGGGTCGGAGTCAGGAATCATTGGTCTAGTACGATGTATTGTCTAATGATCTGAAGCACTGAATGTTGCCTGTGAAGTGAGCCGGAATGAACTCACCGTGTGAATATGTACTGCTCCCATAGACTGTATGTTATAGAACTGCGGTCTACGAACGTGCTCCAGTAGGGTATTGAATACAGTTTAACCGGAAAATTGCCTGTGTTATATGTATTTAACCTGGTCAATACTAAATGATCGGATGGGGAAAAAGAAATTGTCAGAATCATCAATTGACTACTTTGAAATCAACAAAATAGTGCATATAGTCTTACAGAAATCTGGAAGATTTCTTGCATTTTATAAGTTATAATTAAAATCATTTTTATTAAAACATTACAGTCTGTATCATATGCTTCATTGGTGGTGTAATATTAATTGAGAATGATAATACTGATACCAGTTTTGTAGTTATTGCCTAATTATTTTTTGTTGCAATCGCTTTTCATTTTTCACAAGAAGATCGATTTAACTTAATGATATTTTGGCACTGCATTTCAAGTTCTGCCTTCCTTGCAATCTTTGAATAATTGGATTCAGGAAGTTGAATTTATTTTACCTCTCATAGGAGACAGGTGAGTGAACAGGTACTACGAAAGTATTAATCCGCATTTTACGCGTAATTTACAACACTTCTTCTATACGTTCACCTTGCGCATTGCCACATCACTTGTTTAATTAATTTTATCGCAAACTTTGCGTTTTCACGAGTTCTGTTGTCCCTCACGTATGACGGATTACTTTGCGCGCGCGCACTCCATTCCGAGTGATCCGCCCATCTGTGCTCTGATTGGTCGATAGTTTTGCCTATATGCCAGTGTCGTGTCAGTGTCCGAGTTCAATACACACACAAGCCTTGATAAGCACGACTACTGGATCAATCGGCACTCTCACGTTAAGCTATACGTAAGCCTACTTTACATGTTTAAGCCTTGTTTTTAACTTAAGCTGTTAAATCTTTTGTGTGTATCTCTCTCAAGAGGTTTAAGCAGTATTTATGATAGCGGTTTATAAGGTAATAGCATTTTAGTAAACTCTCGTTTACTACGCGAGTAACTAAACATCGCACAGACTGGAGTAGTTGGGTATTGTAACATGTCGTCCCTATGCCCTTCTTTGTAGGATAAACGGAAGTAAGGAAATATCGAAAGTGCCGTTGCAACCTAGACTGCGTCAGCGGAAGCTCAAGAAATAATTAAATCTTTTTGGTGAGTACAATTTTGATGGAGGCTAAGGCCCCTTTATGGAATTCTAACCCCGTCTGAAGTCTCTTACAATATTAATGGAGCGTATTAAAAGCCTATAGTAAACCGAGTTGATAGGTCGAAATTCATAAGTTGGTCAAAAGAGACTTCGTATAGCTCAACAGGAATTTAAATTTACCACCTGACGGATATTTTCCATGTGACGTTCGCAGGGAAAACTGTTCCTTTTCCCTTTCCCCAGTCGTCACGCTGTACGGCTCGTAGTATGAAACACCCACCACTGGAAAATTTAATTAACTCAGTTCAGTGGCTTTTAGGGAACACCTTTACACTAGGGTGAACGGTGAATGTAATACGCGACGTTAATGACTTGTGGAATAACCTCATATTGGGCAACAAGCTAGTCGTGTATGTATGTGCAGCTGAGAGTGTACTAACGCATTTAAAAGAGTTTTCAACCAGGGTATAGTGCGTTGTATGCAAATCAACTGTGCCATATACAATCTCGTATTGAGTCAGTGACATTCATTAAACACTAGATTGTTTGAATTCGCGGCACTGTTTGTTTACTTTCAATAACACCTTTACTAACATTTGTCAGTTTAGCGCCAACGTTTTTTATCAGGCCATCTCGTCAGCTTCTATCAATGTACAGGGCAGTGGGGAGAATGCGCTAACAAGACAGCTCAAGTCATGAGACGCTCGTGACATTTATCGTTAGCTCAGTTTGAATATTCAAATTTCCATCTATTAAGTGTCCTTGTTTTAGCAAATATCTATAATCGATATATTCCTTGTTAGTTTACGTTTCCATAAGAGTGCGAGATCTTAATTAAGACACCGCCGCTTTGCGCAGACTGTGGACTGGCGACAATAGTTGGTCACTTTGAGCGCACGTCATCCACGTTCATCGCTAAGTTCGGTGTTATTTCGTGTAGGCTACACAACAACGGCTCCTGTTATCGTGTAGTCCTGTCACGAAGCATGTTTGGCTAGAGTAAATGAAAGGTTATATATTTAACTAAACTATATATACAACCGAGGTGACCCTAACTCATTTGGCGGATTCAGAATTAAAACAACTGAACAATGGCCTCGTCTTCAAAAACAAACATGGCTGTATGTGTTGACCAAATACACCCTCGACTGACTGGCGATTTGTTGTTCCGAAATTGCGCAACTCATTCCAGATTTCGAATGGCGTGTACGCCTAATATTGCTCATAACTTACATAAAATTTTCATTCAAGTCATATCTGTCTTTTTGTAACAATCACATGGTCTTACAGAGGTCAAACATTCTCACGGCACAACTATGATTTCATCAAATTCAATCTAATTTTTGGAGATTCACTCATTTCAAATCTTTTTAATAATTGTGAAACTTTTAACGCAAATTTTCAAACTCGTAATTGTGTAGTGCGTCATCTGATTCATTTACATAATATCGATAAAGCAACACATGTCATTTGCATACGTTAACACGTGACTCGTTTATTTTACGACACTTTTTGATTGTATAACAATATTGCCTCGCACAGACGAGGCATTGTACATTCTGATTCAATACGATAGGTGACTATTTTCACAACTCTGGTGTTAACACCATTCCTCCGAACATTTGCCACTAATGGCCAGTCGCAATAAAACTATGCAACAAAGGCTTTTTATGTCTCTCAATTTTATTTCAAAGCGAAAAACGTAACATGTAACAAGAATGACCCTAGAGACCTCGCGCTTCAAGATTAGATAGAATGTAGGTTGGGAAATAGTGCGGTTGCCAAAATAGGAGAGGCAAGTGTGTGACGGGAGTTTGCATTGCCAGCCTAACACAGTCCACGTCCCTATAGCAAAGAAAATATTTGCCTTCACACAGGATGGTGAGCTGGTGTATAATAGTTTATGCTAAAATGTTGAAAAGATAAACTTTGTTGGAAAGACTTCGTTATCTTTCACTGTACCGTGTGAAGTTTTATCTCAACCTGAATAGGATTCTATATTTACCCATCAGAGGTATTTTTGAAACACGGACATTACTTCGATTCTGTTAATTTAGAAAAATGTCAGTACCATTTAGTTTATTTGCAGTGAACATAAGTATCCTATAAACTTTCCTTTCTTAATTTCTGAAAGCTATTTTGATGGTTAATTTAAAAAATCAGTGGACTAGTAAGTATAGTGGAAAATCTTAACAACTTGCAATGTGTGAAGAGAAATTCGAATGCATTAAACATCTACGTACTTCCTATTGCATACCACTTGTCTTATTTATACAATATAAACCCCAGTATAAAACTGCCGTGCTCTTGCAGAACTGACCTTCGCTGTGTGTATAGCGTTTCATTCTTTCAAAAGGATTATTCCGGACCTAAAATATTGTTTTAAATCGAAAATATTGAAAAGTTTTCATTTACTACATTTAATTAATATTTTAATAATTTTGACTTATGTTAGTAAAAAATAATTTCGTTTTTCACGAATTAGTCATTGTCGTGAATTTCATTAAATTTCTGTAAACAATAAAGCACTCAAGATTCTTGTGAAATCCAAAGTAAATTTGTTCATGTACCCTGAACATTCCGTGTTATGTTATTTGGACGCCACAAGCTAATTAACAGAAACGATGAGCAATAACTTAAACAAGCGGTAAACAAAGGCCATGATTGGACGATAAGGTACATACATCGAACGTGGTTCAACACGTCCTTCTACAGGACGGTCCAAAGTTTAATTCTCAAATGACACTTCAACAAGAGATGGAAATTGTCCACTAGAATTTTGTGTGCAAAAGGTGGATTGTTTTTGTGTCATCGAACGTGAACACAAACCAGAGTAGATTTGACTTCAATTAGTGATCACTTAAAATATGTTCTAAGAAAATGCACCGCCCCCTCTTATGTTCGAAGTTCTGCAATTTAATTTACGACCCTGTTTTAAAAAGTTTAGAAAATAAAAAAAATTGGGTTGTTATTTCTGACCGGTTATGTAGTAGATACGCTTTGACAGTGGTTAAATTTCAAAATTAGTTTTACCAGGAGCTAATTCAAATCCAGTGTACTTTAACAGCATACATTAAATAAATGACCTAACTTCAACAAAAGGTCGCTCTTTACGACGCTTGATCTATACGATGTTCCTACTTTAAAAGTGGTCGAATCTGCCACATAAAAATAAAACCTTCATTGACTAATTTGTTTAAAAATATTTATTTAATCTACATAGTTTATTTTTTGATGCAGGCAACTCTAATTTGATGCTTTGATAAACCATTTTATATCTACAATAAAACATTAATTGACATGTGGTTGTTCTTTATTAACCTGCTTTAAAAATACATTCCAAGAAAATGTCAGAATATAAATAGAATGTGTAAGCAGAAAATGTTTAATCTTCAAACAAATTCCTTTCAAAACTCAAGATTTTTTATTTTAAAATGGCAGAAAATATTTTGCATTGGGCAATAAACTGTGTATTCCAAATCTGCAAAATGTAATTCATGTGCCGACAAATTTAACCAAAATGAGTCCAGCTACAATACGGGTGATAGAAGAATCTACAAATGGGTTGTATTACACTATTTTCCGCATAAATGCACACTTAAACTTTGAGATGGCGAAATGTGTTTCAAGTAGGCCATCTAAAGATTTGAGTGCATTCATATTTACAGGTTTTTAATTCTTTTCGTCTTCGCTCCCACTACCAATAGATTTGAAACCTATCCGTCTGTGAACGGTCGACAAGTTGCTGAACTTTCGGGGAGATTGTGGTAAATTAAGTATTTCTTTTAACTTATTTTTCGTGGCAATGTAATCGAGAAATTATGAAAATTAATAAACATTACTACAAATACTACAAATTGAGTCAGAAAGTAAAACGATATGAATACATTTCCGTAGCAATGCTAGTTTCAGTGGAAGATGTGTAGGTAAATAACATATTTAAACAGTAAACAGACCTAGCTTTGCATTCTCTGACCGGTTGAAGAAACAAAAGTATTGCTAATTGCCGTAGAATGATTACCACATGTGAAACCGAGACTGCCTCGTACAGAAGTAATCCCTTTCGAAGAATTCCCGCCAATTACTCGCTGCGTCTAAATGTCAACTCAGCTAGGATAACTAGAGAGGCCGGAACATGGGACAGTTCTCAGTAATTTGTTCAATCATTGTTAATTACACTCCCACAGTCAAGTGTGTAGTCTCAGATGTACATCTTAGCAGGGAGAGCAGATTAGCATGACCGCACACACCGCTCGTCCTCTTCATACACTAATCGGGCCATGGTCATTATCACTAATTTTATATTACATCAGTAAATATATCAAACTCTACTCAATTATTAACACGAGCCAAGCCTTTGAGACCGGGCTTAAATTTCGTTTCCTTTGCTAATAATCTCGCACGATTTTCTAGACAAAAATGTGAATTGAGACAATTTAAGCTCAAAAGATCTGGAGTATTATTCGAATGAAACTTTTTGTTAGCCACGACTTCAAAGAAAAGACAGCGTTTATTGACAATAATTCTAATCCGGCATTATAAGTTGTGATCGCGCGTATATCTCGTTAAATTATTTGACTAGTATTCCGTTAGTTGCGTAACTAAAATAATTGCTCGGTAAATATCACGTTAAGTGCAATCATACATAGACGAGCTCTAGTCTAGTCCGCAAAACTGAGTGCCTAAATACATGCAGATTGGTAAATGAAAATGTGTACAACGAGTGGAGGTTGTCTTGTCGCCAGTTCGTAAATATAAGTGAAGGCATTTGACAGTACATCACCAGGCCTGCTCAACGTCAATGACTTTGATTCTAAACTGACAACAGACTTGAACAGCACAACGTTAGATCTCCTTTAAGTCAAGAATTTGTATTTTAATCTGACAAACAATCACTGCGTTCACACAAAATTACGTTTAAAGTCGTGTTGATTTAGCATTAAACGGGAAGATTACTACTCACGCACTCCCGCGCGAGCGAACGCGCGCCTTACAACTTACGACTGAAGCCAATCACCAGTAACGACCCAATGTTAACGAGTTCTGATCAGCTTACCGTAGTTAATAATTCAGAACGGTGTAATCCTTGAGCATTTTCTAATTATTTACTAAATAGGTATTTGTGGATTTTGGTTTGTCCAGTTGGAGTACGTATCTTACAAGCATTGATACATCCAGATACAGTCAGTCAGTGCCAACGCGGCGGTGATTCACAAACTCGGAAATCACTACGCGAGCAAATGAAATCAGAGAAAAAGAAACAGTAAAGTGATGTCTGCCCAAGGCAAGTTGCAATCGTTGCTAAGTAGTCTGTCGGTAGGAAGCGTCATAATTAAAAACCATCCGATAACTGAACTGCAACAGAAACCACATTTTGCACTCAACATGACTACTTTCCCCCAATTTTTCAACTGTGTGGCTTCAATACAAACGTTTCAATGACGTACTTGACATAATTTACCTTATTACACGCTATTGTACCACGGTAACCAATCTTTTATTCCAGTTGTACTAATTAATGAGTGCAAACCTGGTCATTTCGCGCAGCACAAAATTATCGTGTAATCCCCCTAAATTGGGTTTGTTAACAAAACAGTTGGCCGCGTATGACTTACGCCTGTTTACGTTTCAAAGACTGTTGTCGGAAAATACCCAGTGAGTCGTAAAAAATCAGCGGGGGAGGCACCTTGGGCACAGTCATTTAACTGGGGTTGTTTATTAGATCCTCGTCACCAGGTATGTCGAAGGGTGGAATCTGCTTCTGGGCCGGAAAGATTAAACAACAGTGGAAAAATTCTTCAGTTTGGGACACAGTATGTCGGACGGGTGAAATTTCATTTTGTCAAAGTTTTCAACAAAAATAAAATAACTTCTCGGGAAAATTTAATTTGCTTTTAGCATAGTTTGTATGACGTAACTATTACAAAATAACATTCGATAAAATTTTGAGCATTTACAACATTGTTGTAAGCCTCTTAAAAATAGAAAGTTGACAATTTTAGCAAATTGTTGTTCTAAATTGAACGATTTTTACTGTAGCAGGTAACTATGTCTTGTGTGAATAAGCTGGAGCACATTTCGGTCCAAGGTGAACTTAAAAATGCATTTCGTTCTCTCAGCTTTTCGAAAAACAAACCCTAAAGTAACCATCTTCTGAGAACAAAGCCGATCTTGCCCCTTATGATGAACTCAGAACGTTTACGAGTGCAAATAAAGCTTTACAAAACCTTAGAGTGGACTAGTCCTTCCAAAATGTTTTCTGATTAATATCATGTGCTTGCAATCCCACAATTCCAACTGAATCGCAGGGAGTTTCGAAGTCAGGTTTCTTACGCTTTGGTTGTTAAGCCTTATTTCATGTTCACCAGAAAGAGGGAAAGAAATACAACTTTAAGAGGACTACTAGAACCTGTAATGACCAGTTTTATATTCGATTTACTGTTTATTCAAGTTAATAAAAGCAGAAATATGTTTTTGAAGGGCGATGACCCATCTTCGAACTGTCAATTTGTCAGCCTGTTTTATTTGAAGCTACTATAAGCTTACGTTCCGTCCAAGACGCCAATTTTTGATTTAGATGACCTGCTGCTATGAATTTGGTTTCAATTTGCACCTTACTAAGATGTGAGGTGATGTCTGGGTTTTCAAAGATCTGTCAGTTCGTTATTCCTTGACACCAAGGTCGGCGAATAAAACGACACACCGTGACATGCCGACTCGTAGAGCCTGGTATCAAGCAAACACTGAAATCACCTCCAGTTTGACTAATAGTGAGAAGTCTAAATCAAAAGTTGATTTTTGTGATGGAAAGATGGGTTTGCAACGGCTTTGAGTCAACACTTGGCCAATGATCGTGGTTGGGAAGTATTGAAGAGATGACGCCTTGCTTGGGGAACTCATTATCTCTCTTCATGTATATTGACTTAACAGTCAGATAGTGCTGTCATAACTAGAGATAACACTGGGTCCCAACTCGACTCCAACGACTACCGGCGGCTCACCGCTCCCTGTGAGTGAAGTGCCGTGTTCTTGTACGTTGATAACTCTAACGACATAACCTTGTCTTGTCAACTATGTGTGTTTTGTCAAGACGTTTGGTGCACGCTATCATCGTTTACTGGCACCTGATGATCTCAGATATTCCGTGATGACAGATGAACGGGTCATTTTTCATTTAGGCCTGCCAATAACCTCTCCGTTCCAAAAGTGAGACCGTACACACATTACTGTTCTGACATGCCTCTGAATTAGAGATTGATTTAATCAGGTTCATTTTCCATTTTCAATTCAATCATTATATAAGAAATTGATTGAAATTCAAAAAATATGTTGGATAGAAATCGGTCACTGTACTTCGAAATTTACGAAAATCTAGAATAAAAAGCATAGCACGCCAATAAACGTGCAAGTTCTTAGCTCCTTTTGGTTTATCATTCGTGTACACCCGGCTTCCGTCTTGAACACGTGTGGCCTTTGAAACTACGTAAGGCCAAGGTGTTGTTTGTTTATGGGATTCAGTAAACAACAACAAGCCAGGATTCTCAGTGGGGTGCATCCCCCACGTGCGTGCGTAAACTTGTCATTCCTCAATGAATCACGTGTTTGGTTAACTCTCTCATCAGAAAATACTTGACGGCCAACTAAATTACGTTTAAGTTTAAACGGACCTGTTCTTTTCTAGAACATGGATGAAGTTTTCGATCGTGCATTTCACGTTGTTTGTCACTTTTTGGTTAAATTACGAAGCTGGGACAAAAAGAACGCGAAGCAACACGTTCGTTTTACTATTTCAGTTTGAAAACTATCATAGATAAACTACTGCATTTCCTAATCGATGGTATTTGTTTAATTATCTGACTAAGGGTGAATTAGCAAGTTTTGATAACTCCCGCGAATAGTTTCCTACGAAATCATCATTGTTGAAACAGTCAAACAGGATAATTAAACAGCGATTATAACCCGCGTAATGGCGCCATTAAATGTTATTTTTATCATTTTCTTTCCAAGAGAATTAAAACTTCACTACAATAAGGGAATTTAAATCCAGCGATTGCCGTCACCAGACCATCGATTTTTCTATATCCTCGTTTTTGTGTTATTGTCGAATGGTTTAATTAGCTGGATTTAAGTTAAATGTGCACACAGTAAACGGAAGTAGTTGGACCTAACATAACATTGCGTTAGCTTGCCTAACGAATAAGAGGAACAGGCATGAGACTAATTAAACACGGTGCAGGATGTGGTCGTGGATTGTTTTAATCACACAAAAAGTCTTCACTTAATATTAGTTTGAAACGAATATATAAAAAATGAATATTTTCATTAATACTAAGAAATGCTAGTCAAATTTATTAGTTAAATAATGCACTCCTTGAATGCGCGTATGGCCATCCTTCTGTGTGATTTAATGGCTATTAACAAAGTAAATGTGTACATGCAGATATCGGCATTTTACCAGTTTTGTGACCAAACGCTCATTGATCGCGCAGTTACTTTATATTCCACCATGCTCGGCTGTAATGATGCCCTGCTGCTGCTATTAATAAATCGCTCATCCACCAAGTCTGTGATGGCCACTAGACCTGCGTAACTAACGGAAAGCCGTGAAACGTTGAGATAAAACGCCGATCCTGAAATAACGTTGTCCGGGGAAAGGTAGTGACATATGTAACAAATGTCCTTGTAAATATGTATCCCAGGTAAATCACTAAAAAAGGAAAATATTTGTATATTGTGAGCTTTCTACTAAATAAAATACCTAAGGAGCAATCTTTCGTTTAACAAATGACATCACATTGTAGGAAAAACTTTACCTCTAAATTGTTAGGGAAATATTCATTACTTGTTTTGTTAATAGCGTCTCTGTGATGAGGAGTCTTTCAGTTCAGCTCCAACATAATTCTACCTCCACATGACACCTGTTTACAATATATTTTCCATTGTTGTTAGTCCAAACAAATCAACTTCCCTTTCCTAAAGTATTTAAGTTACGTCACTAGCGCGTCCGTTGATAGTATTGTCCATACCGTGTTCGCACCATTAGACGCATTGACGAGCGGCGGAGTCCCCGTCGTGGGTAATTAGGCGAATGCCCCTCCCCCTCTCCGCCCATCTGATTTAGTTTACAGTCACCGTTAGGTAAAGCTGTTAACAAAATAAACAAGTTCCGTTTAAGCGCATATGTTTACGACGCGTCTTGTTTAACCGTCCTGCGACCAATATTGTTGTTTAAACATTGGCAGTGCTCTACATGAAATATTACTGGCCCATGTGTTGACCAGCCAATGGTCACTGACGTCGCATGTCACCTAGTCACGGAGTAAATTAAAATTTTGAAAACAAGTCCGTTCGGTTGCTGACTTGTCGATTTGAGCTACGAAAACAGGTATGTTCATTACCAAACGCAATAAAGGTATCAATAACTGCATCAGTTTAATGTAGATGTAGGTTTATATCTTGAGCTAATTGATGTTATTTTTTCTGCTTGTCTTGAAATTATATATTAAGTCGTCACGTTGAGCACGCGAGTGCAAGCTCTCAATGGCTTCATAATTATTATTCAATCATCCATTTACCTTATCTGACTTCAACAATGCGTTTAAAGAAGTGATTAACTGACGATTTATCATTACCGTTCGTTATCGATGCAAGAACATTAAACATTATGGAATCATAATTAGAAAAACATTTTCGTAAATCAAACGTCTCTTGAGCTCTTGGCGCGCAAGATGTTTCGAGGGAACTTTTATTTACGATTTAAATTAGCTTACGCTCAAAATACTATGCAACGTGAGAGATACATTGCGCTTCCTTACTCCCGTATTTGATCATTGTGTAACTACAAACGTCGGACTACGGTCGAACAGTCAATAAATGCCGACTGTACGTCTTCAATATAAAGATTTGGGGTATAGAGTTCACGTCAACCGTCATGCAATTTCGGATTCTCTTGGTATCCCTACACTCACTGCTTCAATGCGAATCACGCAGCTGCCTGCACCGTTCCCAAGGATCACTTTCACACCTCTCCACATGAACGGCCAGGTAAACTGACCGGTGGTCTTTCATCTTAGCCCACAAATTCGAGTAACTTCTTCACGCTGTGCCATTCACCGACCCGCTCATTCACCGTCGCAGCTGGACTGCACACATGTGTACCAGTGATCCGGGTAGTCACGCCCTCGGACGACTGACGGATTCGCACCTATTTCATTGTTGGCATTACCCGGAACATTTTGTGATTAGTTGACGTCGTAAAGGCTAATGCATCATATCCAACGACTTATTACGCGTGGCACAGTCGACAAATCCTCTTAGTGTCTAGGGCAAAGACCGACCTATCACGACAGTCTTAGCCATATTAGACGGACAATCTTGTTAAAAGAGTACTGTTGCAGTTTAAAAAATTCAACGATCCCCAGCATGTTGGTCAAAGAAGGTGGAGAATCGGCGAGAAATGATGACGTGAAAAAGGAACAGATGGACACGACGTGCTTGAGTACGGAGAACATAGACCAGTGTAGCCTCGGTGGTGGGCCCGGAGTGGTCCCCGTCTTCCCGGGATACTCGACCTACCCGTTGGAGCTTTACGCTAACTATCACAAAAGCATTAATGTGGACTCTGAGCAATGGAGGGAAAGCAGGCGTTACGCAAGTTTTCAGAAAATTGACCCGGATGTGAGATTCCCAGCTTACCCGGCACGTGTTCTCGATCTTGATTTCGTTGCGTTATTATTTTAATGTTTTCCAGATACTTTTTTGTTTCATGTAAACAGGCGATGAGAATTTCGCTATAGGTTTCTGTTTTCCCTAAGATAACTACTTTTCTTGGACATCACGTTTTGGTTACTTCCTACATGGCAACAAGGGATGGAAATGTTATTTCAGTCGATTCCTCAAGCTCAGCCAACAATACCGGTTGTGTACCATAAAAGTGCAGTTCCGCTGCCGATCGCAGATTCAGTGCCACAGTCGTGGGTGTCAACAATACACGGTCGATGGCAACGTGTGCGCTGAAAGCAACATAATTCTAGTCGACACGGTCATTTATGTTGTTATGACACGCATTGTAACCGTTGTTTTGTTTCCTTCTCAAGTTATGCAATCACGGCCTGTTTACTAACTTTGTTTTTCTCAGACTGGCTTTATGTATTTACATTGTGTAGATTTCCCGTTTCACTTTACTTCGACTTGAATAAAAGTCATATTTCCATTAGCCAATAATGACAATACACAACCCTTGGCTATAAAGGTTCGTCTCGCGCGGAAGACGGACAGTCTGAACCCACTACTCCAACCCGACGGTACTTTTATCATTCACAAACTGTGTTATTCATTGTTCGCCTCGATGTGTTTCCAGATCGGCACTGAAAACCTCACCGTGGCGCTATCCTCGTACTACCCGTCCATGGCCACTATGGCTTCATCCTACCCGCCCCCTCCATCGACCAAGATCAGCCCTTACTCAGTCAACGGAATCAGTCTCACATCGGGCTCAATGGACCTCATGCATCCGGCAATGGGCTACGCTCAGGGAGATTTTGGTAAGTTTGAAGATTTTTGTGTATTGTAGCCGTGTCGCAAACGTAACACAGGCAAGTAACGAGAAAGATTCTCTTTGTAAGATTCTATTAACATTCAGCCACCAACTGCTTTTCACAAATAAACAAATCGTATAATTGTTGATTGTCCTAGAGATATTATTTGTGTCAAGAAAATTCAAAAGAATAATCACTAATTCTTCCTTATTTAGCTAATGTGGTAAAACCACCACGTGACACAACTATACACGTCAGTGACTGTCGGGGGATGCATTAATCAGCATTGTCCTCGGATTGACGAATCTTGAGCCGATAGTCCTATCGTTATAACAACGATTCACTTTACTTATTTGACGATAATTTACCAATCTAAGTTATAACGTGACAGATTACAGGATTTCTGCACCATTATCTCTAATTATCAATCCTCGAATTGGCGACTTATATATTTGTGGTAACTATTGATAACATTTTCAAACCGATATGGAAATTTAACAAAATGCGAAAGATGTTCATTGTCCCACAGGTGGAACAACTATATAAGTCATTTTAATTTTAAGAACTGTTGCAAGGAGTTGATACGTCAATGGGAAACCAAAACTTTTATCCTGTCAAAATTGTGAACATTAACTTTGGTTCAAAAGGACTTTCGTTCTTTCGAAATGTGATTTTTTTTTGAAAATCTAACAGTATTTTAGACCACGCCTCCCCAAATACACCTGGTTACCCGAGGCACTTCCCATTAAAGTTCAAACCACTCGACAAATTAGGCGTATACATGCCCAAACTTAAGTACGTTACCCCAATTATGTGCTTCTGGGATTTCGAAAGGTAGGATAAATACCTCTGGTGGAACGCGGCCGAACTGATCTATTCATACGCCAGTAAACCCAGGTTGGTGAACAATCCAGAAAACAGTGAAGTGGGGTTATACAATTTTGGACGCAGAGTTCGATGAATGTAGGTATTTACTGGAGACTCGCGTCGAACACAGAACTGAGCAGTAAGAATGAGTGGTTTAACTTCGAATATTAAGACATTGCCACAAACTTGTAACACACGTTTCTTAGTCCTTTTCATTCTGAATAATTCTGGTCTACTTCCGTTTTTTAAAAACACGGTGATTAATTTCATATCGACGGTCACCTGGCAAGCCTGCAGGTCTACAGTGTCTGAGATCAAGTCACTGGAAAGTGAACTCTACACGATGTTAGTTTGACTTTCTTCTAAAACTTGAGTAAAATTGTTTATTTAATCCGTCCCTCTCCTGTATGTGAACGGTGTGACATCATCGGATATTTCTTGTCTGTTCTCCATGACAAGCTGTCATTTTAAACATGGCCGTCGGCTATTCGCCAGGTCAGTATTTCTCCAAAGCCGCTGTTTCGTATTTTTGCTGATGGAGAAAACAGTGAGCACACCTTAAGTATCGTCTATTGAATGGCTTAATGTGAACTTCAATGACCTCGCAAACTGGACGGTCCTTCTTAATATTAAATAATTAGCATTAATTGCAGCCAACCTTAATGTGCTACGTTTTTCGCCCCAAGCCCTACGACAACAAAACACATATAAACACAGACGGTTTTTGAATGCAACTATTTAACTCTGTCTTCATAAAGTTTTCATATTAGCGCCAAATGCATTAGTGTCACTGCGCAATGGTCTGATAAGTTATGATGGACTCTGATTAATAGCCAGCGTCTGCTTCGTAACGAACGTCTTCAAAGCACGCGGGGTCGCTAAATTTTTCTTAAAGCAGCTAAGCACCACCTAGGGTTCGGTAATGGAACCAATTTCTTTCTAACCGAAGAACATGTTAATTTCGACGCATAAAATGACATTCATTGAATTCCAACTTATTGGGTTTGCTCTGAAGCAATAATAAAATTCAGCGATTGATATTACAAATCCAAAAATCATTTCTGATCTGAGTACGGAGCAAGTTGGTGTCCATTTTATAAGAGAAAACGGCTCGAATAGGTGTGCGCATTGCGACTCTATGATATGATGCTTTCGTGAAAGTTCTAAAGATTGAACTGTGCGAAGCGTAACAGTGCTGAACGCGCAGATGGAGAAGCAAACTTGCCTTTGCTAATAAGTAGACGAAACTCATTTGAAAAGTAGCAAATTAATTTCAACGCGCCTTCCTAATGCAGGATTAACCTGTCTCAAAAGATTTGTCACTAATAACTCTAGGAAGACGTTAACAATTGTTGTAGCACTCATTAAGATAATTGCGGTACACCATGTTACGTAATCTGTTTAGATGAAGGACCATCCATTTGTCGTCCTCGCATCAAAATGAAATTAAATTTAAGGTGGGTATGAAAACGCTCGGCATTCGATCCTAGTAATGTGTATTCGGATTGTAGTGGTTGAACTTGAAACAAGGGAACCAAAATGCGACACACTGTCTGAATGCAGTTGTAATACTGAAGAAATCGGCCACGTGCTACCGCTACAGACAAAAGATAGGCTAAATTAATACTTTTGAAATTAATTACTTTATATTATATGCATCCACAAAACCAGAGAATGATGTAAAGTCGATAATATTATTATTACTAATTACACAACGGGGAATGACCGTTACACAATTTCCGATACAATAAAAATAATGAATGTGATAACTACATAGACGAATATCAAAAGGAAACACAGTACTGAGAAATTTTTACAGATCACTCGCTAACTTTGATTGATTACGTACCGACATTACACAAAATGGTCACATGCCTTTCCGCCTTCTCCTAGTAACAGCTTGTGTAGGGCTGCTTTTTTATGTAACAGCTGATCAAACAGTCAAAGTATATTATATTTTATCAATATTTACAACACTGTCACGCCTTTGTCTTTACAGGTAACCCCAGGAAACAGCGCAGGGAACGGACTACATTTTCCAGGCAACAGCTAGATGTGTTAGAAGGTCTTTTTCAGAAGACCCGTTATCCCGATATATTCATGCGCGAGGAAGTGGCTTTGAAGATCAACCTGCCCGAATCACGAGTGCAGGTGCGTAGCCTTCGAATCATTAACGTTTAATTAGTTTTAATTATATTTTCTATAGTAAATTAATTGAGATGTGATTTGTGTTTTCAACTCTGAGAACGAGATGAGCGCGAACAAAACAAGAGACGCGGAGTGTCAAATGCAATTTTTCATTCGAAAAAATCTGAATGACTGTGCGGTAACACGATCGCTGTCATTCTCGCGGGCCGTCTCGTCACGCGCCTACCAACAACAAGACTCTGAACTAAGAATGGTAATTCGAGAAAACTACATTGTATTAGTAAAAAAGAACTGCGCCCGAAGCTTCCGCGAGTAAAAAACGTCGAATCACAGTCAGACAAACCATTAAATGAGATGGACAACCCAATGAAAATTGATAGCAGGCGTTTGTCATTGGATGAGAACATATGAACAAACTGTTGTGACTCCGAGTTTAGTGGACTCAACAAAAGTGTGGTTTGGAAACTCGAGTAAAGTTAGTTGGTGAGTTGCTATAGGAACAAGTGTTGGATAACTCTAGGCGAGCCCTGTCGGAAACGCACCGGTAGACAATACATGGCCGGTTGGCGCCTTATGACACGACAGACTCTTTTGACTAGTTTGTCGCTGTGAGAACATAAATTGATTATTATAATGGGTTTTGATTTGGCTAGGCTCTCCCAACGAAAATAAAATACATATTTAAGTCGCAAGACGCGTATTGAAATAATAACCAGCACAGCGCAAATGTCATGTCGTGCAGCACGTGTTCGCGCGTCTCTCAGACCGAACATCAAAATGTCAGTTCGTTAACGCACTGGCGCGCAGCTGAGCGGAAAGTGTCATCGCTGTTTGTTTGCCTTCGTAATTCTCGTCGCGGTCGCTATAAATGAACGACACACAACAGTTACAAAATGGCGGACGTAAGGAATTTTATCTTAACACGAAGAATAGCCGGTCTACGGTTTGTAAACATTTCAATTTGCATAGCGAGAGTGGAAACCACGTTCGCTTAGCCACTTGACACGGCAACAATAGCCGTGTTTATATTGGAAATTAATTTGAACAAAAACTTGTTTAAAGTCGGAATTAAAAACCTCGCATTTTGACTCCTCGAAAAGGGACAGTCTTTATACAAACACCTGGTTAGTCATCAAATCCAGTTTAATGTAATTTTGCACCTTAATACCAAGTAATCCATCGATAATTCCTTATGCAACACAGTCACTGACACGGTGAATTGCCTTCTATATCACCAGTAATTCAGAAATAAAACAAAAATCGCTCTCTGTCGACGTCTTTTTTCGCGTTTGTATGGGACGTTTTACTATCTATTTTTTTCAATCAGAGCACCCGTTCAAACTAGCCACTTCGAGAATCGAGGGAACTGCATACACTCTCCTCTGTTTGTTATTGTTAGTTGCCGGGAGACGAATCTTGCAGCGAATCCCCACCTCTGATTGATAATTGAGTTTAATTACTTGTTGTTTTAACTTTAAATTTGTGTATACATTTATTGGCCCCCTGTGAGTGCATGTGTCTCACCACGTGACAAACTACACTAGTGACACGGTGGGATTTGTTTGTTATTCCTTGAACGAATTAAACAAATGAGAAAAGGTATGCATAAACTACTGCTCTTCATGTTGCTATTAGAAACCGTTATTTTTGTTGTGATGAGTTTCGCACAACAATGCGTTTAAATTCGGTGTGAAAAAGGTTATCACACACGAGTCTTATTCTTAAAAAGTGACTTACGACCAAATCAGGAATTAGGTATTACGGTCCACACAACTATTTGTGAATAAATCTCACATTAGCAAAAGTACAAAATCTCTGGGAATGAAACCATAACTGCAGGTCACTGGTATAATTTATTTCTTGACTGTGATGGGCTAATAATTAGATGGCTAAATCTTTACTCGTGAAGTGGGTGCCCAAGAACAAATTTCTGACTTAAGTCACTTATCATGAAACAAATTTTTCATCATTGGAGTCTCCCTGGTTACGTTCAAATAGGTGGAACACGGCGCTACTTTTTGTGGCCAATCTCTTTGAGCGCGATGTGACCTAAAATATTACGACAGTTAAGTCTTTAAAACAACGTGAGTAACGGTGACAATTGTGATGACACAGGTAATCCTTTAATCCATAAGTTTTCAATTAAATTATTCCGCTGTCGTTGTTGGCTTGTTTGGCGAGTTATTAATATCCATCGAGAGCCCTTCGCGTTCCACGGAGAAGCGTTCCATGTCTAATCATCACTAGCGTACCGCATCAAATTTTCCCTCGGTTCATTGCCTTTTACGTGCGGCACTAACCGTCCATTCAGGAACTGTCCTGTACTTTGAGTCGAACCGCGATAACTCGTTGCAGAATGACACAGTTATCACAGAGAGATAACTGTGTTTTTCGACAGCTTTAGTTATTTTTGTGTGTTGCATAATAGATGTGTACTTATCTGACACTTGGTGCGATAACGCGTGATAAGTGGAGATAACGCGAGATTACGCCAGTAGCGAGATCGTGCGTGGGATAAGACGACGTAACGTGCGGGCGAGAATGTTGTCAAATCTTCTGTCATTGTCGAGTGGACGTTGATGATCTATTATACGGACGCTGTTTGTAGCGCGGGAACGGCTTCTTTAGACGGAATTTTAATCTTCCTAAACGACTTGTAATGTCTGAAAACATGATTAAATGTCAACGTTGGTCCCTTCGAAAGTGGGAAAGTGTCAAAAAGGTTTAGTGAGTTTAATGAAATATCACAACTACATGTCAATGGTTCAGGCAATCTCTGACTCAGGTGTGAATAAGGGCAAATAAAACTTCTAGATGGCGATTTTTGTGTAGCAATCAAGAATTGTCTGCTACCTTCCCAAATCTGTACGATCATTGTTTGAGAAGAAGAAAGCTAACTCTAAACAATCTCTTTGTCTACAGGTTTGGTTTAAAAATCGCAGGGCAAAGTGTCGGCAACAACAGAAAGGTCAAGGGTCAGACAAAGCAAAGGCTCGCAAGTCCAAATCTCCTCCGCCACCGCAGAGTTCGTCACCAGGCAATTTTATCAAAGCGCCACCTAGCGTCAGTGTGCCAATCCCAAGCCCGGTTCAGACTGCGGCCCCCATCTGGTCACCAGCTTCCATTCCTCCCGTCGCCGATCTGGTGAACTCACCAAATAGTTGCATGCAGAGGCCGAGTCCCTACCACATGGGTAGCCACAGCCAACACGCTTACAACCCACAAAATTATGGACATTCCGCCTACTATGGCAACATGGATTATTTATCGCAAATGCAGCTCCCAACCATGTCGTCAGGGCAGATGACTCCCACAAGTCTCTCTGGCTCACACAATCAAATGACTGGCTACGGCCCCCTACCGGGAGCACAGTCGCTGGCTAGAGGACCGCCCTCTAGCGATTGTATGGACTATAAGGACGCTTCGTGGCCTAAATTTCAAGTTTTGTGAACCTCACAGAGGTTAGAGCTTTCCTTGGAAAAGTAACCGAGCTAAAATAACTGTACTCGTTTTGACACTTGCGTGCAGCAGATGGCGAAGCTGTGCAAACTGCCATTGTCAAAACTTCCATTTAAACTGTCTCACAATGTTGACTACCATAGAAGGATCTGAGCCAGCTGATATTCCCGATACATTCCGATCAACCTAAAACGGCACCTTCCTGACACGGAATTATCGTCTGGTCGGATATTGCTGTTGAAACTCATATACTATAACATTATTTCAGTGTCCTCGTTCTGTTCAAATGTGTTTTTTCTTTTCATTTATCCAATGGGAACTTTAGTTTGTTGAAATGTAATTTGGATAGGCATTGCTCAAGTCGGAATTTGTCTTCGGCTAGTCTTCTGTTTACCGTGTTATCACGTGTATTATTTGATAAAAAGGTGCAACTATTGTGTTTGTAATTAAAGTATATTGTGGCGGATACGTTTGCTAAACGCATAATGTATGTTTTATCTAGTCTACATGAAACCATGACAACTTCATGACAACCTGATAAGAGAAATGTGCAAAATTGTTTATCACAGTAGTTTAACAATTTTAGTACTGAATTAGAATTTTATTTAAATAGTATAAAATTAGGCACGGAATGCACAGCCATGTGAATTGGACGAATGTTAAAAACGTGATCAAACTATGTAAATATTCTATTTAAGATGTTCACTGTGATTATCAAATTCACTCATGGCACTGTCATTGTAGAGTCACACAAGGGACTATCGTTGGGGTGAACTGGAGGCCTTACAAATCACGTGATTTGTGTCTAATCGTGGATCATTATTTCACAACATTTCTGCTGCTGTTTCTCTCTATTTATTTGTTTGTTCAATTTTAATTTTGAACTCCTACCAGAACAAAGGCCGAGTCTGTGAACTTAACGAAGTTGGATGGAATATTTCCAATAAAGATATTAGTATTAGCCATTCTGTCTGATTTTAATATATCCTTTTTGCAGCGCCAGATTTGGCCTGACATCAACATAAAATTTTTGATCTACTTTAGCAAGTTTCTTTTTAGAAACATTACGTTTAAAATGACCAGTGGAGTTAGACATTTCTTCCTCAATCGTAAATATCTGTACAAGAATTTGATATAATTATTATTTATAATTTTGAGAAGACTCGTTAGACACCACTAAATGTCCATGATAGTTAAAACTTTAATTCAGTTACAAGTTTGGTGCCCTGCAAGTCGTCGAAATTGTCAGATGTTTGTTTTCTTTCAAAAGGTGAATAAAAGTTTGTTGTTTTAACATGTTTTTTATCTTCAAAATGAAGATTGTGTTATGCCCATAAGGTAACACCACACGTCCACTACAGCCAGTGTCCGTAAGTTATGCGCCATCTATCCACGAAGCAACCAGAAGTCGAGAGGTTTACGTCCAGCCGACAAATATTGACGTATCGATTAGACGGCAAAGTACAAAAATTATAATGAAATTCAAATTGAAAATTTCTTTTGCAGAAGCTCTCCGACACTGACAATCATTAAAACTGAACCCATTAAAATAAAACTCAATGGCAAATGGGTTTCTTGAGTGTTCAAAATTATAAAAGAAAATGCCCGTTCATACGAATTTTCTTTTTGTAGAATGTATTCGGAAATCCTACTAGTTTGTTACATTAACGCAATAATTGGGGAATTATTAGCATTTTTGACTCGGGTAAAAGTTTTGTGCAAAAATTCCGGAAATTGTACGAAAAATACAAAAAAGACTCACATGATAGAGCATTTAGTTTCAGGACAAAAGTTTCAGCTGGGGGACAGTTGATCAAATTGTTTCCTGAAATACAATAGTCCCACACGTCGCACTCAAACACATCAACCTACACCTTGATGTAGATAGGTAGGGAGTAAAGCAAAATTGCGTTTTCTTTTTAAATTTTGATTTAGTGACGAACGCATTATTTGTTAGATCAACAAGTTTCGTTTTTTCGAGCATATCACTGCTCGTGGAATTACAAAATGACACTAGGCCGAGAGTTAGTTTTAGCAACAGCTTTCTGCCAGCAATATTAGTATTGTAATACATGAGGACTTGAAGGTAATGATTTTAATTTTAAATGAAACACAAATAGAAATAAATTGTGTGTCCAGCAGCTTCACCCACCAGGAACAAAATCACGTCGCACGTTCTGAAGGCGCAAAAAACTCAAGAAAAGCTGTTGTGTTCTCGCATCAGTTTCAGCTAAGGTCAGGTTTCCGTTTTCGACAAGCTGCACAAAAACGCTCAAGCAAGGTTTGAAATGCCATGATTTGCCAAGCGAAAAGTAAAAGAGTATATCCCGCATCATATTTAGTCTCAGGTAGATTTTTTTATTGAAAAGTGAGCAACAAAAAATACCGTACCAACGACTCAATTATAAAAAGACAGAGACCAGCCTCCCGTTCAGTAAGGCTAAGACCTCGCTAAAAGCAAGATTTCGCGAGATTACGCGAAACATTGCCGTACATTTTAAATGAGAACACGTGACTTTGGCTAGATTTTAGCTAGGTCCTAGCGTTACTGAAAGCACGCCAGAACTAACCCTGTTTTTGCCACCTGAACTTTATATTGTAGTCTATGTTCATAACGCACAGATAGTGTAAAATCAGACGACAATTCAATGGCGAAGTGTCCTCGTGGTGCTCAGCCTTGACGGTCGCAGAATGAATTCCACTTGCTTTAACTAAAAATTTCATTTTAAAATCGTTCAAAATACTCCCAAACAAAAATATCGAAATTTGCTTTTAGTGATCGCCTTCTCTTGTAATCGCCACTTCCGAACACAAAACGTGACTCGTTAATCAAAAAGTGTCACTGAAATATAAACATTAAAAAATCAACGCCCTATGCGCATTTGCCTATTTAATCAATTTTCAAGTTTCTAAAAAGTTGACAGTCATTCAACGTTTTAGACTATTTTGTGGTGGCCCAAAAAATAAAAAGTTATATTGAAAACTATTATTAAATTCTATTTGCTTAAAAAGTAATGTTAAGTTGACAGAACATCATTTGACAAGTAGTTCTTGGCATAACTTGATTTTTCAAAGTTACAGCGACCCATTTCAATAAAAATCTGAGTTTTATCCACATGACTCAGTAATAACGACGAGTGTTGATACTCAGCAGTATTCTTCAAACTTGACTGCGCAGGCCAGCTGCTCGTTTTAATGAAGTTTTGATCTTGGAGACCTTACACGCCATCTATTGACTGGCAGTAGAACTGAGCAAAATATTTCCGATACAAGTCTCCCAGAGTAATGCAACGCGCAAGTGATGGGAGTGGAATTGAATGGCAATCGTGCCAGGTGTAACATAGAGTAAACACGTCGATGCAACCTTGACGTACACCTTGTTACCATGGAGAATCTAAGATGATTTACTTACAGCCAATTTGTTAAAAATGTTGTAATCGCATGAGAACTGCGTCACTAGTCCCTTTCCAATGTGAGGCACTATAATAATGAAATTACGTGAACATATAGGCCTAGCCGATATGTTCGTAGAACTCGTGGCGGATTGCTGAGCGGGTCGTAACCTCGTCGGTGTTGAGAACCTCACACAATAATAACACGAATGTGTGACAAATTTTGAAAAAAAAAATGATTAACAAAAACGAGTCGTCCTAGTAAAGCTTCTGTGCGAGAAAGACTCCACACAGACGGCATACATAACTAATGACAAGCTGGAACAAACTATATTAGTTGGTCTCTCGACCTAGTACTACGCGCTTTGCAATTCAAAAACCCAAGCACTCAAACAAATGGCCAATCTTAGAAACTCGTTAAGAAATCGTCCGCTATCATTGGCAACAAGTTAAGCTCAAATGAATGGGACATTGTGGCACTAGGATAGTTTTCGTGCATGTCATTTGTGACACATAACAACAAGTGAAACTGTTATTTGTTAACATTCACGACGCCTCCCTGCTGAGTTTGTATTCAGCCCACTTCGTTTTCTTTTCGCGGCTCGTTTATCGAAATCTGGCAGGAGTTCTCGATTTGATGGCATCAGGTATATTGTTCACACCTTCTCAAAGTGGCACGACGAAATAGGCACCTGCTGCTCTGTGCCATGCGGATCAGTGACAACCGAAAATGCTCGGTTTCGTGGAGCGAATGTAACTAGCGAGATAATCCACGTTCATTTTAAGTGAGTGGAATTTCACACTAATCAACACCCGTGTCAGTCTGTTACCTGTTCCAAGGTGAGTCAAAGCTAGTGCGCCGGAACTGAGATCACTTGGTCTCTGTTCTAAATCACCAAACGATTTATTTCAAGTGTGTGCGAGGATAAGTCGTGTCCTTCCCATGTCCCATAGCAGACAAGATGTTATTAGTTATAATAATAATAATAATAATAATAATAATAATAATAATAATAATAATAATAATAATAATAATAATAATAATAATAATAATAATAATAATAATAATAATAATAATAATAATAATAATAATGTCTATTAAAACAGACGATGGAGCAAAATGGAACATTTTTAACTGGGCGCCTATATATGGCCTGAGAATCATGGAACATTTCTAAACGTGTCAAAAGAGTGCGCTACAAGCGCACTCAAAGTGATATTCAGGCAGTCGTAAACACTTTCAGTATCATGATGATCTCAGTGATGATATGAATTTCTCCAGTTGACACAACAGTATCAGCCCAGGCTGAGAACTACCCTGAGGTGGATAGGAGTCTCGCCAGCTTGAAACTGAGACTCTAGATAACACCGGTGGATCTAGCAAGCGTGACCTACTCTTTTAGCAAATTACCCGCCAACTGTGGGGAAAGTTCATCCACCAACAACCCAATAGACAATCCGTGACATAGGGAGTATGAGCTTTTAGTTGATTCTTTCAAGATTAACGCCAATGATTCATTAGCAAGTGACAGAAAGACGACTGGATGAAATCATCAAAACAACGTTTAGTGTTATTTTAAGGCTATGTGTAGTGTAGGTCTGTGGAACCTTGTCCACAAGTATGTGTATTTCAACAAACATCTAATAGAAAACTGTAGATTTTAACTCAGTAAAAGTACACATTTTCTGAAAGCAGAAAGCTTGTGAAATTTCATTTTAGACTTTTTACTAATCTGCCATTAGCTGGGTCACGTGACCATATGCTTTTAGTAAAATTTAGGAAGAAAGTTATATCGATAGCCAAACGATGGTATCATCAATAACCTGAACGAACTTCATTTGGTATAAATGTTCCACATGAAATCTATAAATATTGTTGTAGGTTTCTAAATTATCATTTCGGTGTCGTTTCATGTAACTTTTGATTTTTTGTCAAGAAAGTCACAAAAGTCTTATTTTTGACAACCCCTCCTGCAATAGTGGAACACTATAAAAACAGTTTCTATCAGCGTTTTAAAAAACAATGCATAACACATAGCCATCATTTTAATTCGGACAACCATCATATTTCTGAGATATGATGTTCAGAACTTAACCAAATTTGGATATTTTTCTGGAGGCTTTCACAATTTTAAGTGAGGATCTCGAGTTCCTGAGATAAGTAAGTCCAGGATCTCGACATGGCCATTGAACAAAAAACACGCGATGTCCTTTTCCAGCCAGGTAGGAATAAGGTGAAATCGGAGCTTATTCTGAGAATTTTGATTGTCACCAATAGGCGACACTGCACTTATGGAATTTGACACTCAATCACTAGGTGGCGAACCGCCTCGGCGAACGAGTCGACAGCCAATGAGGTGGCACTGAACAGTTAGACTGCGGTCGCGGCCAATTTACACTCCCAAAATATTAAAATCTGGGAGCATTTTAATTAAGTATTGTATGTAGGCCACGTGAATATGGTTTGTTTGTATTTGTGAATATGCTGAGAATAAAAATGGCCACTTGGTCGGCTGTAGCTGCACTGTTCTTCAAGATGGTGGCCTCCTGTTGCAATTGTGCATTGCTGAGTAGCAACTGAGAAATTGGCTGCGATTTCAAGTAGTCCTCAAACAAGCCAGATTTGCAAAAATAAACTAATCGGTTGAAAGTAGGCCTACTTTTGGACCACATTTTTGGAATCGGTAGGAAATTTGCTTTCGGAATCTAATGTTGGCTTTAGTCGAGCATCGGCAGGGAAGTGGTGGTTTTGGGGTGAAAAGTGTCGATTTTCATTTTTTTGCCCTTATTTTTCTTAGTCTAGCTTGGTTTTCAGTGGGAGAGAAAGGGTCAAAAATACAAGAGTAAAGTTTCTGTGCTCATCTGTAGGGCTTGTGATGTGAAATGACTCAAAACTTTTCCTTATTTAATTGCATGCAGTTTTTGACAAAGTTAAGAAAGGGTGAAGAGTCCATTGACGTGTGCTTTGATAGGCAAACCCCTGAGAGAACTGTTCTGCCTGTGCCTCCTGAGGGCTTACTCAAACATGAAGAGTGCACATTTTCACGAAAGACGTCACTCTCATCGACTAGAGCGACGTCTTTTGTGAAATAGAAGAGTGCCCTCAAAAACAGTTGGACAAAGGAACAGTTTGCGAGGAGGAGAAGTGGAAGAATGAGCTACCAAAAGCCAAAGTGGTCGCATAGCATTGCTTTTGATGGTAGTGCTTTTTCGTCTGCGGAAAGTAGCGCCGCTGTTGCCTGCTTCCGTCTCAGTAAGAATTATTCTCCACCGGGCGGCGGGGCCCGGACGACTAGTACTGAGTGTTTGCTCACTATGTAAATGACCTTCAAGTTGCTCTTGCAGTACAGTTCCCGGCCTACTGCAACACCCAACGTTGCTGTCTTCGTAATAGCCAGCAGTAACTAACACACCCTCGTTCCCCTTATCTATAGCGCGCAGTCAGCTTAAGTCAAGTCAACCTTCCCCCGATGTCGTGACTCAGTCCTTCAACTGGCGAGGTCAATGATTTCGCCGAAAGTCACTCGAGGTGACTAGCCTAGCCTGATAGATGCATGTCGCTACTTTCGCATTTAAAAGGTTGTGGATAATACATAAAACACCATTTATTTGTTATTTTGCCTGTACATAATGCATTATACTGAGAATCTATAAGTGCATGAAAATTAAAAGTGTACCGCCGTGGGATAAATTTGCATCAGTGCTGGATTTACTTCGAAACAAAGCCAATCACGAGCCAGGACGGGTCGAAGACGTTACCATGTACTATTGTATTGAGATGCGATGTGAGATATCTCCGCATGCGGTATTTCAAACGACTGCCAGACGACGCTATAGACCCATGAGTAGACAAAAACAATGTCAAGCGACTTTTTCGACTTTCGATTACTTTGAATAATTTCTTCTCTCTTTACGGGTCGATTTCCACGGCAAGTGGTGTTTGGGGATCTGACTTACGCTCGCAGCTGGTTCCCTGCGTGCTTAGCCTAATGAGCACGCAGGTCATCAGGCAATGGCACGCGCTTTAGCATTGGTCGATGTAACCTCGGCAGTCATTGGTTAGCTTTACAACACCGTGAAAAAATGGCCAAGTGAACGATTTTTAGCCTTGTCATGCAAGTGGCGTCGCAACAACTATTTCGTTTCTGCAGTGATTTCAATAGCCGCGTGCTTGAAGCACATGTACAATAAACACATATCTGGCCGATTTAACCGGTTTGTTATTCATACTGTATGAATACAGGACACTATCGTAAACAAAAGTCATCGACAGTAGAAAGATGCATTCCGAAATCGCAATCACAATTTCTAGGCTTCAAATTTCCTGAACATAAATTTTAAGCACCGATTTGTCTGTACAACAGACCACATTTACACTTCAGTCCATCAGTCATGCCAGTTTGTTTGCGTAAAGCGCCGCCTGTTGAGGATTCGACTAGCCAATCAGAAACGCCGGTGTAAAAAAATTTACCGAGGAAAATTAAGTGATACCCGCGTGCTGGCGCGGCTACCGCCCCACCTAGCGGCACGCAGGAAACCAGCGAGCTGACTCACGGTGCACGGAGACGGTCTAGCCACCTGGTGACTGGTTGTATGTTACATCCTCTTGATATTCACATGCGTTGCCGTAATGCTACAGCCATGACCATGTTTACTTTTTATCGCGAATTTTCATTAACTTAAACTCGTGTTATTAAAGCTACAGTTTGTCCTGCTTACCTTCTTAAGAACGAAAATCGAATTTGACCCATTTCACGAAATGTAGCAGATTTGGCGAGATGTCTTCTCTAAGTGGAGTCTGACGTCTTAACGGATAACAGCCATAGTGTCACCTGTTGATTGCTCAGTGGAACCCGCCGTATCTATCACTAGTTTTTTAGCCACAATTTTAGCTACATTCGATTTTACCTCCCCGATTTTTAGCCACACTTGAATTTACCTCACCCTGAATTAGCAACTGTTGGTTTGGTTGAGCATTTGCTGGATGTTTGAGACGGAAGGAAATTTGTCGACAGTTTGAGCAAGCCTTTTTTCAGTCGTTGCTCTCCTTAACCTTTTCTTAATGGTTGCAAGTAAGTTAAAAATCTGGAGGAAATTCGCCCACCCATGAGACACTTAAAAATCGACTTGTGCGATATCAACTCGTGACCCACACTAAAGAAGGTTTGGACTGTCATGAGTGCAGTGTTCTTACGGAATCAGATGCGAATGACGATTTTGGGTGAAAACTGAAAATTTTGTGTATAATTGCTCCGCGTTTCTGAATCAGCTGGTTGCACTTGAGGTAGCCGTAAAAAATGGAAAGTTCACTTTGCAATAAATTTAATCGCTTTGTAAATTCTTTGGCCTAGCACACTTCATATTTTCTTCTTTTGTACATCTCATAGCAGATGGATGGAGCTGTGTGGACCCATTTCAAGCCGCAAACCAGCTAAAGCTGTTCAGTGCCACCTCTTTGTGATTACTCATACGCTTGCAGTTCAGATGGCGGATTTCGACTAGGCCAAGTTCGGTATAGTAGTCCGTCCAGTATTTAAAAGAAAAACAACTCCTGTTAAAAACACATTTCCTCTTTAAACAATAGTGGTCTTCTCACGAACAGCGCACTTGTTTGATTAAACCTTTTTGGAGCCACAGAAGCCCACGGACCGAATGATTTCCCGTGCAGCGACTCCCGTACTAAAACAAAGTTCGAGTGTTATTGTACTCTCTCGTATTGGGAAAGGAAAACTGGAACGCCTCAACGGGGAGCTCGGAATCCCGCCAGATGGCGCAAGTGTATCAAGGCACCTGTCCAAAGAAATGCCTGCAATTAGGTTATAGCGTGACATCCTGTTCTCACGAACGCCCCGATATTGATAAAATACCACCTGCTTTTAATCTATCGAGATACCAAAAAGAGGAATATCGGAATTCAATTCATCAAACTGAAGACTGGCAATTCAAAACGTGTTAGGCACACAAAAATCTTTCATTTCCTTAAACAATAATGGCGAAAAAATATCGGTGTCAGAAACATTGCCAAAGAAATGCTAATGATATAACATGTTTGTGAAAAAACGTGAAAACTCTTGGCTAGATTCAATAGGCCTGTTCTGAACAGCACTACTCTCATTCCAAGGCATAGTTACCCACAATGCAACAGCTGTGTCTAGCTCACCTTGCTTCTTCACATCCACTAGTTAGTAACTATCTTGTACCCAGATAATTATGTAATTTGTAACTGTAGTGCATACAAGATTGTATTACTGCATTTTGAGTTGAAATGGTGGGTGTTTTAAGTATCACTGAACTACAGCTGAGGAGAAGAAGCAGAGGGGGGGGGGGGAGGGTGACATGGGACCGGTCTTAACGTCACCTGACTGTACCAGAAGGTACTTCTTCGTAATGGGTGCCACACGGGAATAAGGTTGTCTTCACGAGAATACTCTTTTACCGTGTATGTGATAACTCGTGATGTGTTCAGTTTTAGCAACAGTGAAATTGCCTGTAGAGGCTACTATTAGGCGGTCCCACTACCACGTGACCAGTTACCGCGTTGCTTCTTGAAAGTCTCACAGAGAAGCTGTGTAAAGGCTGCGATTAGCACTCTAACACAATATCTGGGCCAGGCACTTATTTTGTCGTTTTTGTAGCAACTTCCTCCTCAAACCGGTTTCTATAGTCACATACCGTGAACTCCGGTCATTTTTCTTGTGTTTCTGCCCGCCAGAGTTTTAAGTACTGTCAAGTTCATAAAATATTAGTCGATAAAAATCCATCCACAAAACATTGAATAAATAATATGAAAAAGTACAACGCGTGTTGCGTGAATTTCATATTCGAATAATTTTTATTCGCTTCACTGAGAATGTTTAAGATCCCGAATACAAGGCCAGAATCGAATACACTGAAGGTCAAGGTCGAATATACCAGGTGTTACAATACAGGTTTTATATTCGAATCATTAGCTTAAAAAACGTTGATTTAGCTTAAAATGAAATATTTACTTTAAATATCTTATTTACTTTCCAAACCTTTAGTACTCCATACTGATTCACTGCCGCCAAAATGATTTATTTCAATTTGATTTCGGCTTGACCTTTCTAATACTTTAACATTCTACAAAAAACAGATAACAGAGACGGTCCATCTGGGTTTTGGAAATAAAAATAATCTGAGAATAGAATATCTATGTCAAACTATATATAGGTATCATCTGTTCACACGAGAGATGACAATAGCACGCCGACTATCTACAGAGTAAACACACGCAGCTACACGCAGACAGACAACAGGTATAGAAATTAGATGTTAAGAAAATAGCTACTACAATTTCCACTTTCAAATATTTTGATAAGCCAAGTTATATCTTTTATGAATAAATACGAACATCCTTGTACAAAAGGGATGTCAATTACGGAATTACAAATATTTTCTCGGAGTAAACAAAATTCCCGTTTGATTGTCCATAGTTCGCTATCATAAACAAAACAACATTTTGAATCTCCGTGTATCAGCGAATTACGAAAAACTTTCGAAAATGCAAAAATTCTAATCTGTTGTTACTCTCCCAAATGAGACCCCCTTGATTCGCTATGATGTAGTCTTACTGGCCAAGGAGAAAACTAAGATGACTTATTGTTTTTTGACAAGCTCAAAATTTCCTCCTTTTGAGATGTTCAGTTGATCGAAAAATAAATGCACCGAAATGGAAGTGAGAAAGAAAGACCTTTCGCTTTTTATTTTCCGTTAAGGATTCAGGTGTCACGAAAGCATTAAAAGTACGAGAATTCTTGTTCCGCAAACAATATGGCAGAAAGATGTACTTCTTTCTTATCAAATTCCCTACAAAGACGGTCGTTAAGAAAATTTCACTTCCGTATTAACAAAGTTTTTGATAGTATTACACAGTTGTCGTAAAATCAGAGTTGTTTGCATATTATTATTTACGGTACTAAAATGGCAGTTTTGGTTATTTTTAACGAATTAATTGAGTAAAAATCTTAGTTTTATCTCGCTAGAGCACCTTAACTTTATATTGAATATGAGATTAGTAACAAATATCAGTAATTTCGTCAGATCACTTTTATCGCCAGGTACCCGTTTCATGAAAAGTGACTTGCCAGAAATATCGACTGTCGCTCAGCACAATTATTTATGAAAAATAATTTTATCTCCCTCGGCAAAAGTACAATGTCTCGAAAAATACAAACAATCGCTAGTTGAGAACACAATTTTCATAAATTATTTCTTTTCATGTGCTAACTACTACTTCTACATGGCAAGAACCTTAATTCTTAATTATGAAGTAAGTCGAAATATCTGAATTAATTGATGAGTCGTTTGTCATGAAACAGTCAGTTTTTTGGCGAGAAATCCTCGAAATTGCGACCGCAGAGACTCAAAAGAATAAAACCAATAAACCTATTTGAAATGCATCTAAATCTCATTTGCAGATGATGAGCGTTAGAAATATTTTTTTCAAGTACTACACTTTTATTAACAGCTCCGTTCTATGGCAATTTCCATGAATATCGATTCTTCCCATTCATAAACAATGATAAACAATGGGTCATAAATGAAATTATTATTTTCCAGTAGATTGTTTGTCAAAATACCGATTTCGATAGTGTACACTATATCAGGGAAGTGTTAATTTTGACTTCTCGTACTGTCGTTGGTTAGGGCGATATGTTATCATGTGTGACATTGATGACGTCACTGTTTCAAGGTCGTAGGCTACCTTCATTACCTAGGATAGAATTTCCTATATAACTCTTTAATACTAAAAATGGACCCATAAAACTATATTTTTGAAACACTCGATGTCTAGGTATTCGTTGTAGTCACGTGACATCGTTTTTTCTAACAAAATTAGATTTTTTTCACGGAGGTCGCCGTAATTCTAAGAAACATGAAGTTTTTCGCACGTGTCTTTATTCTATTATCTACAAAAGAGCGACTGATATTCTATTCTAATGATTTTTAGCTTGAGAACTCTTTGTTTAAAATGATGATGTCAACATTCCTGGAAAAAGGAACCTTGATATTTGACAGCCGAACACTCGGGCTAAAAGACCTTAAAGAAAGAGTGTCGTGCGAATAAATCATGTTGTGGAAAGTTTGACATTTTCCGGGAAGAATCACAATTTTTAAGAAAAAGCACAATCACGTGATTAAGAAAATCAAAACATTGTTTTCGTGCACATAAGTTTCAAGGATTCTAAAACTAGTTAGTTTCATGGGCCAACTTCAGTGAACTAATGCTTAAACGTTATTTAATATTTTCTGTTCTTGGTAACGAAGGTAACCTTCCTTAAATTGTTTTAACGATTCACCTGCTTGTGTATGATGAAACATTCAGATGAAATGGTGAAACATTCAGTTCTTACAAATTCAGAAATACTATAGTTTCAGTCATTTTGTAACTAAAAAATTGCTGGAATAGAATACATGAAATCTGTCTTAACCGCCGAAAAATAAGTCACAACAGAGCAAAACCGATTTCCAACTGGATCGGAGTAAACGGTAAGTTCGCCAACTTCTGTTGCCATAGTATCTGTTTCCTCTTTGATTCGCGTTCTTTGAAACCCCTTAAGATAAATGTGTGATAAAGTTGCAAACTTGCAACTGTTGTAATTTCGCAAAAACACATGACGAAGTGCGGAAGAATTTCTGTAAACCCTGATAGAATAACGCCGACAATGTTCAAGAAAACTTGTTTTTATTGCTGTGCGTTCATCTGATATTGATTCCGAGGACTCTATTGAGCCTATGCGAGTAATTAACTCTCACGTATTACGTAACACAAGACTGTTCACACCAATGTGTCATCGCATTATCTACTCAACGCGAGTCATTTCTACTTCGAAGTTCCCGTTGATTCAATTTAGATTTTAATATTTTTTAACTGAAATTGTGTCCATCATTTATAATAATCAACATCGTCAACCCAAATTTTGATTACATAGCAGCCTCATTAGTTATAGTTGTCTCCTCTTTTTTAAAGAGGAGACAGTGTGGCCTGGTTGATAAGTGCTCGCTTTCATTACTCGAGGTCGTGGGTTCGAGTCCCACCAGGTCACACTGCTAAACCCTTGAGCCAGGTTTCTAGCTCCACAGCTCGGTTTTAACCATATATTAATAAAGCATAAAAATATTTCCAGGTGATTAGTGCAATGGGCCCACATGCGAGGCCTGCGCACGCCTGGTACAACGTGTATCAGACCGCCTGCAATTATATATATATAGTTGTTTTATGTCTTCGTGTATTTGTTTATTTTGCTGAAATTAGTTCTATGAATATCTTTATCCCACCTCTCATGTTGTTATACGCAAATGTGATTCGTCTATCGGGTAACTGTATTTATATTATATTATTTAAATTATTAACATATGCATACATACATACATACAAACATACATACAAACATACATACAAACATACATACAAACATACATACATACATACATACATACATACATACATACATACATACATTTTATTTTCCCATCCGAATGTAAGTCTTCGATTGAAGCGTAAGGTCACTCAGGGGCGAACCCCTGTGAACCTTACACTAAAAGTAATCATACTCTACTTCAGGGCACCGGCTCTAATATTTTTACTCAAAATCCAACTCAAAATTATTTTTGCCACCTTACTCTACTCGGATCAAGGATTTTTTAAAAAGGGGGGCCCAAGTCAATATTGAAAATTCTAGATTTGATATCAATAAAATCAAGGGAAAAAGGGGGCCTGGACCCCTTTGACCCCCCTGGATCCGCCTATGGGGGGTATTCGACCAGAGTAAAGTTTTGACGGTGTGTCTGAAAAGTTGAAATATCTACTCTATGGCAACATCCTAGGGCCACACACTTCCTTTCTATGAACACGTGACCTCGCAAGGGGGACTGACTAAAGCACATTTTTCAGGCCAAAGGCATCGTGAACATTCTTATTCAACATAGAACTACTCTGCGACCCAATTTGGTGGTCAATGAACGGAACATCCCCGGTTTTCTGCATCGCACTACCGGATCTGCTGTTCTTTGTTGTCCACGTGAGTTGCTATCAACGACGGGATTTTTGAAATTTATGAAAAAACACAAAAGCTGGACAAAATGAAAACAAAATAATATTTTATAAAACTGTAAAAGCGTTCTTGAAATTTCATCTTGAGATTTTATAACAAATGAAATATGGTCATGCTATTCAAGTAATTATTTTGCCATGAATGGACATGTTCTTTTTCAAAACATCACCAAACATGTTTTAATCCAGAAGACGTGACTTTGTGTTGCCAAACAAACAATAAAAGAAACCAACAGTGAAAAAAATCCGATGCACGTATCGCATATTTTTCTACCAAAACAATAGTGCCTCTGGTAATAAGCCTATTGCAAAGCCGGTACTCAATTAGAAAAAAAGACATTTTTGTAATGTTTAGTGACTGTTTTACATAATGGGACAAATGTGTATTTTTCACTACCAAAACATTAGCAATGTAAGAAGTACTGCGAAATAGTATGACAGCAAATGGCCTTAGAACACGCAATGGTGATAGCAAATGGCTCCTTAGAACACGCAATGGTGACAGCAAATGGCTCCTTAGAACACGCAATGGTCTGGTTCTAATAGTTTCTTGCGAGTTTGGTAAGGTCACGTAAGTCTCCGAGAGTTACAGCCATGCGTTGCAAGAGAAGCACATGATCTAGCTAGCAATTACTCGCGTTTATCTTTCGTAAAGGAACGCGTTCCAGGTCAGTTACCTTCGACAGGTTGGTGAACCAGGATGTCGTGCTCGGAAACCAGTCAGACGGCTTTGCCTTGATTTGACAAATCCGACGAGATTGACAGCTCTCAATGTGATCACAGTTTGACGTTGTTGCTGACATCATTTCCTGGTGATGCGCGTTAGTGGGCAAGCTTTGCAGTTGCTGTTACAAGCAAGAGAATTTCTTTTCACCCCAGCATTAAGCATCACTTAGTTAATACGCTTGCCGACAAATCTTCCAAAGCTGGTCGTGGAACCGCGGTCTCACTTTTCCGATACTTGGAACTGAAGTTAAAAGTAAACATGACTTCCAGAACGTATAATGTCCAGAAACTTTTGGTCGGGATATATACTTCTTAAATAAGCTTCAGTAAAAGTTTTCCACAATTTTGTGAACGAAACCGTTTAGAGAAAGATTTTTCAAAATTCCACAGCATCTAGTTGAACAAAAATGTTTGACTGCATCTGCAATTTACAAAATCACCAGGTGTGATGGAAGCTTGAAGCAATCGGAAATTGCCGAAGAAACGTTGTTTTCAGTTATCAAGTAAGTCCGGGATTTTTTTTCATATCACACTTTGCTATTGGATGGACGATAATGTCCGTCAACATAACTTACAAACTATTGCATCAGGCCTGTAAATATTCAAAAACAAGTGCGTTTAAATTGTTCAACTTACTGAAGGACAAAACCTCACATTTCTTTGGATTAGGAAAGCATTTAACAAAGAGAAATGACAAGCTGCCGTAGTATTTATCTAATACTACTCGGAGATGACGGTCAAATACACACAGGCTACCCGAACCGCATGGCTACCGAGCCCACAAACATATTTGTTGCACTTTTATATGCGACTCACGAACTTGATAAACCTAGTTCACGGACCACGAAACACTGCGCCAGACTCTCAAAACGCGGCTCACGCACCCCCAAAACTCGTGCCTGGACTTACAAACACGGCTCACTGACAGCCCAACACGGAGAATGGAGTCAGTGAGCCGCGTGATAAGTAGACCGGCACCGTGCTCGGCAGTCGGTGAGACATTTAATGAGCCGGTGAATGGAGCAGCCTCGTCCCAAGCCTCAAGATGGCGCTGATCGGTTTATCATTTGAGGCTTGGGGGCACACTGCAGTTACAACAGGCTTTTGGCTGCCGACACACACCGAAGTACAGATGGGCCTTTCCTCACGTGCTAATCGAGTGTCTGAAAAAACAAAGGGTTTTGTAGCATTCCCAACTCAGAAACACTACTACTGAAACTTACTTACGCTACAGATTTTTAGTGGGTTAATTCACATCGGCAAAAAATCCCGGCACGCAAAAATATTACCAAAAAACACCAAATTTGACAGTTTTCTCCCCAAAATTTCCACTTCCCTGCGAGTGCTAAGAAAGATCCGGTGACAGGTTCAGAATTCTCGCAATCTCTAGATTCTAAAATTGTGGTCATAGTATGCCCCTTACTAGCTACAGTGGCAATTTTGATCTGTCTGACAGCCACCTGGAGTCGCACGCGGTTTCTCGGACAACAGGCGACAGGGGTCGAAAGCATCAAAAATAGGTCACGGCTAAAAAACTTGTATTTTCTCATTCAAAAACACAAGTGAACCAGTTTCCTGGCATTTGTTTTCAACAAATTCCTCGAACAACCAGCCAAACCTGACATACGCCCTGCACACAAACGCTAGGGACCAGAAAATGCTCCCTGGATGCAGCCTGTTCAGTGCTACCCTTGGTTCTAGGAAATGAAATGCTGACACACTTTTTACGGAAATCGCCGGAATATCACGAGTAATATAATTTTAAAAAATTCTGCAGTTTTCTATAAAAAATGAAAACTAACGGTATATTGCAGCAAGTTAGGTCTGAATTATTGCAAAAATGACGTGTTTTGATGCGAAAACAGATTAATTTCTAAGGTACTAATAATAAAAAAAGAATTGAAAATAAGTACGCCAACAACCTTTATTTCAAACAATAACCAAAACAACGCCTTCTGCTTCATGAATGGCAACAACAACGCCTGTGAAATAATTAAAATCTGCCTTTGTTTTGATAACGTCAAGTCAGCGGCCAATCGCCGGGCAGAAGGTAATTCCCATAACCAAGCCTCAAATGGCTAAACCGATCAGCGCCATTTTGAGGCTTGGGAACGAGGCTGGTGAATGGAGTTGATCTGGGTAGAGTTCCGTAACGCTATGACCTCGCTAAATAGCAAGACTTCGCGAGACTACGCGAGACTTTACTGTATATTCATTTCTCAATGAAAGCACGTGATCTTGACTAGATTTTCTTGCCGCGAGTCGTATTTACAAATCACATCTGAAGGTACTGTGTTTATGAGTGCGACAGGCGAGGTGTTGTGGTAGCCTGAGAGAGGTATTAACTGACCAGTGGCGGATCTCCGATTTTATCGATGGGGCATGAACTCGTGCAGTCTCACAAAATGATAGAAATGCGTATGTGGCGCAGTGACGTCATTTATTGCGTGAATTTGAAAGCCTTGTAGATCAACCAACAAATTAACACTTTCGTCATCATATACCTACGGTTAATAAAAGACGAGACGACGCAGAAATGGCAATCACCGTTTTATGAAAATATCATTTTTAATAGTTTGATTTGAGGGCGCAATTTGTTTTGAACATTTCTCATCTCAGCTCAAAAACTTATTAAGGAATTTTATCATCTGTAATGTAGACACTTGCGATTCATCAATGGTTTCGCGAACTCCAAATTCTTACTATCTAGACTTCCACCATTTTTTTCTTCAGCGAAAATTATAAAATGCAGCTTGAAAAATATTTGTCTTGTATTTTGACTGTAACCGTTTGTTTGAGATAAACTAAGTAAATGAGAGATCAATGAATTTTAATCAATTTACTGTGTTTACTTTGGTGAAAGTATCACAGATAATTAGAAATGAAACCACTAATTCATGATTGTTTACAAAATTATATTTTGGGACATGAGACGTCTGCCAGTAACATTTACACGCGATTTTGTCAATCCATGGGCAATATATACATGCATATAAATTTAGTCCGTGTACTTAAATATTTATCATTTCTCTTCAAATACTGTTAAGAAAACTCAATAGGCGGCGTCTTTCATGAATACTTGCTTGGAACACGATTGTCAACATATGCGGCAAATTATCCGATTTTCAACGGTAATTAATCAATAATTACGCGAACAATACAGGATGCTGGTATTAAATGGATACTTTTTCTAAAAATATTTAGACAGTCAATCCATTAATTTAAAGATGATTCCATTAACATGTATTTGAGTATAAATTAGACAAAATCAGGCGAGAACGTGCCTAGACCGCAAACGAATGGGGCAAGGCTACTGCGGAAAGTTAAAAGCGGCAAACCCGCCTATGTGAGCGTCCACGATTGTATTTTTCAGATGGCTGAATGATTTTCTAAGTGAGAATGCACTTTGTTAAATAAAATCAAATGTATGTGAAATACTAAACGAAGACATGTTTACACATAAATTTTCTATATAAGTATAGCCACAAGTTTTCTTCATAATGCATTTCATGTCAGACTATAACAGACAAACAACACATACCACTTTTATTATATATTTGCTATTCATAGACCTCCTGTCTTCTGAGCTAGCAAGAAGATAATTTAATACCATATTGAAATCAAAACGAAACAATTTCCTAAGAAACGAACTGGAAGTGCGAAGGTAGAACGCCAAGATTTCGAATATGCAAGCGGGGTATTGATCAAACTGCGGGATTATCTAAGACTTTCTAAAACGGATAATCGCTGATAAGACATTTAGCTAAGGAAAGTGAAATGTCATGTTCGCTGTATAAGAGGAATTAACGAAACAGTACATTTTACAAAGAACTGATACCGTTTAATTAACCGATTACGTCATTATCTTATTGGCGTGTTTTACTACGTCGCCTTGCTCGTATCTGCATCCGCTTTAAAACATGGCAATGTTTTTATTGAATTAGTTCTTTAAGAAATTAATGCAAATTTGAAAGAAGTGGGGATACGTTATATAAGTTCATTCATTGGAAACGTCAGGCACCATCCAAAGGTTTTCTCGCATATAAAGTATTCAACATACGTCACCCGCTTGAAAAGGTTGAGGTTTCAATGTTATAGGACGAACAAACGTTTGTTCTCCTATATACACATGTACTTCGAAACGCATTAAAAATATATTTTTCACCAAAACCTTTGTTCGTCACGTGCGGACAAATTTCTAGCGAGCACCTTCTTGATTTCTTGTTTGCGGTGAGAGAGATTAAAAACAATTTAAAAAATACTGTTTTCGCTTCCAATAAAACTTCAAATTTAAATACAATTTAATTTGATAAAATAATGCCCCTTCATCTTGAGATTTTGTCAAGTTTCTCGAAGTTGCCACACAATACCCACAAAATGCACTCCACAGTTGGGTTACAGTGAATAACATAATTATGGGAAATTAATATTAAAAATACAGGGTTGACATTCACGAAATGTTACCTCTTAATGATACTCATTTTTCACAGTGAACATAAATTAGACTTTGAAATATGACAACGTCGTTATAAGGACGTAGCGTTTTACGGCCGAAAAACGCATTTGGGATTCTTGATGGATGGGATAAAATTTTCAAACTTATTGGCTTTGACCAGAACTATAAAACAATAAAATCCGTTGTTTTTGTAATTTTTATTTACAAATCGCCAATTCCCACTGATGTTTTCTGGACATTCGCTAAAATCAAAGCCACTCTCGATGGTCTTTTAGCTAGTGCGATTGAGTGAGGGTTACATGTGCGAATCCACGATGAGAATAATTGTAAAATATCATTTTTCTCGGCGATTACGTTGCTTAAGGCTTTTTTGCAATGGTTTTTGCAAATATTAGAAAAAGTTTTTTTTACCTACGTAGAGTCAGTGATATTTTGTCCAACTTTTGGTAGTTTTTGTGTGACTGAATAAGTATACACAGTTTGCTTGTCTCAGACTCCATAGCCTATGTCCAGCTGGCCACAAGTTTTGTTTAAAACGTCATCGTGTCTTTTTATCGGCCCCAAACAAAAGGCGAAAGTCAACGAATTGACTTGTGCGCGCTTCCGGGCGAAACCGTGCGCTAATTGTATTCGTGACTATTGCTCACAGTTTTCTTTGGAAGCTTTGTACAATAGAGGGCTCAGTTAGTTTTGAAAACACCAGATTGAATAAACTGACAATAGCATTTGTATAATAGTACCGCACTTATGTGGGAGACAGTTAACAAGAGATGACAAAGTTATTTACTTGTTTACTATAAAAAGTGGCCTCTGTTCCGGTATAATTCAACGAGCATTTAATTCCTATGGGAATTTGTAGTTTTTACGTTAAACAATATCGTAAGGTGAGGGATTCTTTTATGTTTCGTATCAGGGTCAGTGAGAAAAGTCCCCGTCACACGCGCAGACGACGCTCGTCAACACAAACCTAATGAAGTTCCCTGGGAAGGATTTTAAAAGTAGACCTACACATAAAATGCCATTTACTAGACAGTGAAAAGCACGTGCACTGAAATTAATATATTTATAAGGCGACGCGTGCCAAATGTTGGTATTTCTTCATGGTGATATTGGAGAAGACCTCTGAACACTACTATGTTTTAGGGAAAGAGACGCGTAGGCTAACGGAGGCACGATGGATGGATTGGGGACAACGGTGGCAGATCGTCGGCAGAAGGTAACGGGGCGAGAATGTCGTTAAATTACTGTCACAAAATCTGCCGACAGGTGAACAAACCTATTTGTTATATAACGCAAATATGGCGATGGCTAACGTCTTGCGTCTGGAAACGCAGTCCTGAACAAGCTATTGACGTAAGTCACCTACAAACAACAGAAAACTAAGAGCGTAACGTGTTCATTTCCAAAGCGATACATTGACAAATATGGAATATTGTTGGTACCAACGTCGAGAGCGGAAATGGTCCTAATTGAAGATTACTGCAAATCTTCCATTTCATTACGTCAATTAGAAAACATAATAGTTGATCGCACTATTAGACTACTTGTCATATTCTGCCCAAGTACAATTAGCGAATATCGTCTCTTGAACCAGTCATTTCTTGCTGACGTGTTTATTTTGTCATTAATAGTTTAATACATATTCATATTGAACAATTAAACATCGGAGTAATTGAGTGCAAAACTATAATTGGAAAACTTGACTGAAACTTTGATAACAATGTTAGTATGGTGTATCGTAAAACAGTGACGTATTAATTTATTTTGATAACGTTTAATCGACACATTAAATGGAGCTTCTGTGATACAACCATCAATCTAAACAAGCTTCTGGAATTAAGCGACTTAACTAAACAACATTACGTGCAGGGGTTTGACAGGCGCTAAACACATATATTTTATGCTAAAATATTCATGCTCGAATTCTCGCGCACAAAACTGAAGATACGCCATGATATCAGTGGTCTATCAGAAATAATACCTGCCAGATATTGTGGTGTTTTCTTATGGGAATTCTGTGTACTAAACGGACAAATCTCAAAACAAACACGTTTTAACGCATTAATTGATTCAGCCCTCGGTTATTCATTGATGTTTATCTTGGTGAATTAGACCAAAATCCCCGTGAGCCAGGGATAATCTGGAGAGTTTAACACCTGGGACTAGCCGTACACAGCGCAATGGGTGGCGGGAACTTGATTTACCATACCTGGATGTCTTAACAGAAAATTATCCAGTATTTAGTGGAAAATTGAAATTTGCTTTTAAATCTCTCTAATTAAAGGGAGTCTCAAACCCGAGCTTTCTGTCAAAAACAAGGTTTGATTTCGGTTACTTACCGTTATACAACTGCTCTTATGTAATTCCTAAACTGAGTTTAGACATGATTTCGTTATTTCTTCAAACGAAGCTCGTAAACCTTCAGGTGAAGGCGTGGTCTAAAGCAAAATCTTGTGCTATTTTGACAGAAAGCGCGAGTTAATGCTGCTTTAACACGTATGAACAATTTAATCCACTTTTAAGAACAAATTATCCACGTGTTCCAACGTACAATTCCAGAATCTGAAAACGGTAAATTAAAGGTTAATAGTCAACATTTCATCCCTAAATAGTCTTTTCAATGAACGAGAATGCAGATACTTCAACACGGTGATGACATGCAGATTTAGTGAAGTAAAATGGAGTTTGGTTTAATTATTCGTATCAGTTTTAATTTTACGGAGAGGTAAAGCATGTTCTTGTCTTTTAGTGACCAAGAAAAGGTTTGTACCCACCCAGAGAATTTGGAAATGAGAAAATAAGTTTATTTTTTTTTGTTTCTTTTTTCGCGACTATGCTCAACTCTACAATAAATTAAATGATCCTTCTACGTCGTAGAAGACCGTCTCCCGTGCAAACAATACAAACAGTAACAGTCAACATCTCTCAGAAAGTCATTCTTCCGCCCTTATGCACCTGCGCTTTATCAATTTAATCGATTCTCTCAAAAGTGTTTACAAACTGGCGAAACTTTGTAACTCTTAAAATATTTCGCGATTTTACGGATTCCCGGATAAAACCTTACTCGAAATAATCCCCGCAACACAAAAGCAAGTCGCACTACTTTCAGTGAAGACTGCGAATTCCGATTATTTTAAGCCCTGCACATTTCCGTTGTGATCTATTAAAGAATTTGCAAACGACGATGAGGCAATTCCTACACCCTGGTACCCAGTCCTTGAGTGCAAATTTCACCTGTCGAAGACTTTTTATTCCTAGTCAAACTTGCTGGTCAAATGTCACAGCGTATTCAACACGAGATTTGTTTGTATTAGGGGACTTATCGCGATTCTATTGCAGGGCTTCTCCCGTGGTATTTTGCTTGAGTATAATGACACGGACGTATTAATACACTTTTAAAATCTTCAGCCGGATTATATTGTCCGGACCATGGATCGTTTTACACGATATGTAAATAAGCCGTGAAGTGTTGATTACTGCGCGCAATAATTTTATTGTTGATTGACAAAAACTTAAGAGGATTTAACTAATCAGCGCCTGTGAGTGCCCACGTGATTGAATATAGGAAAGGTTGGGAGCTACACCTGGGGTGTTTTCCCTAGACCCAAGACACTCGCACTTGCGGCTAGAATTCGTCACTTGTAGAGCGGACAAAATGAATCATGATCCATAATCAACCCTCCTAGCTCACCGACCAGTCACTTCAATGGCCGCCATTTTACTAGACTACGCTTTTTAAGCTCTCGTGCATACTCGTCTTTCGCTCATGTACTTTCACGTGATTTGATTTTTGGGGAGCTTCTGGCGTCGGATGTACGCACGTCGCACTCCCGGTGAATCGGGAATCACAGCTACTTTAAGTCATCGTTTCGGGTATACTTTCAGAAGTTCGTGAAATGCACAAAAAGTAACGTGACCAACAGTTTATTGTTGATATAAAAAAAACAGTTGTCGTATATGGGCATACTAAGCTCATACGCCTTTATGTGACGATATGCTTATGTCCGGCATTGTGCACGTGTGCTTGCAAATGAAAGAAATCCGTAAAACAGAAGCGCAAACTTCTAAAATACTACGCAAGTGAAAATTGGCTCACCCTATACAAAATGGTTGATGTGAGTGTACATTCAATTTTTATACTATTAGAAATATTTAAAGAAGCTTAGAGAAAATTCTTTTTAATGCATTAATTTCAATAATGGCACAGGTGCGCGTATTTTAGGCCCATGGTCTTGTATCTTAAATAAGGCATTTTTTCATTTTTATTTAAGTGTTTCTCATAAAAGCGCATTCATCCGAGCTTCCCTAGTAGGCCATAGGAGTGGGGGAAGGGGCTGTCCCATGTATGTATGTATGTATGTCCGTCTGCCTGTCTGTCTGTCTGTTTGTCTATCTAAATGTGTGTGTATGTGTGTGTGTGTGTGTGTGTGTGTGCGTGCATGTATGTATGTATGCATGCATGTATGTATGCATGTATGTATGTATGTATGCATGAATGTATGTATATGTATATCATATGTATGTATGTATGTATGTATGTCCGTCTGTCTGTCTGTCTATCTATCTAAATGTGTGTGTATGTGTGTGTGTGCATGCATGTATGTATGCATGCATGTATGTATGCATGCATGTATGTATGTATGTATGCATGTATGCATGCATGTATGCATGCATGTATGTATGTATGTATGCATGAATGTATTTATATGTATATCATATGTATGTGTATATGTATATATGTATGTGTGTGTGTGTGTGTGTGTGTGTGTGTGTGTGTGTGTGTGCGTGCGTGCGTGCACACCATGAAGTGAGTGTTTTGATTCATTTGAATACTTTTAATTAGCGACTAGATCATTTATAAAAATTCAATTAAAGTAATGCTCTACAACTTTTATCAGACCTCAAAAGTTTTGAACTAATTTAAACACACCAAATGGGTAAACGTGACTGAAGTTTTGGGCTGCTGCAGACAATCCCCAACCACTTCGAACTACGAGATCCACTTTCTGACACTATCTCATTACTGAATAACGCCTTTAACTCTCAAGGGACTTATCACGACCAAGGTTGGAGACGTCGCCGTAACAGGGTTTAGTGTCCCGCTCTGGAAACGTCTTTACACCAGTCTTCTATGGGAAAAACAAATTTTGATGTAGACCACTTCCGGTTATAAAATTGGTCTCAGATTGGTGCGTAGTCAAATAAGAAATGATTTCAGGCTTCGAAAGAACTATCAGTTCGTTATTCACTGAGACCAGTCAGGCTCTACAAGTCGACTTGTCACGGCGTGTCATATTCGCCGACATGGTCCTGAGCAATAGCAAAATGTTCTTTGCAAGACCAAAAATCACGGCTTATCGAATTAAGGAGCAAGTTGAGACCAATTTTATGGTAGCAAGTGGCTTGATTTAAAAGTTCGCTTCCTTGGACTAAACGTGGGTTTACAGCCTCTTTAAGTAAAAATGAGCCTTCTGTACTGTTGAGGCGATTCCGTGTAGCTCTCTGATGGACCGATACAGACGCATGCGCAGGAAAGGCACGGCGTGCAAACATGTCGTCGGCGGCTAAGCTGAGAGAATCCAATCCATGCTATCGGCAAGGTAAACGAACGTTTTCTGTGAAACTCGCTATAAATATGGGCGCCACAGAATGATGAGATATCTACGTGTTATCACACTAAAATGAGCGCTACAACTGGAAAAGAGGAAATAAACGAGACACAGAAATTCGTGATTTAAAAACATATGTTTTGGCTTAATAATACTATTTTGTGTTTGACATTTAGAATGGCTGCGATCTAATCCTTCTAAGAAGCATATATTGACACTAACTAACAGTAAGCGTAGTGTACACATTGGCTGTGAATGACGGTGGGCGGGTGATGCTGCTCAAAACTGTCAATCAAAACAAATGTCCAATAGTTACAGATAGATTTTCTGCTACTGGTGTATTGCTAACAATGCCTAAGCCGATTTAGTTAAGACTTATGGCCACAATTGTATAGGGCAAACATGGATTATTTTCCTTTGCTAATGGGTCGGGAGGTGGATAATTTTATTAAACTACAATTAAATAAACTCTCACTGAAAGGCGGGGATTGTGTTGGTGCGGTGTCGTTCTATAGCGTTGTTTGAGTATTTAACTTCGTTACAATAGAAGCTGGGATTTAAACGGCAACAATATAATAGCGTACGAAGAGAGCTTGTAAAAATAACGTAGTGTCTACTGGTTAAATCGTAATTCTTTAAAGGTTTAGCAAGTTAGCGCACAGCCTCATTTACCCACGAGTCTTAGCGGACAACACAGCACCTGTGACAAGACCAATGTCAGCCGACAGGAACTACTTACAGTGAAGTGCAGACGAGATCGTTCACAGTTCCACTTTTGTGAGATATTCGAAGGAAATTCGCTAGACTTTTCACAGTTGGTGACATTATGCAGCATCTGCCGTATTATTATTCGCCTGAATTGTTGAAATCGGTGTCGGCTGCAGGAATGCTCGGGGCTCATGGACCATCAGCCTTCAGCATCGACAACATTTTGGCTCCAAGACCATTGCTGCATCACAGACCCAATCCGTACTTCCCGTATCCTTCAATACCAACAGCCACGCCACAAGATTTTCTGAGTAAGTAATTTTTGCAGTGTTTTTTGCCTTTGCTGTGTTGGACGTGCACGTAGCGTATCAGTCCATTTTTTCAGTACTTTTGAAATCAAACCCTCATGAATGACACAGTATTAACCGTTGAATTTAACATATGACATCTAGGGTGTTAGTATAATCTAAACAACGAGTTAGTGATATACTTTCATTGAAACACCTTCTCTTCAGGTGCGTCATTACCTCCACGATGTAACAATAACACAACACGGAACTGTATAACTATACACAATGAAGAGGTTAGATGTGTTTGTTATGTGAGACTTCGTGGGCGGAAACACACCGTTTTGCCTTGTACAGTTAGTTTATTTGATCTTTTTCACTGTTAGCTTTTGACGAAGGAGAAAGACGATGTAGCGGTGTAAAGACTAGTTTCAATTCATTGTTACTGAGTCATGTTATACACCTGTGAAGCGAAATAGAACAAAACGAGACAAATTTAAAGTACATATTAAACAAGCGTAAAAATGGTCTTAAGGCAAAAAAATGAAATCGTTATTGATGTAATTTAAATTACGTGAACCTCCCTTTAGTCATGTTCTTTCGTGAACTTAATTTTTGACAGAATTTTCCTTTTTTCTTTTGCACGTAACTTGATTACCATAGAAATATTACTGACCACCCAAAATGGAATCAAAGTGGATTGGATGTCGACTTCACTCCTTACATTTTGGATATTACTGATATGTCCTTATTTGGCGACATCTGTGTCTGTGTTGCAACCTGTTAAAGTACAATGCGATCGGGAAATAGTTTGCCAAGACTTGGTAGGAAATTTTACTCACGAACTACACAGGTTAAGCTGAACTGCTGAAAGTTGAATTAATAACGAAACACAAAAAGTGGACATCAGATAGGACGTGGATGGGTCTTTTTCATATTATAGATGCAGCATTATAAAACGATCGGAAATAAATTCATTGTGAAAATGTTGAACGTGTACTGTATTATGGTCTGTTGCATTTCTAGCGGCGTATTCTGCGTTCCCTGGTTTCTTACCGCCGGAGCTTGCGCGTGCTGGCCACAAACGCAAACGCAGACATCGTACTATATTCACTGAAGAACAGCTCGAAGAATTAGAGGCAACTTTTCACAAGACGCATTACCCCGATGTGTTACTACGCGAAGAATTAGCCATGAAAGTAGATCTGAAAGAGGAAAGAGTGGAGGTAATTACTCGTTAACGTGGACGCCTATCACCACTTAGAAAAATGTCAAAATCCAGGAAAACGACAGGAAAAACCAATTACCAGGATTTCTCGAAATACCGGTCGATTTGGGAACATAGTCCTGTAATATCTCTCACAATTTAATCTGATTAGTTGATGACACACCAATTAAGGTGGCATTATAAATTTAACACCTGATTAAATCGAATAAGACACTAATCGTATTTTTTGGAAACCCAATCCTAACCGCAGGAAACTGGTATGCACCTAAATCCTCCCCCATCTAATAGCCTCTTGAGAAGGTTAAATTGTGCTCTCAGGCTCTCCTCACAGACTTTTTTGCTCCTAAATTAAGCACAGAAATTAAGCCCTTTAAAAACCGAGAAATCCGATGCCATCTTGAGCCGGAATATTGTATTTAGCGTCTAGACCGTCTTTCTGCTTGGAAGCACCGAACAATTAAAATTAACGACATGTTTATTAAAAGGGTGGATAAGAAATTGTATTGTAACTTCACTGTAGCCTACACGTGTATATGGATGTGCGACACGCGCTGATGTAAATTTCATAGTAGCAATTTAATCATTTCTAAAGTAGATAAAGCGATTTTGGTAATATCTGATGAGTAAACACACACGAAGTGATCTGGCCGTTAGTGAGGTGTTCGGTTGTGGTCACTGGGTCGGAATGAAATTTCCCCAATTTCCAAACTGCTCTCCAATTTTCGCCACATGAGACTCAATCCATCTTCGGCAAGTGTCCCGTGAGATTCCACCTGACATGAACGTGGCCGTAGGACTTGATCACTACGCCAGCGTAAATAATCACACGTAATTCAATAGACATGTCGCCGGCTGGATTTGTCGGAATTTAACTAAAAATCTAACCATGCTAAATATAAGAATTTTAAATCTTGAGATTTGAACAAAAATTAGTTTTCAGTGGATATTTAATGTCAGTTCATTAGAAACTTTTTATTTACGTGTAACGATATATCCCAGTGGTCGTTGTTAATCAACTCATAGTATAGCGTATCACAGCTTTTAATAATTTGATATATTACAAATAGTTATTCTTATTTGCCTAGCGTATAATTTAGCTCATTGAATGGACAATTGTGAAAATTTGGTATCCCAATTAAGTTTATATTACACCGAGATCACTTGTTTCGTCACCAATGTCGTCATAAAGACGTTAATTTTAATCTTGAAACTGTTCACAAATGAAGTAGAATCGTATTCTAGAAAGAAAATAAAATGACATTTCATCATCAATTGGTATATTGGATAAACTCCGCTCCCAAGCCTACGAGATTATACACTATAACTAATGTTATACGTGTCTTTAAAATTATGGGTGTGATATTAGTCTCGGTTGTTGTGCCAAATAAGTATTATCGCATGGTTTAATATTTTTTTATTAAAATTACCCAGTCTTACAGTAAGCGAATTAGTTTAATTGACAAATTTGTTACCTTCTAGAAAATATTAAGTGAACAAGTATACCAACCAAATTAAACGCAAACGTTCCGCAAGGTCGACCCATTTCCAACGACAATACTAAAAGGTCTCTGGAACCCAATGCGACAGATTTTGTATTAATATACGCTTTTTGCCTTCAGAGAATCCTGTTCCATAAAATAGTGAACATGGATTGTGTCAAGATCGTACCGTGTCCTGAAAATATATCGTTTCCTGCTAAAACTCGACAAGGTGAATAAATCTGTAAAATAAAAATTAAGGATATATAAATTGAACATCAATTTTGGACATTTAATATCCTGAAGGGAATTTCAATCTCTAAACCTGTCACATGTGTCAACTTTGACCCTCGTTACTTCAGTTCGTTTTGCACACCTGTATCAGGTCACATTATTAAACCCCTTTATTAACAAGCCGTCACCCCGTTTAGCACAACTCAAATAGATAAACACATTAAGGACAATAGCGAATTTTTAATCCACGTATTTTGACACCAGTTTCCTTTCATTTTCTTGGTCTTTCGGTACAACAGTCGTTGTTTTCGACCACATAAGCCCGAGTTGTAAGGATCATGAATTCAAAAGAAATAGTTGGATCAATCGACCAGAACGCGCACTGACCCGCCCCTTTTATTCGTTTATACTTTAAAAGTATGAGTTCACTAAGTCGTCATGTCAATAGAAATGACTTCGTAAACAAATATGTAGTGATCTTCATCGACATAACATGATTACGATTTCTTATCCTTTTCGCGTTTCTGACTATACCACCATTGGCTGTAAACGAAATGTCAAAATGACTAGGGCTTGAATTCAAGTGCCATAAAAAATCATGCGCACAAGTGTCAAGTTTGCCAACAGACTGGAAAATGCGCGACGTCAAACTAAAATGCGGGGACCGGAATCAGCTGGAAGCGAGTAAAGTTCGATTTCAAATGACAATTTTTAGTGTTGACAACTTGAAGCGGCTATACACCCGCCACGCTATACACCCGCCTCGCTATACACCCGCCTCGCTATACACCCGCCTTCCCATTACAAAAATAAATTTTGATCTAGACTACGTATCATAATGAAATTGGTCTTAAATTGTGCCTTTGTCAAATTTAAGCGATTTCATGGCTTCGAAAGAATTGTCATTTCGTTATTGCTCGAGACAAGGCTCTACAAGCTGGCTTGTCACTAGGTGTCGCTGTTATGCAGCGGACATGGTCTCAGGATATAACGAATTGTCAAGTCTTTGCAAACCCAGAAATCTTAAGCTAGAATCAAGTTGAGACCTATTTTACAACGGTAAGTTGTCTCAATGAAATTTGCTTCCTTGGACGGAACGCGCCGGGGTTTATATATCCAATTGCCTTTGGGCATATTCAGTGCCAAAACCAGCTCGCATTAAACACGGTGCGATAAATGTTACAAAATTCTAGAACAAACCCAAGTGTGTTGCCTGCGCTTACTGTGTGTATTGTCGTTCAGGTGTGGTTCAAAAATCGCCGTGCCAAATGGAGGAAACAAAAGCGAGAACAACAAGAAGCCGCCAAGAGGTCACAAGATGGCGCTTCGAAAGGTAAGCGATTGTTTGCTTTCAGATTGTTGAGGAAGTGAGTTTCACGTTTTAACTCGTGATGAAAACATAAGTGACGTGGGTATGTAAAATACTTACTGCTAAGTTCCATCTGTTCTTCTAATGGACAATAAAGCAAATCGGCCATGGTGACCGTTGGACCGTTATGTGCACTGACGGATCTAGGATGTCGCGAAGCAATGAATTTTGATCCCGTGAAAAAAAATGACTCCATAGATCAAATTTCTGCGTTGAAAAACGACCCCGGGTGTTTCTTTCAACGGGGTCTAAATTTATGTGGAGAATTCTCCATCCGGAAGAAACGATCCGACAGTGGTTGAAAACTTTTCAGCAAGATCATTTTAACGGTTTCGTATCACCAACTACTAAAGCAAGCATCGCCTACTAAATTTTTGTCCTTCGTCATCAGCGTAGTCAGTATAAAATAGCATTCGCCGGCCAAAAATAATGTGTCGGAGCAGGGTTGGTCTGTGCGCGAGCAAAGGAATATTCGTTTTGCTTTTTAACGTTATAAGCGAGCTACCTGTTCACTTGGTACTTAACATTAAGTTTAGAAACCGTTAAATACGGCACGGTGTGATTTTCAACGTTAAAGTAATCCACGTGGTCAATTCACAACGTCAAATTTCTTGCTACACCAGCGCTGTGCTCTTGGTTACGTTTAGAGAGATGGTCCGGGCAGTCCACCTGCGTTTACAAAATGAATTGCTACACCATCTCAAGCATTCTGAATTTCACTAACCCTTGCACTGGCTGGTTTCCGACTAGCTTGTTTAACGATGAGAATCCAAACAGACTGGGCCTACTGCGAGAGTAAACGGCATTGCAGTAAATACACTTGCGTGCCCCCTCGTGGCCAGAGATTGGTGAACTTTCAAATTCCAGCCTGTCGACTGTAGTGGCCACTTTGTTAGACTACGCTCTCTGCTACGTCAGTAAGGTCCTAAGCTTAGTCGCGACTAAGTACCTGACACTCGCGTTATTTTACGTGGTCTGGCGTGGCCTTACAAAACTCGCAACAATCTCACGGGACGGAGCACACCTCCAGTCTTCACTTCATTTCGGGAAGTACATAAAAAGAGCGTCATGTTCAAGTGTTGAATCCTGTCATTGTTTAGACAATAATTGATAATTTTAACGGCTCATTTAATTTCTATATTTCAGCCAAGTCATCGACAGTAACACAGCCAAGAACAGAAGACGCTTCAAGTTCATTTGAACGCGAATCTCTTGCAGATCCTGCCAGTCCTGCGAGTGCTGCGCCTTCGAGTCCTGCATCAGACATCGACGACGTAAACGTAGACACGCGAACAGACTCTGAGCCGATTGCGAATTCATGAAACCATACGTTAAGTCGCAATTTAACGAAAAATATTTGTTTGTTTGTTTGTTTGTTTTGTTGAAGTGCAGGATGCCTGATGCTTTGCAAAATTTATCTCAGGAAATGAACACGTGCAAGAAAGTTTAATCAATATGAAACTAGTTGAATCAAGTATATTTGCTTTGAAAATCAATAAATTAAAACAATAGTTCAAGAGTATTTATTGTTGTGATATCTTGATACTGTACCGATGTATAACTTCTCTCCTCATTCTGTTTTTTTTTTTAATGAAGCCATGGCTGTTCACGTAACCCTCTTCAGTGTTATTTTAATGTTATTCTGTATTTTATATTCTTGATGCTATTTGAATTATTATGTAAATCGATATAAGTACATTTTGTTACAAAGTAATGTAATCGAATACAAGCACATTTTATTATGTGTATCGTAAAGTGCTAGTGGTTGCCTATCTAGTCATTAGGCCTAAAACGTCTAGTTATTGAGTACAGACTAATCAAGTCAAAATTTATTGTATATACCTGTAAATTAGCCATCTTTTGTTACATCTATAATTTATATTTTAATAAAACATATAGCAACAATGTTTTTATTTTATTTGGTTTCTTTCTGCAGGTGTTGTTGGACTTGTAAAATTCCGAAAGGTGTGAAAGATGATAAAAAAAGTTTAACTTTGAAACAGGTTGAACTGTACTACGGTTCAGCGAATGTCTGGGAATCCACGAAAAACCTTGATACTCCTTCATGTTCTTAACAAGGCCGTAAAACTATATTATTAAAATTAAGAATTTCAAGTGTAGCCGAATTAGAGGATAAAAACGTTATATCAGTATGTCATGACATTTCTCTCAGGATGTTGGATAAATCTGCTTCACTCATGTTCGTTAGGCAAGCGGAAAATTTAGCCACCATATTTTAAATTGAATTTCATGGAATTAAGTGTTTGTCGATGACAGTATTCAGTTATATCACATTCATTAAGGTTTCTAAATTCTCTGTTTCCTGTAGAAGAACGACTATACCGTACACACATGCTGTATAAACAGACATAATCAAAATTATCATCATCGTTCATATTACTACCACGGAGGGACAATGACTCGTAAGGCTTCTTCATTGGTTGATGTCGTCACAATTCCATTTTCCTCTGCCTGCGTTGGTTTAGATTACCAATTTCTCGCGAGTACTGCATTTAATCGCGAGTCCTTTTTTCTGGGTCACAACCCACGGTTACATTTATTTACATACAATCTTGAAATTAGAGCCTGATAATCTCGTCTTTGAACGTTTTAACTCGCAATGTAGCCAAGGATTTGACAAAAAGTATACGTCAGGACAAACGACTGGTGTAATTGGCATTCATGTTCGACATATGTCCCGCAATTAGTGTGGGATCGTAATAAAAAGAAGCTTGGAAGATTTTCTACCCGTACATGTTTGCGGTACTGAGATTAAAATTTTGTTAAAGTTCGTCTTATCTAATATACGGAATAAGGGTTTTATTTTTCTGCTTTGATCTTACGTCGGTTTTGTGATCGGAGCTTCACACGAGAGGAGTCCTGGACTATAATTGCATGCTTCTGTCATAATAAATCAGCTAACCCGTTTTAAGCCATCCATACTAAGTCGATTCTTCGTGTGTGTGATCCTACATGAATATTGGTATTAGAGTAAAAATAAAATGAATCACGAATAATAGCCAGAATGGAATGAATTCATCCCCGCTGAGCGATCAAACTGAGAGGTATAATGCGTCTTGCTTATAGCATTCTAATCGGTAAAGTTTGAACTAATATCTTGACTTTACGGATTTGTAGCCTCTCAGCATTAATGCGCACGCATCTATTCAATTAAGCAAGGAAAACTGTGAGAAGAGAAGACCTAAATAGGTCCCAATACCATCTTCTATCTTACGGCAATAGCATTATAAAACGCCATGGGACACCGTGTTCTGGTATGCTCGTAATAGAAAGGAATCAGAAAGCACCCTCTCTTAAAGCGGATTGAACGGGCAATTAATCCTACAAAGTCGTCCCGACCTCTTTGCTAAGGTTTACGGTATCTGTACGCTTTGCTCAGGTGTTCCACCTTAAACCCTACCTGTTCTTCATCACTGTTCATTTCACCTTAATTCCCAGTTTATTAGCTTTAAGTATTAAATAATGATTCGATACATCGTTTGCTTATCCACAGCCCTATTGTTCGACCGACTTATCTTTACCAATCCTCGGTGAATAGTCAAGACTATTCGAATGTTTGGCCGTCTTAGGGGACTGAGCACAGCTCGAACTTTGTATTGGAAAAGAAAGGATTCCTCTCGAGAAGACACTTTTGTATGGAGTAATATAAACGTTTGATGTTTTACGTTACAAGTGTTTTCTAAGAGCACGCTACACCAGAAAAGCATTAGAATAACTGAACAATCCTTAGAACTGTTTTATATTTAGTCCAAAGTCGACTAAATGACGAAACACACATTCCTCGGAGACCATGAACATTCTTGAAATTTTGAAATGAATAAGATCTATTATAATTGTAATGCAAGCAACGGTCAGTTGCGAAACGTAATTTTATTTTTGAGAAAGACACGTATTGTATCTGCCCTTTGTTGTCCTTTTGAGATCGCAACGGGTACAATACGTCCCGTAAAGCCAGCTTCTTGCGAGAAACTTAACGCGACATAAGCCAAAATCAAACGAGTGAAAAGGAAATATTTTGCGAGTAACCTCGTGCCTTACTTGTGTAGACCACTGAACAACATGATCGCCAGTGACGTAATTGGTCGACAAGGCTGAAATGTTGTATTATTTTGTGGTATCTGTGATGACACTTAGATTGATCGAAAAATTACATAATTCGTAAAATCAAGACATTTTAGGAAAAGATTGTCTCGTTCATTTAGACGGCATTGAATTTATCTCCAATATAAACCAATTAACTGTTCCTATAATATGTTCCTTAAATTCGTTAAGCCAAAAAGACACAATAGCGAGTTAGTTTGAATGGCCTTATTTTTATCGAATATTCCATTAGAAAATCAGGTTTAAACTGTGCACGACACTTCGGACTCAGATTAATCGGATTCTAGCAGCTTCCCGGAACGAGCTGTCAATAAAACATATATACAAACTCAACTAAGGGGCAATAAGCCGGCCACGCCTTTTGTCAAAGACCAACTTGATAGGCCTCTGATTACTGTTATATAGCTCACACCATCTTGTTTCTTACTGAGATTATAAATGAGTTTCAGGCTTGAGAAAAACTGACAGATCGTTTTTGCTTCAAACCAGGCGTGTCGCGGCGGGTTAATTTTAGTTAGCAATAGGTAGTACCACCGCTAGGCGAATTCTAACTGATTTATTTTAACCAGTACAGTCAGATACCAACTGTTTACTCAAAACCTTATGGAGAGATTTTGAAGAAACTCCTAGCAGATGCCCGGAATGGACAAAGGAAAATCGGTTATATTTTGGGAAAGATGCCATGTTTTGTAGACATTTTCCAATAATAGAAAACAAAAGACAAGGCTCATTTGGTTACGTCACTGCTACTGTAAGCTGCAAGACTACACACTCAGCGCGCACGCGCAAATGACACATTGGAAGTCGGTGAAGATTTTAGCTTTTGAGAACTCACCTTTTGTTCAATAGCGTGATGGAGGGAACTTCGATGCTTTGATGGAGGTTAACATTTATTGTGCTTTAAAAACAAGCGTCGAATCAGAACCCGGATGACATAAAAAGTGTTAGGCTTTCGATGTCAGGAACATGCTGGTGGTGCAGTGGAAAAGTAGTGACTTTTGAGCAGGAACATCCTGCAACCAAGTCACGAGATCTCCATTGCTTCACAAAAAAGTTTTAAAAAGAAATTAAAACAGCGTTTCCATCGCAGAGGTCAATATGAAATTATGAGCAGTCAATATGGAGAATTACTGACTCCGACTTATTGTCCGCTGGTGAGTTAAAAACTGCATAATCTATCTGGACCACATAATAAAGCTATTTAAATAGAATTAAAAAGTTAGTGAAAATTCTCTCGCCTCAAAACTTATCGAAGCTACGAAACCGATCCAGAGACTAACGTAAAAACAGAGGGCACAAAGTACTGTTATTGCATTACACTATTTGACGGAAGTTTTATTTCACTATTTTGGTGGAAGCTTAAAAAAAATGGATTGTCGAAAATATCTCACCATCTGATGTAAATTCGCACTTATTACTTAGATTAACATTGGCAGCGAAGTGTTAAGCATTAAACGTTAATACACACTTATGATTTGCGACAAAGAAATGTAATTAATGTCTAAGCTTAAAACCTAATTAATTAATATTCAACCTTCTGCAAATCTCCTTCATCTCTCTATTCAATAAGTTACGTAACAATTGAAATCATCTCAAGCTAACGGACGATTAATACGCAATGGATTACAGATTCCAATATTTCCGTAAGGCAGATTTTCAGGCAATCGTAAGAATGCTCAATCAATCTTGTTTGCCGTGCTACCGAATACACAAACAATGATCCTTTGAAGCTTGCAAAAATGTGTTCAGTGTTTGAATAACGTTTGGATAATGTGAGTCGTTCACATTTTTGCGCAACATGCATGCAACCAAGTCAGTAAAGCAATTATATACTTCACACGTCATTTTGTTTATAATCGATTTCACTGAAATATACAAGAGGGATTTTCATTTCAAATCCGCTGTTGACACACACGTTTAACTCGAATACACAATGTGTTAGTGTAAGCTAGGCAGTTTTATTACGCAACAGCCGTGAATGGAACCATGGACTAAAAAGCTTAATGTTTCAATTCAAACAAACCTCGAGAATCCATTAAACCATCGAGTTCCGCCTATTATTTCGCCAGCGTTTCTTCAGCTCATGTCCCATTCACTACAGTATATTTGCATACACATTAGTAGAGTTAAACTCTGTACAATCGCGCCCAGCCAAATATTGTCAAAGGAATTTATAAAGAAATCAAACCATTTTATTGGCTTCGGACGTTGAGATCACTTTTTAGATTGCTATGTTTGTTTCTCGGAATCATTCTAATAGAATGTTTGATCAGCTATTCGAACAAGTCACTCGGGCACACAAGATATGTGCGATCTCCTAGTTTCTTGAAACCAGACAAACATTCAAATTATCGATTTTTCGCCCGAAAATGCATTTTTGGGATTATTGTTAGATAAAATAGTCTTCTTGAAAAAAAAAACGTTGTATTTTTTGTGATTTTATCATAAATCATCAATTTTTGTCATTGTCTGCCGAACATTCGCTGAAATCAAAGCCGGTGACTTCACAAGAAAAATACGTTAACAATACTCTGACATTTGTCCAGTAGGACAACAGAGCGCTAGACTGCGACTGGGAGGGTTTCAGGTCGATTCCGCGCCGAGGCTGATCCAGAAAATCTCTTTTCTCGCCGCTATGTCCCTTATAGCGCTTTGTGTTTAATTCACGGGGCCAATTCCCAGTACGGGATGCACAGGTAAAGCGTAATATGCCGCCGGATTTTCACTTTCTATAAGGTGTCCGTAGTAAAGAGACTATTTATTGAGCACTGACACTGTCGATAATCCAATACAACTACAACTTTTTATGAAAATGACAGTATGATTATAATTATATCTTGGAATGACGTTTTAGCCCACTATTCATTTTGTAAAACGTGAACCAGAACAAAAACGCAACCACTACCAACCGAATTCCGTTTTTAAAATCAACAATTTTCAGGCGCAGATTTGCTCTTCCAAAGCAGCGCCAACACATTTTTATTATCTTTTGTTTGAAATGAGATTGGGTACAATAAATCTCCCGGAATTCCCGACGGCAACACTGCAGGGTAATTCTCCCGAAACAAGCCCTAAAGTTTTTCCAAAATATTTTTTTACTACTTGAACTAGAGACCCAAATCTTACGCGCACAGCGAAGATTGTTCAACGTCACTTACCAGCTTTTTTCGGCAGTCTGTCCATTTTGCTCTCGACAAATGCATTGCATAGGAAAGCGTGTTTTTCAATTTGGAAAGGCGCACCGAGAACTGAATGTAACGTGCGTCGGGAATACCGCTGGGACGCCGCTGGAATCGACAGCATTAAATAAAACTCAAGTGAACGCTTTAAGAGGCAGTCTATATAAAAACCAGTAGATTTTCAAAAATCAGTACATAAGTCAAAATTCAAAACAACTTCATTAATTGTACATAGATAGGTACCCTAACAAAAATCTAAATGCCACATTTTGTGCACTCAATGACCCCTAATTTCACCGCTGGAGCATTAGACCGCAATTGGTCATAATAGCCGTCTCCAAAATTGTATGTTTTCAGCAACGAAAGTAAGAAACCTACAAAATAGAGTGAAAGTTGTGCTTTGGTGGCTAGAATAATCAAGGTACACTGTACATAATTATTTGGCATTTATTCAAATTTGACAGCTTTGTGCTAAACAGGGGAGATAATCCACAGACCACTTTTCCTAGCTAATTCTAGTGGCTGCTTTTTGTGACCCTCTCGTGCCGCCATATTGCACCTTGTAGCTTTTCGTAACTTTTTGAACATACAGCTAAGGAGCTAATGACTGAGCAAAAAACGCCTTGCCACAACTTCACATTTTAGTGAAAATTATCATGCAAAACAGTGTATTTGGAAAAAAGGATGGAAGTTTACAGACCATTTGAACTACAATTGTGCCTTTAATTGTTATAAAAATCAAGCCTAAGCTCTTTCAAATGAAAGCAAGTTGTTTTCTGGATCTATTGCGCGGTCAGTATCAAAACAGAACCCGGTGATCTTTGCCCAGTGAGTGAATCGACATTAGGTTTGATTACATCATTTTTTAGCCATAGTACGATTAGAAAATGGACAATCGCCGCACAAGTAAAAAAGGACCAGCATGTTACTGATTCGCTCAATAACATGCAGAGCTCAGTGACCCCACAACTATAGTGATGACCTACTTACTATTCCCTCATTTCACCACATGGATATGACTTGAATGGTAATCGACACTTGTTGTCCTACTGTACATATCCTGATGATGTCTTATGAATAGACGAAACGTTGAGTTAACATGAACTTTTTTATTTGTGCGGCGATTGTCCATTTTTAATCATTAGGTTTGAGGATCTATAAAAAATTATACAAGTAACTTTCTTGTTTTCTTCCATTATCTGGTCAATTTAGCACTCTTTGGAGTTTTTAAATGAAAGTAAATGCCTTTGAAGTTTGAACTTGTAAGAATTATTATTTGAAGACTGGTTTTGAAGTTATCATGAGAAACGAAGGTCCTTCGTGTTCGTTTAGAGAGTTTTCAACAAAAAAGTGCGATCACCATTGGTGGCTTTAGTCAGTCAAGCTAAAGACACTTCAGAACATCTCAGTGAGATGCTGTAAAGTACCTCGTAAATGAAGGCCAGAGGATGAGCTCCTACTAGACAGAGTAAGTAAATTTGTGACTGAGCAAGACCAGTCGTGGAGTAACTGAATCATATGCAATGTTCACCGAAGAGAATTTGGAGCTGGCTTTCACCCAAGCACCCCCCAACCCACCCCCTGTCGGTAGCTGTGTAATCCCCAATTATGACTGGTGCCCCCCCGAACAACATCTGTTTGGCATCCCCCTCCGGCGCCCGGGTCCACCTGACACCCCTTGCAACGCCACAGAGGCAGTCACTCGGTATGTTTGAAGTCCAGACCATTGTGTTGAACTTTGTTGACTAATATCTGTCATGAACTGAGTCACTAATAAAATTGTCTTTCATGAATTGTTTTCTGACCGGGAGGGTGCAAACACCAAATTTCTGGCAACTCGTGTGGATACTAAAATTAATATAGCAACATGCGGGGACATTATGAACGCAACATTACACTGGGTGTTGACCGAGTTGACAATTTTTTGCACTGAACAGATGGCCATAACCCCCTTGGGTGCCCCCCCATACCATGCCAGTGCCTTTCACAACGAAGATAAGAAAACGAGAGCAAGGCAGATTCGGCTTCTTGTCGTCGCGTCCACAGTCTCCCTGTAAACTAACGGGACACTCTCTATCATATAGACGAAGAACGCATGCCAGTCATATAATCACCAGTCAGGTTTTCAGAGAATGGTAATTAGTAATGTTGTCTGCTTTTTCTCTAAGATACAACTAAAACCTTTTTACGTCATGTTTTTGCAGGCTGATTACGTGTTCCCAGAGCCCCCTATTGGTGGTTGAAGCAACAAAAGAACGAATGGATGAAACTTCTTAAAAAGTGAGATTTTTCTAATTTAAACGAGAAGCCATTAACACAAATGGTATTCAGTAGTTCCTTGAAGTTGTTTTGAGCGAATTGAGTTCAGAAATTTGGCGTCAGGTCTTGTGCTGCCAGTTTCAGAGCATATATACCTATTGAGTCTTGAATTTGTGGCGCGAATCCAGGGCCCGGTCTCCAATCTCCGTACTCAGACTCATACTCATACTCGAGATTTCATACTCAAAATCGTGCTCACTGGAGTNCTCCGAATTTTTACTCAAAATCGTACTCGAAATATAGATGAGATACACTTCAGTTCGAGTACACTCGAAAACTGAGTACGTGCTCGAAATTTCGAGTACAGATTTTTCGAGTATGACATTGAATACACCAAAGCTGAGTCTGTACTCGAGTTGAGTATGAAGTGTGAGTTTGAGCATGATTCGAGTCTGAGTACGGAGATTGGAGACCGGGCCCTGGTAACATTTAGACAAAAATCTGGTTGGTAATGTCATATTTTAACCTGAATTTCTGTAATCTAGAGTGAAAGGGCATTCGGATTATCGGTTACGGTCTCCTTTCTTGCACTGGGCAGTCGTGAATTTGTGATTTTAGGTGAGAAACTCTCTCTCTTTTGGCCATTTTTGGCATCTCAAATTTTTCGCGGACGCAGTGAAGTAAAAAGACATGTTTTTGTGAATATCATTGTCTATGAGAAAACCCAATAGAGAGTACTTTCTGTCGGTTATGCCTTTTTTCAGGTGACTTGAGACAGCGTGCAATCAAGGACTTTCCGACTGACTCAGACCAGTGGTAATGTCATAATCAACTACTCGAACTGTGGTCCGGAAAGTGCTGCCTCTTTTGGGAATTCCACACGAAATATGAAAGTTCGAAGCTATTGCCTATGATATATGATTGCACCATTGAGCGATGATAAAATACAGTTACTGTCCAAGAATTTTAAAGCTTTTATATATATCTTAACTTCAACGCAACAAGCACCACTCCTTGAACTCTACAAAATCGTTGCAAAATTAGATAGAACGGAACCAAAGTAATATGCTTGCCACTAAACGCGTGATAAGTGAGTGCTATACCATAAAAGCTGTCGTCCCTACGACGACTTCCAGGAAAGTCGAGGGTAAATGAGTAAGCATATTTTTTGCGAAAACAAAAGAAAATGCAAACACATTCTGGTTGGAAAATCGAAGTATTTCTTGTGAAAACCTCTGAACAACTGCTAATGTTCTGTCTGAGGTAAGTTCGTGTTAATCTGCTCCACGTTGCGCATTTAATGCTTGATTATCCCTGATTATAAAAATTCTAAACACAAAATCATAAATTCTGTTTATTCACCATAGTTACAAATATAATTTCGAAATAAGAACACCTCTGCGCAACTAGTTACGGCGATCTCCATGACAACAATATGCATGGTGATGTGACTACATCATATCTGTGTTTCAAAAATAAAGTTTCCTGGGTCAAAACATAGAATTGTCTAAATATGAACAAACGTGACCCTTACTTACGATAATAGTCAGCTATAGCAACATTATGATAGAATGAAAGGTTAGCAGTAGTGGCAAATACGTCACAACTAAACATCTACGTCTATGTCTTGCGCTTTAACTTGTGGGAGAAAAATTGACAAAGTGATGAGCAGTTGACAAATCGTTTTTTTGAAATTTGAAAGTAAAAGAAAAATGCTTCCTCATCAATAGAAATTCAAAATTTTTACGAACAAACGGTAAAAATACCTAGTGAGAAGACTGAATTCTGTTTCAGTGGCAGAGAACAACTCTGAATAATGCAATTTAGTTTATTTTTCCAGTTCCAGTTCTCTTTAATCCTTCCCAACCCCCCAGGAGCCCACAATGGGTGTAAATGTTGTGGGGGCACACCTGTTAATCCAAAGCCCATAAAATTTGTAAAAAAATTCAAATACTAATATTTCCCCGTGGTTACCTGAACGGGAAAAATACCAAGACCCGGGCATTTTATACCTGTTTTCGGGTCTAAATCGCACCAACCAGTGGCAGACATTTCAAGACTGAACATCCATACATACGCGCATAAGCAAACAAAGAATAACATTTGTGATATCGGTATTACTGGATGTTGAGCAAATTGTGATACATGTTTTGTGGGAAGTTGTCCCTGATTTTGCATGTCACTGAAACATTGGAGAAGGTGACCACTGAACATGCATTATTTTCAAAGCTGCAATGTGGAACCATAATTGTGATTATTTACTGTTTCGCCTTGGGGCAGATTATGAAGTGTGCCCTGTAGAAACTCTCACTGTTCCCCTAGATGTAGAGCCTGGTATTTTTATTTGTTCAGTTACACACTAAATCAAAACTTTTACTTACATAACAAACAAATGTAATAACTAATTCACTGCTTAATTTATTTACATAATACCACGTTGTTCCAGCCTTGAAAGTGAAGTCATTTTACATTGGTCATTTATTTTACAATGCAGAGAGAATAATCACATGCCCTTTGTCAAACCCATCAGTGGGTAATTTGTACTGACACCTATCAGTCACAGCTCAAACTAAAGTTCCTGGAAATCAGATGGCAACAAACTAAACAGTACAAAGTAAATGAGGCAATGCTGATCGAGTACTATTCAAAACACGCCTTTGAAAAAAATACTGGAAAACTCTGAGTATGATGATTTATGACAGGAAATTTTGACCTACAGGCGAAAGTTGACATGTGGACAAAATTTGGGAACGATTCAGTCCTGAGTCCTAAACCCCAATTGGTGCATCAAATAATGAGATTCAATGGCATCTAGGAGTAACCACTACACACTGTTACTGTGGACAAAAATGATTTGAAAAATACAATCTCCGAGCAAAATCTCAGAGATATAGGTCTTAAACAAAATACAAAATGGTGAGCAACTTAGCCACAATGCAGCACATTGTGACCTACAAATGAGTGAATCCGCTTTCAACATCTTGACACCATATTTTCTAACACAGAGCGGATAAAATATAAAAATCTTTGAGTCATACCATGCCAATAAGAACCTTAAGTGATACAAACTTTTCTGTAGCTTCTAATAAGAGCAACACAAATTGTTCAGTTGTACACACGTTAACTTGCACAAAACTAGTGAACTGAGTGGATAAGGCGCAGTGCTAGTCACATGAAAAATGACAAACTTTTGCACTCATAACATACACTGAGATTGCCGGAAAAAAAACTAAAATTACCAAGGATGCAGCCCAATCCATTCATTAATTGATCCTAGTTATACTATAGAAATAGAAACTAATCTTCTGTAACTGTTTGGCAGATAGAAAAGCGGATACCAAAAAAATGCTTAAATAACAAAATTGCAAGAGTGGGCACAGCATTAATTGGAAATGTCAGGGCAATTTCTGCTTGTTATCTGCTAGATTTAATGACGACCCAATATTAAACATAGAGGAATATGCAAAAAACAAAAACTGCCAATAGGGAGCACAAACTGTCCAAAAGTCAATGTTAGACACCATTCTGTCAACAAAAACACGAGGGATAAATTCAAAAAGTCAACGTCAGTCAGGTTTTTTGTCAAAAGCACCTGTGATAAATAACCATGTAAAGATAGGTAAACGTATGTGTTTGGATGCATAAAAAGTCAATGAAAAAATGTTGTCGCAGAACTAAACAAACAAGACGTCTAAGTTGAAAAACAACTCCTAATTAAAAACAGCATAATTATGATTGACAACCCCATTTCCTTTTGTCATTATTAAAAGGTGCTACCTTTACAAATGACGGCATCATCATTAACCCAGCCATCATTAGTAAAATGACTTGCCAGGAAGTTAATATGAACAGATCACACATACATCACCCTAGACGAGTACAATCAGAGTTAAACAGCCCCAAATTATTATTGGAAAAGTCACATGCATGACAAACAAACCTGCAGACCAATGTGATAAGTCAACAGCAACGTGTTCAATACACAACTTATAGCCTATCTTCAACGGTAACACCTGTAAATTTGGTTCCTACAATATGTTAAGAGCATCGCTCTGAGCCCACTGGTGCCATAAATTGACAAATGTAATGAACTGTTAGGCATATTAGCTTGCTTTTGTTTATGTCACTGCGAGAATCAGCTACGAATAATACCCGGACGCGATGGTGCTATATTCAAACCCCTATCCAATACAACCTTTTGCTGTTTGCGCTGGGATCTCGCGGTGACGCAACATGGCACGAAATAGGCAGCTTCACTTATCATTTGACGGGCTTACATTTGCGTGATTGAACTCGCATTTTCTTATTTTACTAAGGCTTTACTGGGACTATCTGGTTCGCCCAATATATCTAAAATAAAAAAATTCCGTTGAAATTAGGCTTTAATAGATTCATGCCACATGACATCATGACCATGCAACAGCTTTAACTAGTCGATCTTCGTGTGTGGCAGCAGCAACAATAGTCGCTACAGTCCAGGATTGTCTTCAGTTTAGTCTGCGCCAGACATCAACAGCTTGTCTAATGTAAGTGTGATGAGGTGGCGATAAAAGCGGGAGTTGGTGGGAAGCGCTTTTCTTTAAAACGCATGGAAGTGTGCAGGTCTATGCCTTTAATATGAAAAAAGTATTAATAGCAAATGACCTGATGCCCTTTGCAGTGAACCAGATGAGCTTAGTAGTCCACAATACCAGATCCCGTGACCACAAAACGTTACTCGAGACTCACTCAGATCAAAAATTGACCAAGCACGTAATGTTAAATTGAAAAAAAACTACTCAATGCCAGGTGAGCCATTCGTTAATTTTCGAAATGAGTCTCCAGTAAATTTTAGTGGTCTCTGATACAGGCCCACAGCATTAACGGCTACGCGAACAAAGAGGTCTGCTAAAAGATGGAAGGACACCTGCTGTTACCAACTAGTCTTCGTTATTGACATACACACTCCACGGGCTCCGCAGTAAATGCTCGGTTAAATACGAACAAGAAGCTCCTTGGCAATTATTGCAGTGTTCAGTCATCCTGAAAAAAAATGACGGCATTATGAGTACAAGGGAGTATTCACTAATCCTTATTTAGAAACTTGCCAAGCTGACAAACTTGTTGTTGTTCACTTTTGCATTAAAAAAATTGTAGATAAAACTCCCCATGAGACAAATCCCACGGTAACTTTTGGGTTTTGTTACCTCAACACCTAAGCAAACCTGAGCCAGACGGTGACTAACCCGTCCCAATCGATCAGCAAATAAATGCTCTTGCCTTAGCCGCAATACTGAAGAAAAACTATTTGATAATTTCCCTTATAATGCATCCATTTTAAAAATTCAAAGATGGCTACAATTTACTTTTCAATTTTAAAAACAGGCATGTTGGTCGTTTGCCTTATTTACAAAAACTATACGCTAAACACGCATGTTGGTTTATGACCGCAATTATCTCATATCAGCACGTTCAGCCAAGCCCATGAATAGCGACTAGCTCATTTCAATCTGTGACGGCGCCATTAAGCCTTTGGTGTGCTGAGGACTTCGCTGGATACTCTGGGGTAAATGGGTGCACGCTTTCTCGTCTACTTGCGTGCAAATCCTGTTAGCGTACAAAGATTTGCCAAATGAGTTTGTGTGTTATTATTTTGTTCACACTCCCTTAAAGAACTGGTGTCTAAAAAGTTCCAAGTGCCTCTAAATATCCTATTAGCAGTATAATACCAAGTTCAGTTTGTGAGACAGTCACAACAAGGCTTACGTCAGTGTGGCCAGTCAGCTAGCTGTATGAGACTAATGTCAAAATAAAGATGGGAATCCGTTCCTTATTTTTCCTGCAACATCTGCAAAACTTGCTAAAAAATTCAGTTTTCTGGTATTAAAATACTGAAACGATACCAATTCTATAATTTGTTGTGACACGTATGAAGTCTTGTGAAAGGGGAACAGGTGATTGAAGAATCGGTGAAAAAAGAATTTGACTAATAAGTGACACTCTATTTTACGGTGCTGAAAGCAGATGCAAAAAAATGCTCTACAAATTGAGCAGCAGAATAATGGCAGAATGGCAATTTTTATCCCTGGCAACTAATTTAGGAAGAGTTTTAAATGACAGTAATTTTCAGTCAGATTTTATTTTATAGCCATTTGTTTATCCAAATTGTTCAAAATACAGTTTTGTACCAAGACTGCCATCAGTGCTGCACACTCAACTGACTAAACAAGGACACACTGAACATGTATTGCGATCTTATAGATTTGCTGTCATGACGCAGGGGCATCACCATGGTAACAAAGCAGGAAACTATACTTTTGAGTTAATCACTCTCTTGTTACTGTGTTGATTTCTATATTTAGTTGATGCCAGTTTTCGACAAATCACAAGTCAGAATGGATTCATGTTGGCCAGTCTTCAGAAAGAGAGCCATTCAATCATAGAAGCACAATTTATAAGTCTTATACGCCACCTGTTGGTGACATCATATGGCATGATAGAAACAGTAGTCATGATTGTGACAATGACAACTGTAAAATATTACTAACAATAACAATAACCCAATAACAATAATAATAATAACAAGAACACAATCAAGACCCAACCTAGCACCCTCACGGCATATTACCCATTCGTCATCATCAACTCCTTCATTTTCTTGTTGCACTGCTGCCACCTGTTGCTTGACGGCCATAACTTTATCCGTCCAAGATGAGCCCACACTCTCCCCTCCAGCATAATTACATACAGTATTTGTCATCTGATTTACTTTGGCAATGGACTCTGTAATTAAACAGAACTCTGTAATTATCTGTCTGTCAGTGTAACCGTCAAATGTTAATAACGCGCGGACATTTTGCTAATGAGGTACGTTCTATTCTAATAAAGCAGAAACATAATCAAATAACCTTCGTGGCTTGATGGCCATCACCACCACCCACAGTTAACCAGTCACTATTGAGAAACTTGAGACAGCGGATTGATTTCGAATTTTTTAAGTAAAACTCTTCACAATAATGATGTCATCTTGTTACCATGACAACGGGATGCTCAAATGATGCATACAAAACCGTCCAATGTTACGCAATGTCAGTGAATAAAACATTCCGTCTTCTTTGCCACTCTCCCAATTTTTCAACACAGGATTTGAAATTGAGTCAAGAGAAAATCAATTTCGTGCTCTCAAAGAGTTAAAGAGTTGCATGTCGGAGTTTTAGCTATTCTAGGATTTTAATTCAAAATACCTTCAACAGACATTGAGCTTAAAATCATAATCTCAACATTGTTTTTACAGCTGAAAACTGCGTTTTTGGGATTACTTTTTGATGGGATGGACTTCATGAAGTCATGAATTTTGACCAGAGCAAAACAACAAAACCCACTGTATTTTTAAGATTTTATCATAAATCGCCAATTTTTGTCATCGTCTGCTGGACATTCACTGAAATCAAAGTCGGTATATCTTTTAAGGGTGCTTAAGTGCTACCCTCAAAATACTTTACTTAACGCATAATATTTGGTTCAACAGCAGAACACTCGTCTGGTGTAGCGGAGCTAGTGGGTTTGATTCCGTGCTATTGTTAGCTAATGTGAAGTTACTTTTCAAGCCGACAATGCTGTCCCTTTGACACTATCAAGACAATGCTGTCCCTTTGACACTATCAAGACAATGCTGTCCCTTTGACACTATCAAGACAATGCTGTCCCTTTGACACTATCAAGACAATGCTGTCCCTTTGACACTATCAAGACAATGCTGTCCCTTTGACAATATCAACCATAATGTGGTAGTATCATTCTTCCCAGACACTAAGTACATCTATTTTACTCAGTGACACCCGTAAGACATCTATCGTCATTGTACTGCTACAAGACCGTGTTTGTTTGTGTTAACACCCACGTTCTGCTAATGGTCAACCCCAAAGTTGCAGTTTAACCAGACATGTTTTGTTGCGTTCGGTTTAACACCCACCACTGCTTTATCCCTTTCCCTGGGAATTACACAATGGATATGGAGATTTATACCCTCAATGCAAGCCTGAACAGTAAAAAACTGCTAGTGATAGCATATATATAGCTCAGTTACAATTTTCACTTCGCTACATCATGCCAAGAAATGTACAGCACTTGGCTTACTTCAAAATCCAAAAGCTGCCTAGTGGTTTAGTAATTGGCCCAATAACGTTTCTCACCCAGTAGAATTCATAAGGAACATATTATTACAGAATTAAACAAACGTTTTAGTTTGTAAAAGTTATGCAATTTTCAAAATTCAAAAACTTAATAATCACGTGTGGGCTTTTCACAAACTATTCAAAATATGCTATTTACAAACTTTCAAAACAAAAATTTAAAAACACTATTGTCGGCCCCAATGTGTTCATGATTGTCTCATTATCTAGATAACCATAACATCAGCAGCCTGAAGTGATTTCCTTAACCACAACAGCATGGTGTCTTTGATGTGAACCGGCAGATTTTGTGGTGTGCAAACTGGTCGAGTTGTCCAATCTCGACTGGTTACAGTGTCACCGTAGGATTCTTTTCATGATAGAGATGACCAACATCAAACACAACAAAAGTTGAATATTGTGGGACAAATAGATCATTCCATTTCCTTGGTAGCTATTTTCAGTATCCAAACTCCTCGTGAAATTCAGAGGAATTACCAACCTCAGGGCTGGTGATAATTCTTCCAAATCCCACTGATGGTCTACACCTAGCAGCCTGGCCATGTGATAATTTATATATTCTGTTCTGTGCAGTGCTTGAAGACAGGGGTTATCAATACCTATACAGTAGTAACCATGACAACCACCATTACCAACAATAGCAACACAATGGCTTGCATATTTTATTCAGCTGTAAGCATTGTTATGGATCACAAGCTAATTACCTATGAAGGGTCCATCGCCTCTCGTCTTGAGGCGAACCTCATCACTGTTTTGTAAATCAATGTTTGCTAACGATGACTCATCCATCCAGAAGAGCACCTCATTTTCACCTGTGGAAGTCTTAACAATTCCTGACAGTTCGTCTTTATTGATCAGTCTGCACAACTCTGCAGTACTGAGACAGTCACTCACACCTTTGGCATCAGTTTCTACAACGATGACGGCAAAGCCTAGTGAACGGAATGATTAGGAGGCAAAGAAGGAAAGAAAGAAAAATGGAAAAAAGCAGAAGGCAAGAACCCAATTCACAGTACTCCAAATCTCTAACTATTTGCAAATATGTATGTAACAAAATCAAAAATTAAAACTCAGAGAAAGTGAGTAACAAATAGTCAATAAGCAAATCTTAAAATTCATTAAAAACAAAGGAATGTCTCTCTTGTTTTATAATCAAACGGGTATGCCACAAATCTGTGTTATGAACAGTTTCCAAACAAGTTGCCCAATGGCACCACGGTAAGCAAATATTCAGCTTAGAATCTGTTTGATGATTGGAATTAATTTGAAAATTGTTCGTTTTCATTTTTCAGAGTTCTCAAAAAAGTTGAGAAAATTAGTATTTTTCAAAATATTACCTGTTAATAGCTATGGTACAAAATTTGATCAACAGGTAAAAGCATTAATTTGGTGTTGTAATGACAGAAATGAAACCTTGTGAGTCCAACACTTACTGTATGAAGAGTGCAGGTAACCTGTTCTTACTTTCTGAGTCTGACTAAAGTTGGGCTCCATTTCTTTTCCTGATTTGTCAAACACTCGACGATGAGCTTGTTTGATAAAAATTGCGAAAACAAAATACCTGGCCTGAAAATGAAAACAAGACTCACACAATCATGTAATGAAACTATTCGACAGTAAATAATTCCAATTTGAACTAAAAAATCCAAAACAAAGCAGTCACAGAATTGTCATTAAAGGTCAAACTAGAATGTAAAATTGGATGTTTGAGACATGAATTTTAACAAGAAGTTGACAGAATTATAATGTCGTGTAAATGCACATTGTGAACAAAAATAGTGAGATACTAAGTAAGAAATTCACTTTTATTCACCAAAATTAGGAACAAAACAATACCTTGGCATCATTTGCAATAATGGCAACTCTTGCTCTAGTTCTAATGGTTCCTTCCAAGATGACACCTTGTCCTCTGGAACAAACGAAACACAGATCAGACCCTTCCCAAAATCTTTTCACAAGACATCAAACAACTTTTCTTTGTCCCTTTTCAACCCATGAAAGCATATTTTTGGAATCCTAGACCACTACAAAATTCTAATACACGCTGCAATCCTGTCAAAACAGTTATTTTTTGCTTTGAAAATGAACTTCTAAAAAACTAGACAGCACGAGACTGTGTTTGTCCTGTATACAGTTAAGTTCTTCACAGAATTATTTAATACAAAATACGGCCAACAGGGCAACTTCTATTTTGTCTAATTTCTCCACAAAAATGACGATCATGAAAATTTTAGTCCATTTCTGGCACGGTTTGCACTGTCATAAGACAATTTTGGTAAATTTCATCAGTCTTTGGAAAGTGGATAAAGAAAATTTTGGCAATTCTGTTTGCACAAAATAAGTGGAGGTACTGTATTCTTACCTTGTAGGGATCATACTCTCAAACAAAACAAATTACAATCATCAAAGTCTGTTTTTAGACATTTTAGAAAATCAACATTACAAGTTTTCATTTGACAGTGGATGTCTCCGCTGTGTGACGCAAAATAAAAAAGCTGACTAAGACACGATTCCCTTGGACACAGATGATAAAATAAGACTGAAATGACCCACATGGTAAAGAGAAATCGACGACCAAAATTGCTAAAAGCATCGAAAATCAAAAGGCCTAAAATGGATAACGATTTACCAGGTTATTGAATTTAAAAGAAATCAGACTCAAGCTTAAATTGCATATTTGGTGCATAAAAAATGTGTTAAAAGAAATGTAGTTAAGGGCAGCACTTACTAGAAAAATATAATTTTCAAACAACATGCAGGGCTCCACAGTAACTATAACAATAACTCACCCGAATGCAACATGAGAAAATTCTCAGGAAATGGCCAAATGAGCAATGAGCTCAGCAAACCAAGAGAACTCCATACGTGATAGACATTAAAAAAGTCACGGTCTCCGCAAATGATACATGAATGCATAGCAACAGTGGAACTTGAAAAAATTGACAACTGAATTGAAAAACAACAACCAAATTTCCACTAGTACATCTGGATGGCATTTTTACTTTTTTGTTTTGTCCGAGTTAGAAGTGTGGCGCCTGCCCCACATTGCCCAGTTTCCTCCTCAGGATCAGCAATCCCACTGTACATGGGTCACAATGGGCTCTTAAGGCTTTTGCAGGACAATTCCAACTCTTGTCCGTTTACTTCCTGTAGTATTTTGAGCGTGTGCTCGGATGTGTGCGCAACTAAGTGGACTCTGTGACAACTTTGCATTTTCACTCTGCCAGTTGCTAAAAAACATGAGGTCGCATTGGTAAGCTCCAGGCCACAAAACTGAGCCGTGAAATTTTTGAAAAAATTGCTGAAGGTTGACAATTAACCCCCAAGACAAATATTTATTTCTTTTCACAAAATCCACATTGCATGGTAAACTTCACACAAGGTGCCATCAGTTTTGTGTTTGGCGGTTCCCAGATTACAATGAGTCCCTTCACTCATTTCACTAGTCGCCAACAATTTCACATTGACACCCTGGCTTTCATATCACTACAACTAACTACTGTAATCCGTATTCCAGAGGACACTGGTTTTCAGAGGCGTGATATCAATCTTTCTTTTGTTAATCGCCAGACTCAGTCTTTTGTATCATGTCACAGTGAATAAATACATTAATGTAAACATGCAACAATTCAAAACTGTTGTCAACAAAGAAAAACCCACTACAGTATTCAGATCAATTTTTATCATATTTCTTTTGCGAAAGAAGGATTCTACACTAACTTTTCACAAGGAATTCAATTTCAAACACATTAAAAAATTACCAGTTTCTGTCCTTTACATTTTATTTTATTGGTGTGAAAACATCAATAATGGAGTAATTGTCTTGTACAACACAATAGGAGCTTAGATCAACTTTGGTGATATCAAGGGCGGACGAAACCAGTTGCTTTAGAGAAGCATTGTCCAACTACAAGATACCACCGACTGGTTTCCCAATGCTTCTGGCCATGTCAGTTTTCATCAGGTACTGAATAATCTGTTGCCGGTGTCATATTTATTGTTTTTTACTATCAACTATATTGTTGGCCAGTTAAAAGTGAAAATGCAAGGTCAATGAAAGCAGTTCTTTGTAAAGCCTGGTCTTAGTATTGAGTATTAACTGTCTTAGACAGTGTAACTTAAGTCACCTTAACAAAGGGTTTATGGTCCTGGCTGAGAAGATAATTGTTTGATTACCCACATGGATCCATGTATAGATGTGCCCCGGAATGGCTGATCAGCGAAGCAGAGATCCTGAGATCATGTAAAAACTAATTTCAGGAACAATTTGGGTATTAAGAAATTTAATTTAAAAGGAATCTTCATTTTATTGTCAGGCTCCTATGTATCTGGCTGCCAAGCACCTAGGCAATTACATCACCCTGGATGCCCAGGGCTTAGAATGACTAATGACAAAAAACGCAGAAACTTTTACGGCCCAAAACATACACGCTACCCAGCCTTGAAATGGTCGATGTAAACCTTTCCCCGACAAAAGTCGGGAGGACTAAAAAAGAAAAAAAAAACGTTACCACCATCACTAGCATGCGTCTGCGTCCTTTTAGCTCGTCCTTCCACTCCCAACCCACACATTTTTGGCTGCAGAGCCGTAGTCTTTGTCGCCGCGGTTTACAGTAACACGAGACGCATTTGAAAATCCCACAACGCTTACCCAGATGCCCCAGCAATGTTGACAATTTACGTTCCTCCGAAACATAAAGAGCAACTTCCGCTTTTCGAGGTGAACGTCGTCTGCAACGCAGCGGTAAGAAAGGAATTTGCCGTGGAAATTTTATATAAAATCCGATTTGTTTTTACGCGGAAATATAATAAAATGCGCGGACAGAACACTTGAAAAAAGCGGAAATCCGCGTTTCCGCGGAAAATTCCAAGCCCTGCATACCAGAAGTCTGGAGGCGATTCAGTCAACATAATTTGAACAAATCACTGAAAATCTGTTGCGGTTTGCTTGAATTTCTCTTACCGGGTGCTATTTTGAGGATGTTACGTGAAATCACGCATGGTGACGAATAAAAAATCCAAGGGACACAAATCTTACTAATTTCACCTGATACCTTCCCATGCTATTTTGCAAGTGTCACGTGCCAGCGTCACACGCTTCGCACAGTCTTGTGCTAGCCTTTGCCTAACTCACGTGACTCAGTTGAAACACTTTGTGGTTATCGCGCGCGTGGTGAAAAAGTTAATGGTGACCAAAAAAGTGGACTTGGAATTCTTTGCCAAAGCCACCTTAATTCTCGTAACTAAACTTCATCGAAGATATGTGTAGAAGTAGAAAGGACCACTGAAGAAAGTAAGCACTTTTTTAAGTGATTATAAGTGTGGAATGTATTTTTGACGAGGTGAGAGTCTTAATCGGTGGCCAGATTTGGCCTACCGCCCGTTTAGAATACACGGGACGAAATTCGTACAGAAAGCGATGGGAAGTATTGTAGCCCCTAACCTAACCGGCCAACCGAGGGGCTACGTGTTGCCTATACCTAGCACCACTCTTAGTTCTCGACCAAGCGACACATGTTCGACTCAAAACTGGACTCGTGTATAAGGTCTGTAGAATTTTTTTGAGTCGTTGAAAGTATCAATGTTCTTGTTGGCATAACAGACTACCAGGTATGAGGGAAACTTATTTATGGTGAGTGAACAGCACCACATTCATCAACAACCAACACTATCGCTTGCTAACCAAGTTAGAAAACTTACTGCTGGAAGTTACCAACCGACCAGTCAGAAGACCACGAGATATTCTGTACAGGAATAGTTGACAGAGGCTTATTGTCGTAAATTCTACTCATTGTTAAACAATCTTGAGGACAAAAATGCACATTAGGATCCTATAAGAACGCCGGAGAACGGCGTACTTCCTCGGAACACGGAAGTAAAGCATGAGAACAACAACTTACCTCCTTTCAGAAAGAGCAACTTCCGAATAATGGCGCGGCAAATCACGAACTTTAAAAAGCAGCGAAAATGCGAAAGGTCGACTCGAAAGTTAAAACACGGTGTGGGGACAAGCACTGTGCATTTTATCATAAACAACTTGAGGTTAGAATATAACTCAACTGTGAAATAGTTTAAGAGCTGTGGGTAGTGTAGGTTCGCCTGCCCTGACTGCCGGTTAGTTTGGTGGGGGGTGACCAGCCTTGGCTGCCGCAAATAGCAAGAGGGTGAGGAAATATTGAGTTTATTAATTAACCCGGTAATTAACATGCGACTGAAACAAGATCTAAGAATGTGTGCAACTTAAATTTGTGTGTTAATTTGTGTGTGTGTGTAGTGGGGAGGGGTCCGAGGCTTACTAGACCCTATTGCATATTGCAAGTGTCTGACTCCGACCACCAGCACAACCGTTTCCCGTTTTTTATGTGTCCACATATTTATATGTGGGTGCATATTGCTGTCATCTCTGTCTGAGCATCTGCGGCTGTATCTCATAAACCAGCTCTTGCACTCGCCGGTAGGACCATCTATCTGAAATTTGGCAGGACGTGTTCCTCAGTGGGATTGAACGACAGAGGGCGACGAGTTTCGTACCGACCTGAATACCGCTGTGCCCCTTGTGGCAATTTTAGTTTTTTTGTTTGCCTCTGTATTTTCAAAGGTCCTCCATCGACTGATTTTCATGAAATTTGGCACATAGGCATCTATTAATGAGGTGACGCTATCCTCTCGTTTTCGGATGGATTCGAAGCATTTTGCGCCATTTAGTTTCCATTTTTAGTATTTTTGAGTCCGTTTTTTGGCAACCACCCCCGATCTATCAACCAAAGCACTCTAAGGATGATTATGAAAATTGGCATGTATGTTCTTACTATGAAGAGGACGGTTGACGATGATTTTCCGACGACTTCGACTGCTGTAGCGCCTCCTAATGGCAGTTTTGTTTGTTTTTGTGCCCATGGCTGTATTTCCTAAATGCTCTACAAAATCTTTATTAAATGTAGCACAAGTATTTGCATGAAGTTGACAACGGACGGCGACAACTTTCGGAGATTGAACCACCAGTGTGTCCCCTAGTGGCAATTTTAGTTTTTTTACGTTTAACTCTGTATCTTCAAAGGTCCTCAACGGATTTCCATAAAATTTTCCACATAGGCATCTATTAAAGAGGCGACGCTATCCTCTCGTTTTCGGATGGATTCGAGATATTTTGCACACCTAGTGGCCATTTTTATTGTTTTCAAGTCTGTTTTTTGGCGTCTGTCCCTCCGTCAACCAACCACTCTAAGGATGATTGTGAAAGTTGTCATGTATGTTGTTACTATGAAGTGGATGATTGGCAATGATTTTCTGATGACTTTGACTACTGTGGCACCCCGTAATGGCAGTTTTGTTTTTTTTTTGCACCCATACCTGTATCTCCTAAGCCCTCTGCAGGATCGTTATTAAATTTAGCACATGTATTTATATCAGTATGAAGTTAACACCGGAAGACGATGACTTTCAGACGGATCCAACAAACATTGTGTCCCCTAGTGGCAATTTTTTTTTTCTGTTTTCTTGTTTCTCTGAAGTTTCTCGACAAATTTTCATGAAATTTGGTAAATAGCTTTCTGTTAAAAAGCGGTGACATTTTCCTATTTTTTTTGATGAATTGGAAGTATTTTGCGCCATCTAGTGGCCATTTTTCCTGTTATCTTGTCTGTTTTTGGCATCCGCCATCTGTACCAAACCACTCTTAGGATGATTGTGAAAATTGGCTTATATGGTCTTAGTGTGAAGAGGACGGTTGACGATGATTTTCTAACTTCAATTACTGTGGCTCCTCCTAGTGGCAGTTTTGTTTTTTGTGCCCTTAGCTGTATCTCCTAAGCCCTGTGAAGGTTCTTCATTAAATTTAGCAAATGTGTTTAAGTTGACAACGGAAGACAACTTTCATACGGATTGGACGAACGCTTTACGCCCTTGTGGCCATTTCATTTTTCCATTTTGCTCCGTTTCTCTGAAGTTCCTTGATGGATGTTCATAAAATGTGGTAAATAGCTTTCTGTTAAAAAACGGTGACATTTTCCTATTTTTTGATGGATTGGAAGTATTTTGCTCAATCCAGTGGCCATTTATATGATAGAAATAAACACCCTAGAAGCACACCATTTGCAGTGCATTCGTGGGCGCATTTCAAAGCTCATCGTTGCTCTTTTTTTAGTCCCTGGTTTGTTTTTTAGCAAAAGGTCCATATCCTTAGAAATTTGAGCCCCCCTACATTTTGGGCCGGGTGCGCACATGCAGTCATGCTTTGCGCGATTGCCTGAAACAAAATGTTAGGTCCCATTTGTCATATACTAGATCCGCCACTGTAACGGGCCGTTACTCAGTGATTGCCTGGTTATTAAAATCAAGGTACTGCTATGTGCGACTAGTGCCCTCAGCCTCAGCCCAGGCAGGGCATGTCCATGGAACTATGCCGGCTACATATGAAAGCTTATTTCCATCTGGCTCTAGTATACAGTAAAGAGGGAGTTATGAGCATGCCATTACATAGTAAACATAGTCACTGGCAATGCATGAATTCCGTCATTGAATTTGCAACTTTGGGTTTTCTTGATGCCAGTGGCGTATCTAAGAATATCACGAGGGGAGCAACATTTTTAAATCTGTGATATCTGTGCACCGTTCCAACACACACACCCACAAACACAAAAATACACGTCCGTGATTAGCAGCAACATTAGGAATGCCAAAATATATTTCTGTGTCATTTTTATGCGCCCACATATTTATGCCCTCGTCTCCGTCTGTCCGTCCGGCGTCTGTCTGGCATCCGTCCGTCCGGCGTCCGCTGCTCTATCTCCAAAACTGATTGAGGTATGTTCATGATATTTTGCACATGTGTTCCTTTCATGGATGGAATGGCATGAGCGAACTTTCGGACGGATCCGACTACCGGTGTGCCCCCTAGTGGCAATTTTAGTTTATTTTTTACGTTTACCTTGTCTGTATCTTCAAAGGTCCTCAACATATTTTCACAAACTTTTGTATATACGCATCTATTAGTGAGATGACGCTATCCTTTCCATTTTCGGATAGATTTGATGTAGTTTGCGCCACCTTGTGGCCATTTTTACTGTTTTCGCGTCTGTTTTTTTGGGGTCCACCCCTCTATCAACCAAACCGCTCGAAGCATGATTATGAAAATTGGCATGTATGTTCTTACTATGAAGAGAACGGTTGACGATGATTTCCCATCGACTTTGTCTACTGTGGCGCCTCCTAGTGGCATTTTTTCTGCGTCTGTTGCTATATCTCCTAAACCGTTTGCAGGATCTTTACTATATTTAGTAAGTGCATTTACATGATGATGACATCGGAAAACAACATCTTTCGGACAGATCTGACTACTGTTATGCCACCTAGTGGCAATTTTATTTTTTTACTTTTACTTCTGTATCTTCAAAGGTCCTCAAAGTATTTTCATAAAATTTGGTGTATACTAGGCTTCTGTTAGTGAGGTGATGTTATCTTTCCTTTTTTAGATGGATTCGACCTAGTTTGCTCTACCTGGTGGCCATTTGTACTGTTTTTGAGTCTGTTTTTGGCGTCCACCCCTCTATCAACCAAACCGATTTCAGGATAATTGTGGAAATTGGCATGTATGTTTTTACTATGAAGTGGACAAGTGACGATTTTCTGATGACTTCGACTACTGTACCGTCTCATAGCGGCAGTTTCGTTTTTTGCGCCCATGGCTGTATCTCCTAAACCATTTGTACGATCTTTACTAAATTTAGTTAGTGTATTTATATGATGTTGACAACGTACGATGACAATTTTCAGATGGATCTGACTACTTTTGTGCCCCCTGATGGCAATTTTAGTTTTACGCTTACCTTTGTATCTTCAAAGGTCCTCAATGGATTTTCATAAAATTTTGAATACAGGCATCTGTATCTCCTAAGCCCCCTGCAGAGTCTTTCTTAAATTAGTAAGTGTATTTATATGAATCTAACAACAGACAATGATGACTTCCAGGCGGATCCAATGAACAGTGTGCCCCCTAGTGCCAATTTCATTTTATTCTGTTTTCATTTGTTTCTCTGAAGTTCCATGATGGATTTCTATGAAATTTTGTGTATAACTTTCTATTTAATAAGCAATGACATGTTCCCCTTTTCGGATGGCCGGATTGTATGTTTTTGTGCCATCTAGTGGCCATTTTCATGACACAAATAAAGAACCATAAAAGCACACCGTTTGCGATGCATTTGTGGGCGCATTTCAACACTCCACGTTGCTCTTGTTACTTATGTTACTCAAGTTAATTGGGGATAGGTCCTGAACCCTCTGCCTCCCTCTCCCGAAATCCGCCACTGCGAAATGGTTCTCAAAGTTTGAGATTCATGTAAGTGATTATTGCTTATTAACGGTTGCTAGTACCAGCTTCCTTTGCAATTTTTTTCCAGGTAGTATGTTGTAAACTACCAGTAGCCAATCAGCTAGCTGTATGAAGACTATCGTCAAAATGCAGCTAGATACCACTGTGTGTTGAGCTCCGTTAGACCCCGAAATTTCACACAGCCCGGGTAGTTCTGCTCATCACCTAGCCGTGAAACTTAGATCAACGTGTACAGCTAATGACCGGTGTAACAAAGAAATGTCTATCGTCGATTTGATAACAGTATGCTCGTGACAATTGAACGTGCCTTTCCCTAAATTTTTACGATATCTCTCAAGAGGTGATGACAGCTTTGCAGCAGAAAATTTGTTTTGAAATTTGGTTTGGTGGTATTAAAATACTAAAACTTGTAATGAAATGAAATCTGTTTGGATAATTTGTTGTGACATGTATGCATCCTGGTAGAAGAACAGTTGATTGAAGAATCGGAGGAAAAAGAAACTGGCCCATGGGTGATGCAATATTTCATGGCGCCGAAAGCCGACGCAAAAGATCGCTCCTCAACTTAAGCTGCAAAATAATGGTTAAACCCAATTTTTCCAACACGGTAAATAATTTAGTTTATGTCAGAATATAGTCTGACAGTATTTTAAGTTGTATTGTTTTGTTTTGTTGTTCTGTTTGATTGGCATGACCCCTGAGTTAAGTACAGTGAAGATGTAATTTGTTTACTACAGAATATAGAATGGAACCTTCTAGTAGACTGAGTTCAGTAATGATGGTGTAATTTGTTTACTGCAGTATAGTGGGAACTTTCTAGAAGACTCTAGCATGACAGTGATTAATGCAGTCTGGAATATTCTAGAGACTAGTATATGTTTGTAGAATGATTGGGTAGATTCAGGAAAGTTCCAGAATGTGCTTGAATTGATGTAAAGTTCCAGAACTATGCATTAGGCTAGAAATACACATTAAGCACGGGTTTGTGTTAGTCAGATCTAGTCAGTTCAAGAAGAGATCAAGTCAGTTCAAGAGAGATCAAGTCAGTTCAAGAAAGTTAATCAGGAGAACTACAGTTGAGTTGCAGTGAAGAGAATCAGCAGTTACAGCGATAGTCAATAGAGAGCCAGCTATAGAGACAGCAGGTTATTGAATCGACAAGTAGTTGCAGCTGAACATGTCTCAGAAGTTCATCACAAGTCAAGGCTTCGCAGCATTGGCTGGAGCATAAACAGACATTACGTCGGGCGTTTTGTTTGAGTAGGCTTGTGAACGTATGGTCGGGATTAATAAAGGATTAACTCGAACCAGTCTTCAGTCTATCGTTGCACCGAAAGCTATTAGCACCGGTATGTAACAACCTGCGCCCACCCACACATGGGGAAAAATGTGACAGTTTACTCAAGGAAGATTGTGGTTTTCAATGACACAAGATTTGTGTCAGATTTTATTTGGCCAGTTTTTTACCCACATGGGGCGCAAAGCTGTATATTATACATCTTAGTTATGAACAAGATTCTTTATCAAAACAAGATTCTTTATCACAACCCAGTTTTATCTGCTCTATCACACCCATCTTCTGTTGTATGTTAGTGGTGCGCATAATTAGCTAATAAGACATACTAGAACCTACTTTACAATAAATAGCTTAAGGCTTGGGTTTTTGTTGACAAAATCAGTGTTACTTGACCAATTTTGAAAATTCAAGAACCCGGCCACAGCCAAATTTTTACTCCTCTATTCAGGTTGTATGGCTTCCATTGGTTTTCATCCAAAAATAAAATGCAAAAATAGAGCTTGCCGTGGATGATTGTAAGCCTTCTGTTTAGATATGATCTGATAAATAATAATTACCCTCACTGTGGGACCAAGCAAATAGTCACTGTATTGATGACTAGCCCCCTAGTGAGACAAGAATGTGAATACTGAACTGGTGGGGCTAACCATGTGACATGGCCAACCATTATCTCATTTAAAGGGGGCTGAAATTGAATTTTCTTTGTTCTGAAGATTGATATCGTTATGCAATTTTTGCATTCATCATATTTCCAATAAAATACAGGACTTCATACATTACATTTTGTATGAATAGTCTGAAAATAGACCTGTCAGCTCATAAAATTGTCAAAAGAACCACAGTTTTCATGCATCCCCATAGTGTGTTACATGAAGGTAAATGATTGTTTGTCGTTGATTGAAGATTTGTTTGTCGTTGATCGTAATTGAACTAGCTTGTGATGGCGAATGTACCCACTGTAGAATTTGGTACACAAGCTTTGACTGCGAGAAAATTGTTTTTTCACTGTTTTAAAAGTGGAGAATTTTTACTGTAATTGCAGAATTTATTTGTGCTTTGGTTTAGTTAAAGCTCATTTATAAAGTTACACTGAATGAAATCTGTATTGATTTCCAGCTATATTGACTTGTTTTTTTCATTGCACAATGAACTTTGCACCCCTGCTTACGTTATGGATCCTTCCACACTATATAAACTACTGTCTGGTGTTGCGTAAGATGTTTTGTTCTTCTTAGTCTTGGTGAAAGGAAACTGGGAAGTGAGCTTATGTCTTAATTGGTGAGTAGAACTGATATTCTTTCATAGTTCTGGTAGTACCATTGTCTTGATGGTCATCTCACCTAGAAAAACATCCAAATTTGGCTACCTTTGAATAACAGTCACATTTTAGAATTGATGGGCGATTTTTGGATCCAAATAAAACAGTCCATGGGGAGAATTTCTGGCTTACACTGGTCACCACTGTGATTCTCTAAGCTCCAGACAACTGTTATGATGCCTATTCAGCACGCCCTTTGTGTTGATGTAGATCTGACCTAATGAAGTGGAATGGAAATAGCTATCACTACTTTCTTAGCAATGGTGGTCATTATTACACCCAAATTGTTTTTCTCTGGCATTTGCACAGGGTTAGAGCCTGCAATGCGGAGAGCAGTTTTAACTTGTTACACTTTAAATATTACAAAAAGACTAAAAAGTTAATTTGCATTGATCTTGACAAAGGGCCATTTCCCAAAGGAACGTTGGTTTTAAATATTTTTCATACCTGCATGTTTTCATTACTTAATTTTAATACTCCGGTCTACTTGTTTTTTTCTTATCGGCTAGGGTTGCTATCTTTTTATTTTGTGTTTAAACAAAGTATCAAAACAACTTAGAAGTCGATTATTTGTGAACCCATCCCTGAATTTTCCAGATTTCAACTACACCAAACCTGTCACAGCAAACAAAACTACATTTGCCATTAGTTCAAGTTCAATCTTTATTAGAACTCAAATCATAAAATGTATATAAAAGTGCAAATATGGTGATAGCCAAACTGAAGATTTGGAACCTCTGGACAGTTTTGGTTGCAGTAACTACATAACTATTCTAGCTTTTCCGCAGTCCTAAAAAATAAAATTACAGCTCTTGCCAACCTCATTCACTGCTTGCACTCTGGTTGACTAAAAAGCTAGCCATCTTAGTTGTCTTCACAGGTGATCCATTATAGCTACAAGGTAACTATCGAAATTGGTGCATTTCCGCGAATAGCAGTTTTCTGGTTAGTGTACTGCTCCTGGAGTAAAGTAGTTCGGCATGCGCTGGGCCTTAAGTGATGTTTTAAAAGTTATTGACATCTAATTTAGTCACTGTGTGTTGTTTATAGATGTTTTAATGTAGCTTAGTTGTATATTAAAAGAATAATCCACGTGATATTGTTATCTCTGATCAGCATTTGTAAATCACCGCTTATATCAATACGCACCGTCTTTTATCTTCAATCATACCCAATATTTTTAGCTTTTAGCTTAGTAGTTCATCGATTTTTAAAAATCGAACACCAAAGATGGCTGATTTTTCGATCTAAATACAGCTGTGGTATTTGTTTTTAATGAAACAGTTGGTTAATGCATTTTGAAAATTCGACACATGATTGGGTAATTACACTTAATTGGGTCTTGCTGGCACTGGACAATGCGGTCAATGCAACTGAGTCTGACTCTGACGGCTCGCTGCCTTTGATCCGGTAATTAAGCCGCTCAGAAAGACGAACGGTGACAACTCATGCATATTTTTAGAAATGCGTAACTTCGTGTAAGCATATTATTCATGGAATGACATACTATTTTTTTCTCACTGTTCTCTGAGATTCTGCTGGGAAATGTTTTTTAATTGTGTTACTTCTTCATGAGGGGCTAGAGAAAATGGGATTTCCAGACTTTTTATGAAGAAAAATCTAAATAGGCTTAAAAGCATATGAAACGATATTTAGAAAACTATACATCTTTTTTGAAATTTTGTCTTTAACAGTTATGTCAAAAAAATTGAGCATGTTACTTACTTAAGTCATTGTTAGGGTTTGAAATAACCCTTTTCTTAGTTTACTTCAATACGGTTATGTAGGCATGTAATATATTTATCAACACGACTGTACATTTAGCCAAATATCTGCAAAACTAAAGCATTCAAGGCAGCAAAAGTTATATTTTCTGAAAGTCGAAATTCTGTAGAATTTGATTTTTGGTTTTATACCAGTTTATCTTTAGTTAGGTCTCACGACATGCTTTTTTAAGGTAAATTCATAGCAAAACAGCAGAATCAATAACGGGTCTGTGACCAAATTTCGTATGATTTACATGTTCAAAAGAAAATCTGAAAAAACGTTGCTATAGTTTTCTAAATTATCGTTTCATTTCCGTTTTATGTAACTTAAAATTTTTACATCAAACCATATAAGTCCTATTTTCAATAGCCCCTCATGCAAAAGTGGAACATTTTGTAAACAATTCAGCATTTTGGAGTACCGTACATTGCATAAAGCATGTCATCTGACTGTGAATCCAATTGGCTATTTCTGAGAGACGATGTTCTGAAGTTGGCCAAAATTGGAATTTTTTCTAGGTGAACTTAACTTTAAATGACATGGTCAGTTTACCTTATTACAGTCAGTGCATGGCTAAAATAAGACAAGTTAACATATTAAAACTCTTCACATGCATCTTTTGTACTCATTCCAACAGAAATTTAGGCATTTTTACTCCAACACCCCCAGGAAAGCAGTATGTCACAACATCAAACACATTAGGTTCCAATCCCTCATGTGCTGAGGGCTGATTTAGCTGTCCATACTTGATTAAGAGTGATTTTATTGAGGAGACCCTAGCTGACTGGTTTTGGGCTCCCAAGAGGTTATTATAAGTTCACTAGTATTGCTCCCTCTAGTGGCAGTGTTCGAAGTTGTCGTCCTTTGTATCGATGTTGTATGTAGTGTACCCGGTTGTTCCGTTTACAATGCCTTACTGGTTTCTTATACTGTTGTTTCGTTGTTTATTTCAGGTGTGTTCTGTCTCAGCGACAGGAAGTTGTTTGTCATGACGTTCACGGTTCTCTGTGTTTTTATCATCACCTGTTTTTTCGACAACATCTCAGGTATGTGTCATGACTTTATCAGTTACAGCATACATAACTAAATAATCAGAGAAATGTTTTTATTACCAGGCTGCATTAGGCGCTCCATCTCATTTCTTAGCCAACAAGTATGAAATGCTTGTTACGAGTTGGGATTACAATAGTCACTTGCATGAATCGCAAATAGAACATCATGTAATACCTTCCTTCTGTTTGGAGGTGTTTACATCGCAAAGGTCCATAGCATGCAAATTGACTTCCAGGAAATCGTGAAGATTTTTTATATTTCAAGTGGTCATCTACAGTTCATGTATTCAACAGACTTACTGATAGTCAATTATCGTCCTAGTAGCTCTTGTTATTTTAAAGAAAAAACCAAAGTACTGTTGTTAATGTTTTTACAGTAGATTTTTAAGGTTATCTAGCACCTTAATAAATGACCTTAACTCTAAGTCAAATATGGAAAAAACTATATTTTGTCAACCATTCAAGTATATATTTTCTGAAAGGGGGAAGATTGAGGATTCTAAAAATATTCTTCTTACTATTGTGTCTTTATTATTGTCACGTGACCAGGTTTTTCAAGTCGAATTTTCATGTGCAAGAAAAGTACATTCATAGCAAAATAACCCCCATCCAATTTTCATAAAACTTTTTTTAAATGAAGACTTTTCGTTTATGTCTGTCATTGAAATAATTATACTTTTTGAAGACACTGGAAATCGTACAAGTTTTCACTTGCAAACACGGATGCTTACTGAGTTGGCAGTCTTAGAAACCATTTCCAATCTTATATGGAACAAGTTGAAACCGATTTGTTATTTCTTGCCAGATGGCATGCCTTTATTGTTGCATTATAAGGGTTAGCATTTCTGTTCTGAATACTGTTGCTTTGCTGCGTTGTAAGGCAATAGTCTGATATAATTTTGAGAACCAGTTTGATGCCCCTTATTCAGTGGAGAAATCTGGTTCTCAAAATTCGGGCACGTTATATCAGACCATTACTGCGTTATAAGGGTTAGCATTTCTGTTCTGAATACCGTTGCTTTGCTGCGTTATAAGGGTTAGCATTTCTGTTCTGAATACCGTTGCTTTGCTACCGTTATAATGTTTAGCATTTCTGTTCTGAATATGGATGCTTTGCTGCGTTAAAAGGGTTAGCATTTCTGTTCTGAATACCGTTGCTTTGTTGCGTTATAAGGGTTAGCACATCTGTGCTGAATAAATTTGCTTAATAAATGTACTAGGACAGAGCTTTTGAAACATTATGGTTTTTTCATTGGAAGATATACCTAACATTTTCTTCAGCTGTGCCACAGTGTTTATACTGCAGTACCTTCTGGTAACTGAATACAACTGCTGAAAGTTGTCTGGAACATAACAAGACTTGGCAACTAGAAGGGTGGTTTTCTTGTTTGAATGGCTTGTGTGATACTTTTAGGTGAGAAACCAGGTATGTGCCCTGTGGCCAGCATGAAATACCTGGGCCTGCTGGGGGAAGCCTTTTGTGATGTCAAGTGCGTTCATGATTATGAGTGTGGCAGTGTCCTCAAGTGCTGTTCCAACGGTTGCGGTATGCACTGCACATACCCACATGGTTAGTATCTTTAGGCAACTTGTAACAATTTGTATTCGCCTTGGTTTACATGCCAGTATAGAGCAGTGTCAGCAATATCGACTAAACACCTAGCATTTTCTTTACAATACATTTAAAAGTGGACATCACCTTTGGATGATGATTCTCACTGACTACTACTTCACTAGCAATGACCATTTTATGCACCTATATATGGGTGCATATTGCCGTCATCTCTGTCTGGATGTCCTGTGTCCCCTACTGCATGTTCTTAACCTGTTACGGGATCTTAATGAGATTTGGCGGAAGTGTTCCCATGAAGCTGATGGCAGATTCAATGGTGTTCCTGATGAGAAGACCTGTGGCTGCTAACTTGTTGAGATTTATTTCACGAGATATTTTATTGTATTCCGATTAGCTGTATTCTATCAACTTTTAAGCAGCTCCAGTTTTTGACACAAGCAAAATTCCCAAGTTGACAGTTTTGACCTCCAAAAAATTACAGGTCAAAATTTGAAATTTCATGATGAAGCCAGGAATTCCAGAATGGTAAACTGGTTCCTAAAATTGCCAGTATGGGGCAGTATTTCTAATATTTTTAATGTTTTTCATTGAAATTTCACTTTTATTTGCTTTGAATAATAGGCAAGAAAGTAACAAGCACTTTTGATTCAATTATGTAACATCTAATTAACGAGTTTGTGCTTTTAGCCAAATACCTATGAAACTTTTACTCTGTAAATTATATATTTTTTGAAAGTACAAGGGCTGCAAATTTGGATTTTTGACTTCATACGAATCTGTCATTAATTGCCCTTTTGTTGCGCCAACATGACATACATAATGTGGGAGCATACTGTCATCACGTGTGTTCAGGATCTTATAAGATTAGCAGATGCATTCCTATGAAGCTGACAACAAACAGTGACGAGTTTCAGATTGATCTGAGTGCCACTGAACCCCGTGGTCTCAATTTTAGTTCTACAGTAATATATATGTGTGTGCATATTGCCATCATCTCTGTCTGCTGCTGTCTTTCTTAATGACCTTGCAGTATCTTAATGAGACTTGGAAAATGTGTCCCTGTTAAAGACAGACACGGCAATCCAAAATTGTGCTATTGATGATTTTTGGACATTTTGAGATTATTTTTTCCAATTTTCGATACCGTATAAAAATTGCTGTCTGGAAATTTTGAATTTCCTCTTGTAGTTTTGTAGATCCTTACTTTTATTATAATTTAAAGAAAGCACATTAGAAAATGTCTACAGGTTTGTGACTTACAGCGTTTCTCGTGGACGTACTGATGTTACGTAATTTTTGATGTTGCCATTGCAACCAAATTATTTTTTTGTGATCACCCTATCACAAACAACATCCTTACTGATGTTTATATATATCCATCAACATTTGCAGAATTTGATAAAACAGCCATCCCAGTCTGACCTTAAGCTGATGGCAGGTGACGGCAAATATCAGACCGATCCGACTACTGCTGTGCCCCCTACTGGCAAATTTAGTTTTTATGTGGTCACATATTTATATGTGGGTGCATCAGGGCTTGGAATTTTCCGCGGAAACGTGGATTTCCGCTTTTTTCAAATGTTGTTTCCGCGCATTTTATTATATTTCCGCGTAAAAAAATCAGATTTGATATAAAAATTCCGCGGCAAATTCCTTTCTTACCGCGGCGTTGCAGACGACGTTCACCTCGAAAAGCGGAAGTTGCTCTTTATGTTTCGGAGGAACTTAAATTGTCAACATTGCCGGGGCACTGCATGCTGTCGTCATTTCTGCCTGGGCGTCCTTGTCTGGCATACGGCGTCTGCTTTTTATCAATAATATGGCTAAATTTTATTTGTTGTAAATGTTGAGGATGACATCACAAAAATGTTGCAATCTTCTAAACGATCATTGTGTTTTTGTTTTACACAACTTTTGATTTTTTTCTTAATATTATTACAAATGTTCAAAATGAAATTTTGAAAAGGTTGTTACAGTTGTAGCAATTTTTAAAATTATTTCATTATGCAAGTTTTAAAAGTCCTATAAATTTTTGACAGAACCTGATGAAAAAGTGGAACATTTTAGAAACAATTTCTTACAACTTATTTGAAAACAATGCACAAAGTGGTTTTGTGGCTTTATCTAAAACTTTCACATTGATTTGATTAGTCGTTTCTAAGAGCTGGTTTTCAGAGTTAGTCAAATTTAGACCTTTTTCTATGTTCGTAGGTAACCATAACCCGTTTTTGTCACATTCCTATTCAATTTCTATGTGAATTTCACCTTGGTACGTCATAATGATCAAAGCAAAACATGCTCAGGGGTCTCAGTCCATTAAGACGTTGCTAACTTTGCTCCTGTTGTTGACAATCATGGCTTTTTATAAGGACTGGTGCTCCGTAGCATATCCTATAAGGTTCTTTTGCTGGCAAGAAGGTGTAATCAAACTTTGTTTACTCCTGGTTTTCAGTTTGATTGACAGCATGGTGGAGTCACATGACACTGTATTTTCTATGGTCTGCTGGGTCACCCAAAAAAGTCCAAGTATTTTAGGTTATGGTCACGTGATTACAGTTTAATCCTCATTAAAATTTCTAGTGGAAAACAAAGATCAGCTTTAATATAACTGCGCTCCCCAATCATGTTAGTCACGACTTTTTGCTTGACTTTGCAAATTTGAACTCAAAATTGACAACACATTTCGTCCCATTCAATTAACAGAATAGTCGCCAGGGCTCGACGCTATTAAAATTGCCAGGTCGCATTTTGTGACCCAGCCAAAATCCCAAATCGCAATTTCAAAATCCAACCGCATTCTTTAATGCCAGGTCACAAAATTTCCCGCTTTTTTTACGCGCCAAAATTGATTCTTTAGATCATCAAGAAAATGTTTAGATTATACTCTTACCTGCATCGTTAAATACTCACAAATTTCAGATCGCAAAATTGACTTCGTTCATGCAGGTGTGGAATTACTGTTCTTCACCTGACCGCCATTGAAAGGCTCTAGAGCGCAAGGCAAGTTGCCGACGTGAAAGTTGAATCAGTGCTCTCTAACTGACGCATGCATTCAAGTAGCTAAGTTTGCGATGGGAAAAGGGAGAAAATGCTTGTTGTGTTCGCGATTTTGCTGACCTGCTATTGGCCGCTATCAAAGTCGTTAAAGATTCAAACTAACTCGGAGTGCAAATTTCCTGCACTTTTTGTTCGCAGCCCAAATTTTGCAACTTAACTCGACGTTTGAAAAACATCTGTCGAAAAGTAATCCGTGAAACGATGCCCTAACCAAATGACCTGTTTGGATGCGCGGGAACAATTCAGTGCAAATTTCATAACAAAAATGTGGTACTTAAGCTGTTTACGCACTCAGCTATTAGTTTTACATGAAATGAATAGCCTCGAAATAATTTCCGACTCCCTCCGTGTGGGTTTCCCGAGGGTAATGGCGAGTTTACTCCTCAATACTTTCCACGTACGGGAAAAATAGGTCAGTCACAAAACGACACTGATGTCGCTAGTGTTAACATTCTTTTGGAGATATAAATTAAAGCTGGGATTTAGTTTTTACATATTGAGAAATGACGTTTTTTGAAAACTGAATTTGTTTTAAAATGAGAGTGACACACCATATAGACTGCGTGTCAATTTTGTAGTGCGCTATGAACTGTGGACGCTTAATTGGAAATTCTCAAAAGTTGAGGCGGAACACTTAGTAGATCAGTGAGCGCTTATTATGAAACACTTCAAAGGTAGGGTGTAGGCTTGTGCGTGAGCATAGTCGTTAACCTGAATGTTTGCGGAAATAAAATATTGAAAGACTGCAACGGTAAGAAACGTTATAATAATATGATTTTGCGAGGAAAACTCCATCTAGTAGGGGTGACTTTCTGGATATCGTTACCTCCTCCACTGTACCCTTTTTAGCCACCCGGAATAATTTTGTTTTTAATTGCGCGCTTCAGCCAGAACAAGATTGTTTCTATTGAGTCTGAACATTTTACGGCGACGGTGGTCTGGGGAGCGAAAAGTTGCCGAGGGGGGGAGTGTATGAAGAGAAGAATAAAAAGTTCGCTGACCAAAATTTCGCATCTGTTACCCATTTAGTTACAATAACTGGCTACAAGTCATCAGGATAGCTGTTCTTGGTTAGTGTTCTTTTGAACTTTGATTTAGCAAGAGCCAAATAACAGTCGGATTAACAAGAGTTGCTTTATATTTGCCTGGTATCTGCCAAGAAGTGTAAAAACTCAGCTCGCATTCATTGGAAATCCCAGGTCGCATTTTGCGCATTAATACGAGCTGACAAAAATCTCAGCTCGCATTTCCAAATTTCAGGTCGCAAATGCGAACTACAGCTCATTATGTCGAGTCCTGGTCACCTTGGATTCAGAAATTTTCCGTCATGGTGTTTTCCATGAACTTTTTTCATGAACTGCATACAACACAGAAAGATTACAATTAAAATTTAACTTAATTGCTTTCTGTTTATTCAAATAAATAAATGCATAATCATCCATTAGAAATTTGCTATAATTTGTCAAAACATTTCAAATTAAAGTCTTGTTAGAGGTGACTGTCGCTGAGTTGCCAAATTGTTCAAAAAACTAGTTTAGATATGTTTGCGTAGTTTCAGGTCTCGAAATGAGTTGGGCGCAGACAAGAACCACTTTTACTAATTTGTTGGGGGTAATCATACTTATTTAGCGCAATAAAATTTCGAAGGTTTGTGTCATTCGATAATCATATAGTAATCAAGCTAGTTGCATTTCCCAGGTGAAAAATTGTTCAAAAGCCAAGTCAACTGATTTCAATTTCGATTGGAGTTTTGATTGTCTGGTACCATTTTCGGGGTTGGCACTGCAAATTGCAGGTCGCAATTCTCCATGCAGCGGTTGTTGTGTCAAACCCTGAGTCCTATTAACTGTATAATACGAAGACAAGATGTCCAGTCTGTAAGATAGTAACAAGATTTGCAACAGGGCTGTTCATTTAGGTTGAACTAACATTAAAGTGCAGTGCATGTGGATTGTGTTCCTGTGGAAGAGAGCATGGTAATTAAACTTAAATTTTGTTGGAATGAGTTAATCACACTGTGCTCTTGTTGGGACACTCAGATTTTGTTGCTAAGTTACTTGACGTCATTTTTAAACAAACCATGTTATGATAGATTGGAATCAACTGTCCCTGTACTAGTAGCCTACAAGGAACTACTCTAGACTTGTAACAAACTGCTGAAAACTGCGATTGGTTTTGGTGTTGTGAATACCAGAGTGTAGAATACTTACTACCCTTGTCCTTAAAACTACTGACTATGTGCTTGTGTGTCTTTTCACTAATTTTGTGTTTTTTAATAATTTTATTCTTCAACAATATATAGACTTGTCTTATGATATAATTTTTCAAAGGGTGAAAGGGTGAACAAGGAAAAGGGGTAAGGACTTTCACTCACACACTCGCACACTCATTCACACACTTCATCATTTAATAATAATACCACTAAACAATATATGAATTAAATACATTACAGATATTACGGATTCATTGCATGGCAGCAATGAGGCTCTCCCACATTCTAATATTAATGTTGTTCGGTTCTTTTTGTTTTTGAAAATTAAATATGGTAATTTTAATATATTTTGACCTGAATAACTTAAGGGCAGACCAATCTGGATGCAACTGCTGTTGGCTACGTAAATAAATAAAAAAGCTGCTGTTTTAGATATTGGATCACCCCTTCAATGCCCATATGGGGATCCTGGCAAATCTTGCACTGTTGGCAGTGGACAATGTGGCAATCAAGAATACTGCCAGCGCACTTTCTATTCAGGTAAGCTTAAACTGTTTCTTCACCTTGTCGTTCTGGTTCTAATACTTTTGATGATTTTGTGGTTCGACTGGAGATTGATGCTGTAAATTGTTTTGTGGAAAAGTAAGTCTGGTTGTCAGTGTGTGAAATGTATGCTAGGTGTCAGTGTGTGGATATTTATACTAGGTGTCATTGTGTAAATAGGTAATTGGTTGTCATTATGTGGATATGTACAATGGTTGATACTGCATGGACATGTATACTGAGTGTCTTTTTGTGGATATGTATGTTTGGTGTCAATGTGGGGACAAATAAGTATGTGTGTAAGTAATTGTGTCTAGGGCATCAATTGTTAGAGGTATGGGTGCAATTTAACTTGATATTCAGTTATTTGCCTTGGTTACTGAAATTGTAAATTCTACTGTTCTATTTTGCTTCAGGTGTTTGCTGTTTAAAGGAAATCCCAAGGCTTCGAGAGTTCAGATTATCCCAAAATGTTGATGAGCAGTTTGGTGCAGGTGATCATATTGTCCTGCTGTTGTGAACAACGAAGACAGCATTCTGTTATATGGTTGTGTCGTAAATGTTGTGTGCACCCAGGTAGTTGCACTCAGGTATGTATGTGTTACACTTGGATAATATGAAGTCACCTTTCTCCTCTCCTCTTCTTTATATCAAATTCTCTCCATGTCCTCTCCCGTTTTCTTTTCTCCCTCCTTTTTGTTCCTCTCTTCACCTGTCTTCCTTCTCCCTGTCTCCCCCTTTCCTGTATCTCTCTTGCTCCTTCTTCCTGTCTGCCCCTCTTTGTCTATCCCTTGTCTCTCACAAACCTTCTCTCCTTGCTCTTCTATAACTCACCCCTCTCCTTGTCCTGCTGCCCCATCTCATCTCTGCTTCTTTATCTCCTGCTTTGCCTTTTTTCCATCTTTCCTCAGTCCCTCCCATCTCTCCTGCTCTGTCCTTCACTCTCTATCTTTTCCTCCCCCCGATCCTTTCCTTCTCCTGCTCTGTTCTTCACTCTTCATCTTTCCCTTCCCCGCTCCCTCCCTCTCTTCTGCTTTGCCTTTCACTCTCCATCTTTTCTCCCCCCACTCCTTCCCCTCTCCCCTGCTCAGCCCTTCACTCTCCATCTTCTCCTTCCCTTCTCTCCTGCTTTGCCCTTCACTCTCCACCGCCCCTTTCCCTCTCTCCTGCTCTGTCCTTCACTCTACATCTTTCACTTCCCCCACTCGCTCCCCTCTTAAGGTAAGTGTGTGCTCGAGTACAGAATGATTCATGCATATAGATTTCCAGTCCAAGTTCGTTCTTGAAGCCTTAGATTTGAGCTGCGAACTCCTGCGAACTGACTTGAGCATAGAATAATGGACACTTATCTTCCCCCAAAAGTAGAATGAAAAGATAAGACCCTGGGTGCTTACGTGTGGGCTGGAAATCAAAACTCCAATTTTCTTTTTAAGTTCTACATCCATTATAATAAAATGAAAATTGGAATTTCATTATAATATGTTGGTGGTAAGTATTTCAAAAACAAGTTTGGAACTCAGTTCCATATCCTTTTTTGCAATTTGAGCTTTTATTGGCACGTTCGAAAATGCAATGTTCCCTGTGATGTGAACAATAATTATTGTTTCACCCTTGCTGACATTAAAAATTCATAGTAAATTCTTTAGAAATGCACTCAAAATAGTTAACAAGCACTTGGTGGGATTTTAAGGCATGTGTCACCTGATTTATTTTGTTGTTTTACCATAGTCTGTGTCCTTATCGTCTCGTGTTCTGTCAACCTCAAAATCCCTTTTAAAACGATATTGCAAGTTTTCATTTTTGATGGCCAGTTTCTCCATTATTGGATGGTAAAAATCGACAATTTGCTCTCAGTACTGGTGGATGTAAATCCCAAAGCGCTGCACTTTACAAAAGAGAAAGTGCAAGATAAGTGCCATCCACACACAGACCTTATCCAGGAACATGTTACTCCTGGAATAAGTTGTCGCTTGCTTTGATTGCTGCATGGACGCTTCTTAAACTGCATGGCACAGCTTACTTCTGCCCACCTCATCGAGATAGTGTAACTTGTTCTTGGGTAACTTGTGCCACTTCTAATCGCTGCCTAGCCCCAAATCTGGGGTAAGGCAGAAGTAATCAGCTGCAGTTTTATGCAGACTGGTTTCCTTTTGCGTGCTGTATTTGCATGAGGTGTTCACTCTCATGCACAGAGCGACAACTTCCAACTCACCCTCAAGATATGTGTGTGTGTGTGTTTGTGTGTGTGTG